>OZ010794.1:71377917-71762949 GCA_963932465.1 Maratus speciosus | reverse complement strand
CGTATATATTAATAGTTATTTGTATAATTATTATACATAGTATTATATTAGTTATAGGTATATGTAAGCGTCACATGCGGGACATATCGTCCATTTTCTCATGGAATGGTCCCTCAATGTTTTGCCAAAAAAAAAAAAGAAAAAAAATGATACTGAGATAATGATAGATAAATACAATTTTAAATATAATTACATAAATACAATTTTAAGTTGATATTAAAAGTTTTAACTGGACATACATTTAACTAAAATATCTGTGTCTTATGTATTGGTAAAACAAATAAATGAACAAAACATTTCACTCATGTTCTTCTTTTAGGTGATGGTATTTATTTGCAACAAAATCTTTTTAGAGTTTCTGAACCTTAAATCCTTTTTCTAATTCTGTTAATAAATTATACAATGCTTACTTTCAGAAAAGAATTTGTTAGTTACAATTGTGCAGAGAATTTTCTCATGAAGCAAGAAATAAAATTTAAAATCTGTTTATTAAACCAATCAATTTCTAATTTTTGAAATATATATAAAGATATGATTCTTCAAAAGAAAATTTACAAAAATTAACATTCCTTGTATCCTTAATTGCTATTCATATTTTAATTATTGTGACATTTTTATAAAAGGCATATTTAGCAAATTTGGATTTCAAATTATTATTCGTGTTATAAAATAGTTGTGAATATGCAATTATGGATGCCAGTAAGAACAGTTAAAAGGAATGAGTTTAAAATGAAAATATCATCATAGCTACAATATGAAAGCTAATGAAAAAGATGAATAAAATGAAATTGAAATTTAAAGAAGTGTTGAACTGGTATAGAAAAGAAAAATATGTACTAATATTCTTATATTTGCGTCCTAAAATCTGCTGCTGCTGCAAAAAAAAAAAAAAAAAAAAAAAACTCTTTGTAATTGTTTACATATGCTGCAATTAAATTTGCATGTCCTTTCAAGCATTGTTTGTTGTATGTCTCATGCCAAATTTATTAAAATTCCAATTTAAGATTACATTTTTGCAAACAATGAGCAAGGGATGTAGTGGAGGGTATACGGGGGTATATGCCGTGTACCTTGTAGATTTTTTTAAAGAAGTTTCATATATACCCTCTGTTTCTCAAATAAAGCATCAGCGTATACCCTAGCTATGACCATTCATGACGTCAGCGTATACCTTCTGCCTATACCGTATACTCTCTGCTTTTTTTACGACTACAACACTGATAATGACATTGGATA
Organism: Maratus speciosus; assembly: GCA_963932465.1. NCBI lineage: Eukaryota > Metazoa > Arthropoda > Arachnida > Araneae > Salticidae > Maratus > Maratus speciosus. The sequence continues at coordinate 71,761,713 of OZ010794.1, read as the reverse complement.
GAACATATGTTTGTATGAAAAGATGAAATAATTAAACACATGCTTATTTGACAAAAAAGCTAAGTGTAAATTTGAACACTTGATCTTGATTTACATTAAGTTTGCAGGCTTTTGAAAGTCAAGTCAAAAAAATTGTGTAAAGCATGGCAGTTCAAACTTGGAAGCTTATTTGTCAAGATCAAGTATTCAAGTTTACACTATGTGGACTTGCTATGTCAAGATTAAGGCAAGCTGGTCTACCAAACATGAATGAAGTTTGAAATATCAAGTTTAAGGAGAGCTATACAATCAAACATTAATCAAATTTGAATTGTCAAGTTTACGGAAAGTTAGACAACCAAACATTAATCAAGTCTGAATTGTCAAGTTTACGGAAAGCTAGATAATCAAACATTAATCAAGTTTGAGTTGTCAAGTTTACGGAAAGCTAGGCAATCAAACATTAATCAGGTTTGATTTGTCAAGTTTATGGAGAGCTAGACAATCACACATTAATCAAGTTTGCATTGTCAAGTTTACGGAGAACAAGGCAGTCAAACATTAATCAAGTTTGTAATGTCATGTTTAGGACAAACTATGCAAATAAGCATGGGTCAAGTTTACAATATCAAGTTTAAGACAAGCTATGCAAATAAGCATGGATCAAGTTTGAAACGTCAAGTAAAAAACAAGCTGGGAAGGTGTAAACTTTTATGCTTGAATCAAACTTGCATTACGCTTGCAAGCTTGATCTGTCAAGTTTGTTGCAAGCTTGTTCACTTGATGCGCCAAGCTTGAAAATTGTTTGATGCAAGTTTTTTGTGCTGTCTGGGCTGATATCTTTATGCCTGGAATAAAAGCTCGATATTTCTATATTACTTAAAAGCTACTTACTTAAATTTCTATGATATATTTTACCTGAAAAAAGCTTACAAAATATTTCTAAAAAACACAACTCTTAGGCTAAAAACCCTTAACAATTGATTTTTTTCACAAATATTTCGATTATCTGTATGAAACTAAGACTGTTGTTTGAGTATTCTAGTAGCTTTGCTTGACACCTATTGATAAAATTCCGAAATTCTTTTAAATATGAAAACTGATGGATGGGTCAAGCCTCCCGTATGGTCAACCTCCCTAGTCTCCCCTATAGCAGCGTTATCTGTTGGGTTATTTTCAGAACAAATAAATCAACAACAATTTATATCTAGGTCTAACTGAATCTGAAGTATTATTAAATTTCGTGCATTACTTCTTGAGATAGAGCGCTATCAAAATTTTTCTGACATAAAAGACAGACAGATATTTTCTAAAAACTGACAAATTTTTCATGGATCCAATACTATCTTCTTGTAAAGATAGAAGAAAGTAAAAATGGAAAAATGTCTCATACAAATTGAAATAAACCCTTTTCAACTTATGTATATATAAAAAATCACATGCCACCTAATCTATATCCTTCTTGAGAAATTGTGATTTAAACCAAAAACGCAGTAAGTGTCAATCTGACTCTGAAAACTAAATAAATACCCAAACAACTTCTAACTCATAAGAAAGAGCTCTATTGCTGTTTTTCTAGCGGGGATTTACATCGCATTCGTTACAGTGACTTCCCTTCTTTAAGCTAGAAGTTCTCAGCCAGCCCAGACTACGTAATCATGACGTAGATGGAATATGCTCATTCATTTCTCTCTCCTCGCACCTCGTCGACTCGACATATATCTTCTCGATGCAAACTGTTCGCTTACCTCGAGATATCTTTTCTCGATGAAAACTTCTTGCTTACATCGAGATATCTCTTCTCGATGCAAACTTCTCGCTTTCTTCGAGATGCCTCTTCTCGATTTCAACTTAGGCCGAGAATGGGAAATCAATTTTCGTCCATTCTGGATATTCTACTCTCGATGATTGTCAAGAAAACTGATTTCTCGTTCTCGGTCAAGAATGGCCGAGAAGATATGTTGAGGGAGAGCCGGAAAGAGAGATTGGCATGACAATGACAATGAGCAGTGAAATGATGGAGCCCACCGATAAATATTATGCATTAAATAAATAAATTCAAAGAGAAAGATTGGTGAATTTCGGGGGGCGCAAGAGTGGACCCACGGGAGGGGGGGGGGGGACAATTTTCAAATTTTTACCGAACACGTAATCGAAAATCTCTTTGACAACGCTTTCATATTAGGAATCTTTCTCCCACCCGCAGTTGAATTTCAGGATGCGGGGACAGGGGGTGTGCGCGGACAAATTTTTAAAACTGTAGCGATATCTAGAATAATTATCATTTAAATGGGTTTTTTGTCTGTGCCCTCAGAAAAATAATATTCATTAAATATAAAAATATTAAAATAAGAGTTGGGGAATTCCGGGAGTATTTAAGGGGCATGAGAGTGGGCCCCAGGGGTGCAATATTCAAACTTATATGAAATCGCTCATGTGATGTATCATAAGAATCCTCTTTCACCACTCTTTCATATTATGAATCTTTCTCCCACCCGGTGTTGAATATTAGGTTGCGGAGGAAGGGGGTATGCGCGAACAAATTTTTAAAACCGTAAGGATTTATACAATAATTATCATTTTAGATGTGATTTTTTGACGGAGCCCTCCTATAATAGTATTTATTAAATATAAAAATTTGAAAGAGAGAGGTAAGTGATTTCCGGGAGTGTTCCGGGACGCGAGAGTGAACCCACTGTGTGCGTGTGGGGGGGGGGGTGGCAATTTTTAAACTTTTATCGAACGCCTCATGTGATGTATCATTGAAAAGCTCTTGGAACACTATTTCATATTATGAACCTTTCTCCTACCCGGAGTTGAGTTTCAGAGGGGGGAGGGGGGTCGGGGGTGCGAGAATAAATCTTTAAACTGCAGTGATTTCTAAAATAGGGTAAAATCACCTATTATGGCCCATATACCAATAATGGACCATTTATTATTCCCACAACGCTAGACGCAAAACGCCCAACTTTTTATTTAGTGCAAATGAGAAATAATAAAATGGTCTTTGGACGGTCACATTAAGCCTTTGTTTTCACAAATCAACGCATATCACGTGAACAGGAGCTATTCCTACCGAAGCTTCTGATTCTTTCTGTTTCAGCTGTCGTTTGCTAGCAAGACTTTTAATGAGCAAAGTTGGATTTAGTGCTGTGTATTAAATTTTCCAGAAGGATAAACGAAAAAAAGTAAGTTTTAATAAATTATATAAAGTTTAAGGAATATGTAAACATATATTGGTGTTGTCAAAATAAGCTTATTAAGCCAGCTATCGGGGTGGGCCACTACTGATGCTGTTTTTTCGTGATTGCAGCAGTAATGGCCCACACTTACTTTTTATATTTTGTAGCTATGTGCTGTCATTAATTAATGTTTTTGAGTACATCTATTTCTTTCAAACATTTAAAGTAAAGTGTTTGATAATAAATTTTATTAGCATATTCTTCTTCTTTTTATGTCCACTTAATTCTATACTTTTTGTACTCGCGACATTCCTTTTTAAATGGCATAATTGACTACTCATTTAGACTAGAATTTACACCCTAACTATCACAACTAGCGTCTATAGCTAGCGATGAATATTTAAAATATATCTTTAAGCTTTCTACATAGAGGGCAAGGCTGGTAAGTGGTATGACGTTTGCTCAAGTGGGATTCATATCTAGACTCAGGGCCGGATTTAGCCTTTAAACCACTCCGTGCAAAAGTAAAAAATTGCACCCCTACATAATAAACATTACATGAGGGCATGGTAACCGAAAAGTGTCCCTTTCAAACGGAAAAGCATGACAACCCTATTGCAGAAGATAGTCGCCGTTATAGTGATGATATCATTAAATCTTCCGTAACCTGGTAATATTTTTTAAACCAGACACATTACTACGTTTTTAGAGGTTGCGAAGCCAGAACGGGGTTTGGCGTACGTAGCTCGCAAGGGCTGATCCCCCTAGTATGATATTAAAAACAAACATAACAGTTGTTTGTGATGTCGCAGCTGAGAAAATCTTTGTTTTAAAGAATTGATTGCAGTGTCAACAAGGTGGTAAAAGAATTCAATTTTCTATTTTCCGTCTGCATCGATTATGGGTTTATCCTGATTTTCATAATCAAGTTGTCCTTTTCGCCGACAAACTGAATGTCTAGGTATTGATACAACATTTTTATCTTCATCTATTTCGGATGCCATTTCGCCAACATCGATCAGTATGGCTTTAAAATGATGATCTCAAATTCCTGAAAAAAACCATTGGAACTTTCCACAAGATTTATTGCCAATTCAATGTCGTAATTTTTCCTGCATGAATTTACTAATGAGATTGACATCTCATACCATATCACGACAGAACAAAGAAATTTGAATAATTCTATTTGCACAAGTAGCCTAGATGCTTCATCTCATAGCATCAATTCAAACTTTTTACCTGGTGTCGCTGAGAAGTTTTAATGCTAATTCTTCAATGTGCTTCAAAAGAGTGGCCTATCTGAAAGGCGATGAAAAAATAAGTACAACTTTTGGACAATTTTAAAGAAGTTGGCTCCTACTTATGATGATTTTGTTATATTATTTACCACCAGGTTTAAGGAGTGGCATACACATGGCATAAAAAATCACGAGGGCTGATGTTTCTAATCATTGCTTGCAACCCCGTACGTTCTCCTTTCATATTCGCCCCATTGTCATATCCTTAGCCTCTCATGCTTGCCAAAGGCAATTCCAGGTTTTTCAGCTCTCGAAGTAAGATATCGAAAAGTTTTTGGCATGTCGATCTTTCAGTCGGAAGACAGCCCAAAAAATGCTCACGAATGTTGATATCTTCTAGTTCAATCGACACATACTTTATAACAAAGATCATTTGTTCTGTTTTACACACATCAGGTGTGCAATCTAATATAATTGAGGGATATTTCGATTTTTTCATTTCATCTATAATATGTGCCTTTTGACATAATGTCCAATTAGATGAATGACCTCATTTTGAATGGTTTTAATTCAAGTATGTAATTATTTTATGTTTTATGTTCAAAGCCCTCCTTACATGCTTCTTCATGGTGGGATCAAATTAAGCTAATAGTTTGACTAGCTTTAAAAATATTCCATTATCATGTTCATACAAATTTTCGTTTCTACCTCTAAATGCCAAGCAGCTTGACCTATAAGTTTGACGATCGAATTACACGTTGAAAAACGACGTTCCAATGCTGGGTTTCTGTATTACAAAATCTTTAAGAAACAGCATCTTAGCATCTATTGTTTGCATCGTTTTTAAAAGAAAACTCAATTCAAGCCAGGACTTTTGGGCTTCAAAATGTTTATTTGTAGTTTTATGATTTTCAAGAGTTTGTAGTATATGCCGACAATCCCTATACACCGTTAAAAATCTGTAGCTTTTGCTACATAGTCACTCCGCCGCTTTTATAGAAAACGATTACTTGACTATACTATGGAGCATTGCCATTGGTCAGAATAGAGTTATTTCATAAAAGCAGTAGGGTGACTATGCAGCAAAAGCTGCAGATTTTTAGCAGTGCAGCCATCTTTTGCTAAAAAAGAAGTTGCAGCCGTTTCAAAAATGTGCAGAAAACTAAGTCTGGCTACGGCATCAACCAATTTCTGTAAATGTTTTCTCCATTGCTGAGATGTCTTGTATAGTTAAAAAGTACTCTCTAAAAGTAAACTCTTGTATAGTTGTTTCAGGTTAACACACGTCCTTTGGTATCAGTAGGGAAATGAAATTTGCACATTGTGGACCGTGAACTTGCTTTTGAAAAGACAAATTCTTTTTTAATCAGAAATACATTCAGGCAATAATCCTGGCTCAGAACTCTAAAACCAAACTGACGCGACAAGACGAGCTACATCAGTCTCTGTCTCCATCGGCGGGTGCAATGCATTTTCTACCTTTTTCGCTTCATCCTCTTCATCTTCTTGTTCCTCAATACGATCAGGTACTGCATCTACAGAGCAATCTTCAGGAGGCTGATTTTTATTCTCATTTTGTTTTGGCATTTTTACGCCCCTGGATTTTTTTGTAGTCCGTGCCGGCACGGACTGGCGGAGTATTTGTCCGGCTCTGTGATCGCGCTACGTGTATAGTTAGCGAAAATCTTGCAAAAAAGAAATTTTTTATTTATCAGTATGTTTAATTAAATTATAAAAATAATTCAAAACAATGTTAACTTTATGTATTTTTAAATACTATTTTTATACTAATATTATAACGAAGAAACATTTGTTTGTAGGGGTTAATCTATGGAACTACTAACCCATTTCAAAAGTAATGTTGGCAAAATGATGGTGACAGTTTGTACTTCACCATAGGCTATATTTTGTGTTGGTATTATAAACCCAACTGGATGCAAGAGCAAAATCTTTCTAAAATGCATATTTTTGTAATTTTTGAAGGGTATAAAAATTAGAATTTTGACTTGATGGTAACTAGCAAGATGTAAATGCTCTCCAAAAGCAGTTTCTAGAGAATTAATTCAAAAAGGATTTAAATGCGAAGAAAACGTTTTCTATAGAATTATGATTTCTATAGAATTGTTAAGGACAAAAAAATTAAATTTCACATGGCTGTTATTTTTAAATTGCAAATGCGCGCACAGAATAGTCTTGTTTTAAAGTGAAGTATGTGCTGAAAACGATATAAAATTCCGATTTTCGCGGCACTGAAGGGGCTAGAAACTTGGCATGTATTATGGTGGTTAAGATGCAAATGCTCGTCAAGAATATTTTCCATTTTTTTTTTTTTAATTTAAAAAGGTCAAATGAGCAGCAAGCGTTCTAAATTACGATTTCTATCGCTTTGTTTGGGATATAAACTTGAAATTTGATGTGGCTTTTGTATTTATGATATAAATTCTCGCACAAAACTGTTTCTAAAATTCGTAATTTAAAAGGGTGTAGGAGAAAAAGAAGTTCTAAAATTTCAATTACTTTGATATCGTTGGGGCTAGAAACTGAAAATTCTCATGGTGGTTATTTATAAGATGTAAATGCTTATTAAGAACGGTTTCTAAACTATATCGAAATTTAAAAAGCTTAAATCATCTGAAAACACTCTAAATTACGAATTCCAACTAATTCGTCGCATGGGATGATACAGTTCCATTATTTTCCCTTTTGGCATCAAGCTAAGCAAACAATAAAACTTTAATTCTGCGATTCTGCTGTGTTAATACAGCTATCTCTTTTTACGTGCGTTCGTAATTATATAAATACGTAGCACCTATAGTCGTCGTTCGATCCGTCTGTCTGTCTGTCCGTCCGCATATAACAGAGCGAAAACTACCCAAACGAATGGTCTGAAATTTTAAATATACAATTGTTTCAAAATTTTGTCCAGTCATTTCAAATTTTACGAAAATCAGATATATAGTTTAATTACAGAGACAGTCAAAAGTTTTTCCGTTACATTACGGCCAATGGAAAAAAAAATATTTCAAGTGCATTTTCATGATGTTACAGCCTTTTGAACAGAATAAAATTGATATGCAGCATGCAGTGCAGTAAAATATACATTCAGTACAATATGCCGTGCAAAAAATATTTATAAAACTAGTTATAGTACGAACGCACCTCATTTGCCTTATTCGACGAGCAATTTCCAACTTATTTATTTTAGAATAGAGATAATGGCTCCAAAGAAGTTGAGAAAAGAACAGTTGTATCGAGTTCAGAAGGCAGTTGATTCTGTTGAGCATGGAATGTTTGTAAGAACTGCAGCATCTTGGTTTAACATAACAAGGTCCACATTGAGGCTTAGATTGAGAGGAAAAAAACACAAAAAAGGCCTCCCACAATTTTGAAAACCGAAGAAGGAATTTTCTTAAAGAATTGGATATTTCAATATGCAAAGAAAGGATTCCCCAGGCGCAAGCGATATTTTTATAAAGAGCGTCAAGGAATTTTTAGAGAAACGACTCGAAGTAAAAACAAATTTTACCAAAGGTAAGAGTTTAATTATTTCTGTTTATATTTTTAGTTTCTGAGTGTTTCACACGTTAAAAAAAGCTGTTTCTATGTTTGAAAAATCGCGAAACACTGTGAATATCTTTTTGTGTTATGCACTTTTCTAAAAAACTATCTCACCTTACTCTTGAATGAAGGTATTTTTGCTAGCCAATAGGCTAAGCTAATAGATAATGTATAGATAATATTCTTTCCATCCTCTTTTTTCAGGTAAACAATGGTACCTCTTCTTTTTATGCGGACTCTCCGAGATCACACAGCGATTACCGGAAAGCATTACAAAAGCCAGTGGAAACGTTAGCGAAAAAGACATTGGCAAATGCTTCCAGGACATCCCTGAAATACTTAAAGAAGAAAACTTTTTCGAAGCCTTACTGGATCAAGAGTCCTCAATGCCGACGAGACGAACTTCAGGCTTTGTCCTGAAAAATCCAGGGTTTCGGCAAAAAAGGGCACCAAAGTTGTTTACGAAATGGGCAAAGCTGACACCAAATTGTCCATAACTGTCATGTTTGCATTTTCGGCCTCTGGAAACTCAGTGGAATCTATGATCATCTACCTATTTGAAGGAATTCCTGCACAAGTGATTCACAGCGCTCCTCCATCCTGGGCAATCGGCTGAAGCAGCAATGGTTGGATGACTGCACAAACATTTTATGAATGGATAGGGAATGTCTACGCTCTTTTTCTAGCAAAGAATGATGTTAAACTGGCAGTAATTTTATTTGTGAATGGGAATAAAGCGCACCTTACGCGTGAAACCAGCGAACTTTGTAAAACGCTACAGATATATAATATTGATAGTTTTGTACCCAAATGCAACCCATATTCTTCAGTCTTGTGACGTAGCTGCTTTTCGTCCGCTAAAAGCTCAGTGGAACAAGGCCGTTCTTCACTGGCGCAAAAATCATCCACACAAAGCTGTGATTAAATTGCACATCGCTCCAATCCTGAAAATTGCGCTAGAAAACGACATGATGATGACAATAAAAAATGTTTTCAGGGCAACAGGGCTTTATCAATTCAGCTGTAGACTACTCAAAGTGCAAGGGTCATCTCAATGATGTTTCAACTGAAACCGCTTGTAATGAGATTCCAAACACTGCACAGATAAATATATTGGTTGAGGACTTCGAACAAGCCATCACTGAGAATGTACTGAAGAAAGTTGAAAATACACAACAACCACCAAGTAAAGAATTGGAAAATTTACTCTGTTTGTATAATTTTCTGGAGGAGAAACCAAACATACAAACCAATCTTACAGAAACGCCAACGGATCTAGCTGAAGAAGATTCTTCAGACAAAGTACACATCATGGAACCTAAGCCAAGTACGAGTTTCAGTAACAGTAACACCTTCAAAAAAATTCCTGTGAATCTCAGAATCGTTCAACAGTAGCTGAAGAGTTTCGACGAAGACAATTTAATTTTTCAGAGCCGGAAAATAAAGCCAATACTACTTCCACAGCTGAAAACCTCTCTCAACGTTTTGAATAGTCTTACATACCTGAAAGGAAAGGGAAGAGGAGATCGGCGAGAATGCATTTCGTAATGACATCACAAAGATGGAACGAGCTGCAAAAAGACAAGGAACGGAAGAAACAAGAAGAATTGCAACAAAAGAAGTAAAACAGAGAGAAAGAGCTGTAAAACGAAATAAAAAGAAGCTGAAATAGCCAACAAAAGAATTAAGAAGACCAACAATGAAGCCACCTATAAATACCAGGGCCAAATCCTGCAAAAATAATCAGAATAAAAAGAAAAGTGCCCAGTTGAACTGATGGCATTGAGCTCACAGGCTATTCACACTAATTGCATATTATACTCTTATTTCAAAGAACAATGCCCTCGAAAAATAAATCAAGGGGTATTAGACCCCCTCGTTTACGCTCTTTATTCTTAACCATTGAACCTCCAAATGTAATCAGGGAAGCACCTTATCAGAATAAACCTGTACACCAAATTTGAAGAAAATCAGATAATTCTGTTCGATAAACCAATTTCGCTAATTTAAGAAGGGGGTATTAGCTCACTGATTTCCCCCTTTATACTTAACCAATGAACGTACAACTCTAATCACGGCAGCTCATTATCAGGATGAACATAGCAAAAACATTGAAGCCAATCGCATAACTTTGCTTGAAAAAGACATTTATCTAAATTAAGGAGTGGGACTAGCCCCCTTTCACCCTTTTATATTTAATCAATGAACCTCCAAATCTAATCGGAAGCTCCTTATCAGAGTAAACCGGTATACGAAATTTGAAGCAAATCGAATAATTCTGCTTGATAAACACATTTATCTAAATTAAGGGGTGGGGGCTACCCCTCTTTATACCCAACCAATAAACCTCCAAATATATTCAAATTATTAGCATAAACCAGTATATCAAAATTGAAGGAAATCGAGTAATTCTGCATAAAAAACTCATTTATCTAAATTAAAGAGGGACTAACCCCGTTCTTCCTTTATACTTAACCAATGATCCTCATCTAATGAATGAAGTTTCTTAACAGAATAAACCGGTATACCAAATTTGAAGCAAATCGAATAATTCTGCATGAAATACCCATTTATCTAAATTAAGGGGGAGGACTAGCACCCCTTTCCCCCTTTTTTCTTAACAAATGAATCTTCAAATCTAATCATGGAAGCTCCTTATCAGAATAAACCGGTATACCAAATTTGGAGAAAATCGAATAATTCTGCACGAAAAACACATTTATATAAATTAAGGGGGCGGAGTAGTCCCATTTCCCTCCATTTCCACTTAACCAATGAACCTCTAAATCTAATTAATAAAGCTTCTTATGATAATAAACCGGTATATCAAATTTGAAGCAAACCAAATAATTTTGCATAAAAAACTCATTTATCTAATTTAAGGGGAGAGACTAGCCCCCGTTCCTTCATTTATACTTAACCAATGAACCCCCAAATTAATCAGGGAAGCGCTTCATCAGAATGAACTTATATCCAAAATTTGAAGAAATTCGGATATTTCTATCAAGAGTTATTATGTTGCGTACATACAGAACCTGTTGCCACATCAGCTCTCAAGCTTTGGTACCCTGCTGTGAGTTAAAAAGTAGAATCTTCTTCGGTGGACCATCACTAATGCAGTGATGGGCCATTACGGATGCAAAGCCGGCCATTACTGATGTTTTTGTACTTTTTAGTAAAACAAATCTTGTAAAGGAATAAATTTTTATTTTGTTGATTTTCATGACACAAACGTCTTCTTCCATTCTTTCTTGTTTTATTTTAATCATCGTTATGACAAAAATGCGCACGTCATAGTAATTATTATCTAAACGCCGAAAATTCGTCCTTAACCGGGCCATCACTGGTGGTTTTACCCTAGTTACCACTTTATATGTGGTTTTTTAACGAAGGCCACCGATAATACTATTTATGAAACATAAAAATTTCAAAGAGAAAGGTTGGTGAGTTCCGGTTGTATTCAGGGGGAGCGAGATTAGACCCACGAGAGTGCAAATTTCAAAGTTTTATCGAACATTTCATGTGATATATCATCGGAAATCGCTTTGACCACTCTTTCATATTATGAACCTTTCTCCCACCTGGAGTTGAATTTCAGATGCAGGCAGAGGGGCTTGCGCCAACAAATTTTTAAACTGTAGTGATTTCTACAATATTTATCATTTAAGGTGCAATTTTTTGACGGAGCCCTTTGATAACATTATCTATTAAATATAAAAATATTAAAGAAAGAGATTGGCGAATTCCGGGTGTATTCAGAGGGCATGAGAGTGGACCCATGGGGGTGCAATTTTCAAACTTTTATCGAACCCCTGATGTGATATATCACCGGAAATCTCTTTGACGACTCTTTCATATTATGAACATCTCTCCCACTCGGGGTTGAATTTCAGGGTGCGGGGGAGAGGTGTATGCGCAAATAAATTTTTAAAACTGTAACTTTTTTACAATAATTATCATTTTAGATGTTATTTTTTGACAGAGCTCTCCGATAATATTATTTATTAAGTACAAAAATATGAAAGAAAGGTGTTGGTGAATTACGGGTGTATTCAGGGGGCCCGGGAGAGGACCCGCGGGGGGTACAATTTTCAAACTTTAATCGAACTCCTTATGTGATATATTACCGGAAATTCCTTTGACCATTCTTTTATATTATGAACCTTTCTCTCACCAGGAGTTCAATTTCATGGGGGGGGGGGGGAATGAGTGCATGAAGATATTTTTAAAACTGTAGCGATTTCTACAATAATTATCATTTAAATGTGGTTTTTTGACGAAGGCCTCTAATAAATATTAATTATTAAATATAAAAATTTCAAAGAGAAAGGTTGATGAATTCCGGGTGTATTAAGGAAGAGCGAGAGTAGATCCACGGGGGTGCAATTTTTAAAGTTTTATAGAACCCCTCATGTGATATATCACCGGAAAGCTCTTTGATATTATGAAACTTTCTCCCACCCGTAGTTTATTTTCAGGGTGTGGGGAGGGGTATGCGTGAACAAATTTTTAAAACCGTAACGATTTCTACAATAATTATCATTTTAGATGTTATTTTTTGACAGAGCTCTCCCATAATATTATTTATTAAATATAAAAATATCAAAGAAAGAGGTTGGTGAATTCCGGATGTATTCAGGGGGCGCGAGAGTAGAGTCACGTGGGTGCAGTATTCAAATTCTTATCGAACCCCACTTGTCATATATCATCAGAAATCTCTTTGACCACTCTTTCATATTATGCACTTTTCTCCCACCCGGAGTTGAATTTCCGCGGGGGCAAGGGAATACGCGAACAAATCGCTAAAATCGTTGCGATTTCTATAATATCTATAACCTTAAATGTGTTTTCTGACGGAACCTCACGAGAAATATTATTTATTAAATATAAAAATTTCAAAGAGAGCGCGATTGGTGATTCCCGGGTGTATTGCAGGGGCGTGAGAGCGGACCCAAGCAGTAGGGATTTTCAAACTTTTACCGAACCCCTCATTTAATATATCACCGAAAAGCTCTTTGATCACTCTTTCATATTACGAACCTTTCTTTAACCCCGGAGTTGAATTTTGGAGGATTTTCCCATGAGGAGGATAATTTTCAAAGTTTTTCCGAACCTCTCCAGTGATATATCGTCAGAAAGTTCGTTTACCAGTCTTTCATATTATGAACCTTTCTTCCATCTTCCCCCGATTTGCGCAACCGATGACGCATTTCTGACTTGAAATCTTAGCGTTTTAAACAATAAATATCATTTTAGGTCGGATGTTTTTTACTGAGCACTCTAACTAATACCTAAAATGTGTGTTTACTGGTGTCATACACTCCTAAGCTAGATAAAAAAAATATTTCCCTATGTTATAGCACAAGAACTCAGTCCCCAAAATCTTTATTAACGCTAACTCATTCCAGTTCATCCTCAGACGATTCGTGATAAGATTGAATCGGGTATCGTATAAAAGCAATTAGCAAACTGGAGTAATCGAGAAACACTTTACACAATCGAAATATATCGAGATGTCCACACAATCAAGAAAATCGATAAAAATCTCGTCATCGCCCATCACTAAAGAAGACCAACAAAGGAGCCATCAAAATACCAGGACCAAATCCTGCAAAAATAATCAGTAAAAGAAGAATCGACTTCAGTGGGCCATCCCTAATGCAGTGATGGGCCATTACAGATGTGAAGTGGGCTATTACTGATGTTTTTGTACATTTTAGTAAAACAAATCTTTCAAAGGAATAAATTTTTATTTTGTTGATTTTCTTGACACAAAAGTCTTTTCCATCCTTTCTTGTTTTATTTTAATCATCGTGACAAAAAATGCACACGGCATAGTAATTATTAGCTAAAAGCCGAAAATTCATCCTTAACCTGACCATCATTGGTGGTTTTACCCTAATTTTTAAAATAAAGTTTTTCCTAATGAAAATATAGATAGAGATAATGATAATAATAATAATGTTACTAATGTCCTTTGCGAAGAATACAGGCCGTATAGTGCGTGCAAAATCCTTGAATCGAGACACCAGGATTTTAAAATACACATTTTCGCTTTATCTAACTACAGTTTCACTTCCAGAAGCAATGGTAAAGCAATAGCATTCTGGAAAAACTCAGGGTTATGGCCTAGGGGCCAGTGGTCTTATGAGTGTTCCAGGGGTGATTCTGAGTAAAAAGATTTTTTTTAATTTACAGCAAATTTTCTGAAAGGTTACAACAGAGGGTGTAAGCGGGGATTCCATTCCAGCATCAACTATGCATTTTTTCTGCGGTCCTTTGGCATAATTAGTGTCTTTACTGATATCCGTTAACGAAAGAGGGTTTTTTCTATTATTTGTTGGCTAAATTCGTGTTTTTTGCGAACTTTTTGACGAAATTTGCACTTTTTTAGCGATTTTTTGAAAAAAATTGTGTTTTTTTCCCGTGATTCTTTGACAAAATTCGCATTTTCCGTGATTCTTTGACGAAATCAGCGTTTTTTGCGATCTTTTGGCGAAAATGGTAATTTTTTTCAGCGAAAGATTCACGAAATCGATTTTTTTTTGCGACCATTTGTAGAAATTTGAGATATTTTTCCATGATATTTTCATGTCTGATTTTGCGGAAAATTCGGAACAGAATCACCCCTGGAGTATCCAATAGACCCTAAGCTCGGAAGTGTGATCTCCGAATCATGCAGCTTAATCATCGAGTCTTTAGGTTTTGCTGTTGTAAAGACCCTTTCGTCCAATGATTTGTTTGGAGTTCATGGTGAGAGACATGCGCTGGGCTGGGTTCTTCCTTGGCCGGTAGCACGTGTCATGGTGGCACCATACTGGACCATGTCATTTCCCTCTCAGTTTTGCATGAGCGTTTCTCAGTGCTTATACTGGCGAGGTGACTTAGAGTACTGAAAGTTCACTTTATCCAGTTATAGCGATTAAATAGTACAAAAAATCATTTTCGTAAAAACATGTGGCTGAAAAATTAAAAGGATAATTCTTGGATGTCATCGAGAAGGGATTCAGAGGAATAAATAGTGCCTAACAACAACCGAATTTCGCCCCCCCCCCACAAAAAAAAATTGAGCTCATATAAAACAACTGACATTGACAAGACTATTATAGACAAGACTGTGTGTGCGTTTCTAAAAAATAATGCTAAAAAGTTGCGTTTTTTAAAAGGTCTTTCGGTTTTCCCCCTAATAATAATCATTCATCTATGAGTTCCTTAAAATATGTTTTTTCTGGAGAAACAATGCAGAAACAGGTTTATGAACCCGCAATTAAGTCACTTTGTCAAAAAAGATAAATGCTAACCAATACATGTATTTTAACATTTGTATAAAACACCATTCGCTTTCAAAAACATCTAACATTACCAAAAAAAGGCCTAAAAGACCTAAATTACAATACATAATGCACAGAAATATTAAAAAACACATAAAAAATTATTACATTTGGAGAGGATGAAGAAATGAATAAGTTACAATTCCTTCTTTCCTTCAAATTCTACTTTCAGTTCCTTAAAGCATAAAAAGAAACAGTCATTCTCCCCCCCCACCCCCAACTCTTTTCGTCATGGTATGCTTACAGCTGTTAACTATAATTTTGTAATAAGCATTTTTTTTTAAATGTTCAACTTAATATCTATTTCAACCTTCAATCCATTGACCCACAGTGACGCCTGAATGACCTACTCATAAAATTTTCTCGAACTTTTGGCTCTTATCATACTCTAAAACGGTAGGATACAAAATTTAGTCAAAATCATTAGAGTAATTTTTTAGATAAAATGCACATACACACACACAAACATTTGCTCGTATTATAACATAACTGCAGGAAAGACTGGACGTAACAGCTCGGTCAAAATTAGCCTTGAGTTCAACTCGATAAAACAATACATTCTCGGCAGGGTAACGATTACATATCAGCGCCAAATTCGGTGACATTGTTTCTTTTCACGCCAAGCACACGTTTAGACATTGGTAATCTTGAAATTCGATTTTCCTGCCAAATCTGGTCAACTGTTGCCAGCTTTGCACCTTTATTTACTGTCAACTTTTCAACAACTTAATAACTCTTTGAACCATCGTTCCTAATAAAATGCATTTACCCCGTAGACTCATCCACTTTTCTCGAACATGTGATCTAGTCCAATAGTCTTGTCCTACCTCAAAATGGTGTGTTACAAAATTTAGTCAAAATCAGTACAGCCATTTTCCACTTGAAATGCAATGACCCATAAGGACACCAGAAAGACTCACTCGTCAAATTTTCTCCCACATGTGACTTAGCCCAATAGTCTTCTCATACCTCAAAATGGCAGGATGCAAAATTTAATCAAAGTCATTAGAGCCATTTTTTAGATAAACTTGCAAACACACAAGATTTGCTCTAACTAATGATAGGGGGGCAATATTGCCATGCCCTAAAAATTTCTGAATTCAATGATATAGGGGACAAATAGGACGCAAAAAACGATCTCAGAAATAAAGTGCGCTGTTGATTAGCCTATATTACGCTTATTTATGAATCGGGAAAACATGCCAAATAAATATTGAATTAAATAGTATTTATATATTTAAAAAATATACTTAGCTCGTGACGGGTGCAAAGAATACATGACAATGAGATATATTTCATTTAAAACCTTGGGAATTTTTTTAAAAAGAAAATTTAACAAATGAGTAAGTTTTTTTGCACACAAATATAATTTTAGCACACTTCTAATATTTTTTCAAAAGTGTTACTTCAATAAAGCCTTTCCTATCGTATAAGATATCGAGGTACAATTGATCCATTCAGGTGAGATTAATTTCTTACTTTCAGATAAGATCACTTAATTGTGGAATAAAAAAAAATTACAGCAAATACCATAAATGCTTTACATAATGAAGGTTTACTGAAATCTAATGAGTATGTCCAGGGTTATCAGCTTATTATCAAAATGACGCTATACTGCGGAAGAATTTTTCAAGATTTTGACAAAATATGTACAATTTTTTTTATTTTATAACTAAATGCTAAAACATAAGAGATGTGATAATAGTAAATGCAACAGCATATACAGAGTTCATACTCAATTTTGACAGTTAAAATATAAGAGATTTTCAGGAGGTGTCTATTTGGTATGAGACAAATAATGCTTTCTTAAATTACCATTCTGAGAAAAACCTTTGGAACATATTTCACAAACAAAAGGTTTTTCACCTGTATGAATCAAGAGATGGCTTCTCAGGTTGCTCTTAACAGAAAATGCTTTGGAACATGTTTCACAAACAAAGGGTTTTTCACCTGTATGAATCAAGAGATGGCTTCTTAAAGTACTCTTATCAGAAAATGCTTTGGAGCATGTGTCACAAACAAAAGGTTTTTCCCCTGTATGAATCACGAGATGTCTTTTTAGACTACTATACCTAGAAAATGCTTTCGAACATGCTTCACAAGCAAAAGGTCTTTCTCCTGTATGAGTCAAAAGATGGGTTCTTAGACTGCCATTCGTAGTAAATGTTTTGGAACATACTTCGCAAGCAAAAGGTTTTTCTCCAGTATGTGTCAAAAGATGTTTTCTTAAAGTACTCTTATCAGACAATCCTTTGAAACATACTTCACAAACAAAGGGTTTTTCACCTGTATGAACCAAGATATGATTTCTTAGATGATTGTTCTGAGAAAATGCTTTGGAACATATTTCACAAACAAATGGTTTCTCTCCAGTATGAATCAAGAGGTGTGTTCTTAGATGACTATTCTGAGAAAATCCTTTGGAACATATTTCACAAACAAAGGGTTTCTCTCCAGTATGAGTCAAGAGATGTCTTCTTAGATTACTATTACCGTAAAATTTATTGAAGCATACCCCACAAATAAAAACTTTTTCTCCTGTATCAATTGAGGAAAGTTTTTCTTTATCACCATTTTGAGGAACACAGTTCTGTTCACTAGCAGAAGAATTTTCTTCAGTAATCGTTGACATTTTCTTAAGTGAAAAAGTTTTGCTTTGGATGATGAGAGAAACTTCTTTAAAGTATCAATATGAAGAGATTGTTGCCATTTTTATCCAAGGAAATGACGTATTGAACTTCAGCAAAAAAGTTTCTCTAACTTTGAATCTAAAATCGGAAAGAAAAATAATGAACAACACATATTTTTATAAACTGCACTACATTTTAACACTTAATTAAATATCAGATTTTTCAAGTTTCATTACTTTAGTACAAAATTCATACATTACAAGTTGTAGGGGATAGCTCAAAACTTAACAAACAAATTTATTTACAATAATTATAGGTTCGTAAGGTGACTGGCTGTGAATTGTTCACTGCGCTTATGTATCAACTCATCTGGAGGGAGAGGTGTCCCGCCCTTTGTTATAATTTTGCGTGCTCAGTTGCCCCCTCTATCAAAACAATTTTACAGATCAGGAAAAACACTCTACCAGCGATTAAAGTAGATTTTCAATATAAATTCGACATATAAATTTGGAAAACTTATCACACAAAGAAAAAAAATTATAAGATATACACAAGTTACAACACTAAATGCACTGTAACACTAGGTTATATACTGAAACAGTATACTGTAGAGTTCGCTTAAGGAAAGAACAGAAATTTGTTACTCTAACATTGCTCTTAAAAATTTATCTGTCAAGCAAATGTAAATTTACCATTCTTATTATATTATCCTTTCTCTTAAAAACTTCAACTATTCTACCAACCAAACACTTGGTAGAAGGTAAATTTTCCTGCCTTATCAGTACCAAAGTTCCTTTCTGTACATCATTCTTTTTAAATTCCCATTTTTTTTCCTCTGTTAGAGATTATTGAAATAATCACACTTCCATAGTTTTCAAATTCTTCGGCTAAATTTTTGTTATTTTTTGCCACTTTAACAATCTATTTTCATTAACGTAATCTGAATTTGGTTTAGCGATTGAAGTGATAGATCTTCCTTTCAGAAAATGTGGAGGAGTTAAGGTTTCAAAATTTTTAAATTCTGGTGACAGCAGGATAAGGGGACGTGAGTTTAAAACTCTCTCAATTTTAGCTAGTATTTTCAAAATTTCTTCTAACATAAATTTTTTATTACTTGTTACCCTTTTTAAAGGAAACATGAATGATTTTACTCCTGCTTCCCAGATGCCACCAAAAATTGGGGATTTAAGAGGAATAAATTCCCATTCGATACCTTTTCAGGGGTTAAAAAATTGCTCAGTATCTCATCTGGAGATGGAACCATTTTTTTTGTAAATTTTTCAACTCAATGTCAGCTCCAGTGGAAGTTTTTGCATTGTTTACATAAGTTTTGAACATTTGCCTCTTCTGACAAAAATATAATTTAAGCTGGCTATAAAGGCCTGAGTTGTCAGATCTGATATCTAAGTCCAGGTGTTATTGCTTTTGTACACAAGCATACATATACTACAACATACATTTTATTTAAAACAACCTTCTTTTGGTTTTTAAATTTAACAAAAAAAGGTCTACAGTAATCTAAGCCTCTTACAGAAAACGCAAAATTTGGTGTTACACATTCCCTTGGCAGATCGGCCATCATTTGAGAACTAACTATAGGTTTTTTTTAAATAATTAATACATTTATGAATACTTCTGCAACAATTATTTCTGCTATTGTTTGGGCAAAATGAAAAGGAAGGCCTGTGGGCCAAAAGTGAAAATCTTTCAGATGGAAATATTTTAATATAATCTCCGTTAATTTATGATTAACATTATGGAAAATTTAGAGTTAAGTAGCAAATCTGCAGGAGATAAATGTCTACCAACTCTAATTAATTTATCATCCCCTAAAAATACAGTAGAAGATCTTTATAACACAATTTTAGATAACACACAACTTCTCAGACGTAAACAATGAATTTTGCAGTTAAGAAGTACTCGCATTCCCACAATGTAAAAAATTGCTTCTCTCTAAAGGAGTCAATTTGGTACATTAGTTCACCTTTATCTCCTAATTTAAGATGTTTTAATGAAAAAAATTGCCATTATTACAATAAACATTTGTGAAAATGAGTAACATAATGAATGATTTGGTCCAAGTATATTTGGACATCATATATATTAAAACGTAAAGGGAATTCTGTAAGATCAGGATCAGTAAGACCAATACTGACACATTTGCACATGCGTCAATTCTTTTTCGAACCTCTTTAACTTAGAGAAATATTGAGCGAGTCCTAGCTAGCGCAGCAGTCAAACGCAGCAGTTTAAAGCTCTGAATTTTTGTGGAGGACGTGGGTTCGAGCCCAACGAACGGCAAAATGATTTCTGCAATATTTTTGGCGGTGATTCTCTTCAATAATGACGTTTTTTATTAACAGGAGAAGCTGTATGATTTTTATTTTGTTATTATTATTATTTGAACGCTTTATAATTAAATAAAATTTAATATGCAACAATATTTAAAAAATAATAATAATTTATTATTTAAAATATTTTGTATGCAATTATCAATTAAATAAATTGAGCTGATCTACAATTTTTGTTGTATTTTCTGACCACTATCAAGAATATATATATGTGTGTGGAAGAAAGAAAATTTGCCCTTCTTTTCCGTAAAAAAGAAAACTGAAAGAAAGAAAAAAAATATTCATATAAAAATTATAAAAGAAATTACGTTGATATTCATAGTTTAATATTTTTAAAAATAGATAAAAATGTAAAATAAAATTGAAGTAAAAAAAAATATATATTATAAATCGTTAGCTGCATAAAGTTTCAAATTTAGGTTTTAGAAAATGAGACTGATAAAAATAAAATTCATGGTAGCTTTTAATGATTGTGCAGTTTAAAATAAATAAAAATAAATATTGTTATTTAAAAAAAAAAAGGAAGAAAGAAAGAAAGAAGAAGGAATACCGTAGTAAGTAAAAATAAATGCTTTCCCAGTATTTTTAGGTAAATTTCTGATAAAAAGCAAGCGTAATTGGTTGCAAATTATAAACTTAAAATTCTTTCACTTCACTGAATAGGTTAGACTGACAGCGCCCTCTATCGCTTTAAAGAAATAGGAATCACTTACGCAACACAGAAATTTGTTACGATTTCCATAATTAATTTAAAAGCACCTAATTAAAAATTCAAGAACATTTATGAAACATTTAAGATATTTACCGTCAAATCTTGACGGGCACTATCTAGTTTTTATAAAGTGAATTTAACAATGTGCAGGAAAATGATTTTTATTATACAAAAATTTATAATTTGGATAACTCCTGGTAACAAGGAATGCAGTATAAAGATATTCTAATGTATTATGGTATATTTCAGACCTATTTGGCCATGTTTAGAAGATAAATTTAATGATGTATGAAAAGTGTTCCATATAACGCAAAATTCTATATAACGCACAGCCTAGCATTTTTAGGTTTGCATTATAAAGATCTTCTATTGTACATTTAATGAAGAGTCTACTTTTACACTGAACTGGGTTACCTTTTTCAAGACATTTAAATTCTTCAATAAACCATTTGCTCTGAGCAGGACTAATTTCTAACAACAACAACAAAAGTACTGGAGCTCCAATCTTTTGCAGTGATACCACAACCACCCTCCCTTCACCAGCGTATTTATATTTCATACATTATTTACGAGATTTGAAGCACTTTTTTCTTCTGCAAAATTGTTTAAAAATATACTTTGAGTATATCTGTATTAATTTATATACAGGGTGCATCAATAGTTCGTGGATACTTAACAAATTCATAATAAAAAGAGGAAAAAAATTTTTTTGTGAGAATATGATCAAAGAGTCATTCAATTTTTTTTTCCATACATAAAAAAAAAAATGATTCTTAAAGTAATCGAAAAAGAACACTCACACGTCCTACTGAGATATTTTATGCAAATCAGGCAAACATAAAGACAATTGAACAAATTACAATCACATAACACTGTGCATTATTTTAAAGTAAAAAGTGTTCAACATGCCTGGGTCAAGTCTGGAGATCGTGAAGGTAGGTCACTCAAACTCACCGACTTCTCTCTCGGTCTCCAGTGAGAGTGTCCCACAGGAACATGGATGATCCTCTAAACTCCCCGTTTCCTCAAAACCTCATACTAAATTCAGTATCTCATTCAATGAAATAAGGCTTTTTTGCGTTTCAAGCCTTTTTCCGTATGAAGCTTTCGCGTTGCAACAGTTGTGGGTTCACCATTCTTGTAGAAAAGTTTAATCATCAACGTTCGATCTGCTAAAGATAGAAAGATCTGCCGAGGTCGAATGACGAATCTATTTCCTGCCAGGAGTTTTATTGTTAGCCTGATTTGCATAAAACGTCTCAATATGATGTGTGAACGCCCTCTTTTGGTTACTTTTGGAATCCTTTTTTTATACATGGAAAAAAATGCGATGTCCCTGTGATTATATTCCTACAAACAGATATTTTTTCCAAGCATTAGTTTTTATTATGAATTTTTTTATTTTGCACAAACTTATGACGCACCCTATATAATTAAATCTAATTTAACAGACAGAGCAAAAAGATTAAAATCAGAAATGGGGATTTTCAAAAAATTCTATTCGCCAAGGATTTCGTTATATCAACTTGCAAAACACAACACACAGGGGTTCGGTGAGCAATATTTATAAACTCTGGTGCGTTCGGGCTGATATGTAAACATTGATTAAAAAGAAAGAAGTACTGGAGCTGCGTTCTTGTGAGATTCGGTACAAATCAAGCACTGCCAGGACCTAATAAGTTGATCAGCACGAATATTTTACTAACACTAACAAAAAGCAACGAGTCAACGTAACATGACCACGAGTAAAAACAGCAGATAGGTTTGTGGTAATTGTAGCTTAAATAATTGTATTTCTTAAAAAGATGTAAGCAATTAAGTGTTATCCCAAGATAATGTATTTTGAATAATTTTATATTACAGTATGGGACCAATTATACAGAAACCCCGTATCCGGAATGCTCCGAAAAACAGAATGCAAAATGATACCCGAAAAATAATTTGTTTCACTTCAAAAACGTAAAAACTAAAGATGCATTTTACATCAAGCATGAGATACAGCAGACAGATATACACTCATCGATGAGTGATATAATTTGTGGTCATCTGCAATATTTTTTTATGATGTGAGTGAACCTGAATTTGAAGACTTTAAAATTTTCTAGGAGAAGGAAATTATTACAGATGTGCTGGACTAAGCCAAAGGACTTTAATGTTTAAGTGTTGGATCAAGAGTCAGTGGCCTAATTTCTGGTGAAGAGATATTCCTGTAAGTCATCAGATGCCTGGCAGTGAGATTTGTGACATAATGACAAATGATATGTCTAATTGAAGTGATGACCAGCAGAATGAGGTGGGTAAAAAAAAAAAAAATCAATCAAGCAATATTTTTTAACTGAACAACTGACTTGTGGAATTAATCAAAGATGCTATTTCTATGAACAGCAAGTCATGTCTGTATACAGGATACAGGAGCAATTAATGCAAGAGACACACTGTATGCAACCAGACATAATAACATAATAAAAATGTTATAAAAATCCAAATTGAAGGATTTTGCTTTAAGTCTTATATGTTAATGCAATTTAATTTTATTTTTTTTTAATTTTGTGTAAACAAGTTATTGTCTGGTTTGGTTTGAGCTATGCCAGATAGTTGGAATGCAAATCATATCAAGATTATTACATTTTAAAAATCCTGTACCTTAAAATGCAGAGAAAACCTCGATAATTCAATGCCGCACAAAGATAAAAGAATTTGTTTAAGTTAATCTATTTCCTTCCGGAATTAATTTTTCTTAAATTGCTTGCTTTGTACTCATGTTTTACGATGCAGAAGTGATACTATTGACTGAACAGGGGAAAAAAAGAAAATGAAAACCAGTTTATTAGTTAAAAATTTATAACATTATGTAAGAATGAACCATCATCAAGAATGTACTAAGACACCGATAACTGATAGATAGACAAAACAAACGTACAACTTACAAGAACTTTCTTCTAAAAGGGAAAATCCATCATTTTATTCTACAGTAAGGAGGATGTTTGCAAAATCTTCCTGTTTTACATCTAAAAAATATAACATTTTATTAGGCTAATCAGCCAGAAATTCAATGTCTTTATATATTTCCTTATGCTTTACCAAGAATTATGTTATTGAAATATCCTATTTTTTGCGGTGTATAATAATGTTATAATTACTTCTAATTGTTAGGACAGGAAATTCATACATTTAAATTAAGGCTGGCATAGCACACTAAACATTTAAACATAAGTTACATTTCGAAACTGTAATTGAATTTGAAAAGGACTAAAATATGAGTAAACTTGATATATTTTTATGCATTTTTTTTTAATGCAAATAGATATTTTGAAAATAAAAACTCTATCTTATCATTCTTCTGTTATTGAGAAAAATGCATGCTCCCGAAATCAATTTCTTAAAATGTTGACACAGTTAATAATTTGATTAAAATGGATAATAAATTTCAATATCTTAATCTTTTCTGCAGCTCCTTTTAAGTTTGAGATATTGAAGTTGCTGTATTAGAATGTTCAAACTAGCCCATAAAAATATATACTCATCCAGCTTTTTGTCTTTTTTCCTTTTCGTTAGCTATGAAATGCCAAGAAAAGGATTTGCATTTTGAAATTAAAAGGCTGTTTTAAATAGTATCATAGCTTGAGATGGTACAGCACCATCTATTTGAGATATTTAAAAGTAACCAAAGGAAGCATACTAAAGGAATTTTTGCCCTTATATCCCTTGCAAATATAACCTCAATAGCTGTCACATCACCACTATGACAACTGTTAAACTAAAAACAGTGGGTTTAAAGATATTTTATCCCTCTCAAACAGTTCAACTCCCCTCACTTATAAATCTTGAGAAATTTGGAAAATTTTCTCTCCTTGGAAAATTTTAATTTCAAGTCCTGATATTCAAAGAAATATAGTTTTTGTAAATTAAATTTCAATATATTTAAAATCTTTTAATGATGTATGAAACACGTTTGTAATTTATTGTTCTGAGATGGCATTATTTAAAAAAAATAAATAAACATACACCGTAACTAAAAGCATATCTAGGGCCGAATATCCGTATCCGGCAAGCAAAGCATCTTCGGATATCCAATACCTGGTAAAATCAATATCCAGTTCATTCCTAAAAATTACATTTGATGTTTCGATTTCCCTTTAAAACCAACCTCAGGAGCTAATTTTCTAAAATGCAAATCGGCATAAATTATTTGAATGTTACATAATCGAAGAGATATTCAAACTCAAAAAAGTAACAGAAATTTCATAAAAACATTTAAAATAACCTCAGTGCGCCATCTCGTTTTCAAAAATGAATCAAAACAAAATTACTGGAAATATTATGCAAAAACTGTCTCTTCAAAATACTGACCCAACTTTCTGGAATAGAAAATGAAATAGTGTCGTTACATATTTCTTGACTTCTCAAACAACCCTCTAAACATTCTTGAAAAACTACTTTAAACAGATGGACTTGTTTTGAAAGAATCCTGGTATAGTTAAAGTCAATGAAAGAAATACTTCCTTTAAAGAAGGTTCTTGATAATGTAGTGGAAAGTTTATTTTATGCTAAATCATTTTTATGGTCTTTCATTGATGCTTTCTCATCCCAATGTATGAAGAATCTGTATCATCAGTAAGTTTAAAGGGTATTTCATAAACTCCATTTAAAAATGTAGATGGAAGAGGATTAATTTTTCAACGCATAATATTAATCCTTGCAAATGTGCATAATATTTCCAGTAATTTTGTTTGAGTTCATTTTTGGATATGAGATGGAGCTACTGAGCTTATTTTAAATGTTTTTATGAAATTTCTGTTACTTCTTTCAGTTTGAATATGTCTGCGATTATGAAACATGTAAACAATTTTTTGCTGGTTTGTATTTTAGAAAATTAACTCCAGAGGATGGTTTTAAAAGTAAACTGAAACATCGAGTATGATTTTTATTTTTGTGATTCTAATTTTTACATCAAAGCACACATTTACAATAAAGCATACGTTGGATAGCAACTTATTGTTTTTGTTTTTAGAGTATATAAAATATATTTAATATAAAGAAGACATTTATCTATTTTTTCAAACAAACAGAAATAATTAGTTTTAAAATCTGTCACCCTAATATCTGTGAACGTCAAAAATCTGTACATCGTTTCAGATGTAAACAGTGAAACTGACATTTAAGATGCTGGTGAAAAATTCAAGATTTTTTTTTTTTTTACTTCATAGTGTACATTTTAATATATAATTCTGGTTAATATGATTGAATTTACACTTTCTCATGAAGGAAGTATGAATTTATTTCTGCAAAAATTCAAATAGCGATGATATCAGTGACAATCACAATCTTTTTACCAAATATATTTATATGCTAATCTTTTGGTAGCTTTTTTTCATCATTCAGTATGGCTAAACATGAAATAAAACTTTGTTACATATTTTAAGATTTTGATGTGAAGTAATAGGGTCTCTTTATGAGGCAAGCTTCATTGAATAATTCAAGAAAAATTTATCTCATCATCATTATGCATTAATTATTCGTTTTATCTTTACTTTTAATATTTAAAAATAATAATATTCTTTACATTTATTAGTTTAGTTTATTATTTTATAATTTTACTTTACTGCAAGCATTTATTATACTTTCCAGTGCATTACTACATCCAAATTACTGTTTAAATAATGGATACTACTTGATCATACCAACAACAAATTCCACCAAATTATATAAATTGACATAATTTTTATTTTAAATAAGAAAAGAACAAAGAAATTAGTAAAACATTAATAAAAGTAGAAATAAAGCAATGAATTAAAATTCATTTGACGACCTAGGGGAAGAGTGGTAATGAATGGGCCATGGGACTGAATGGGCCGTTAACAAAATATGAAAAAGTATTTGCATAAAATTATTTTAGATGCTACCAACAGATGAAGCTATTTGATCTACCAAATTCATCAAATTTTTTATTGTCTGGGAGAAGCCAATTTCCCACTAGAGTAGGATGCTAAGAATCTGATTGAAAAGTAATTTTTTTCCCTTTTCAGTAAATTAAATAAGCTAAAAAGTATCTATTATTTCATTGCAGATATGTGTATTAGCAAGTCTTTGCATATCTGTAAACTAATTTTAGGATGTATTTAGATGTTATTTGAATTTAATGTATTAAAAAAATCTGAATATATTCCAGAAGTATAGGTGGGCTGAATGGACCACTATATCATGGTCATGAATGGGCCACCTTTGCCCTGATCATGAAAATATGGTTTTCTTTCTTTTTTTCTGATTTTCTCTTTAATATGAAACATAACTGACTGTAATGGATTTAGATTAAATTACTGTCTAGTTAGAATAGCTTTATAGTGATGTCTAAAAAATAATTTGCACATTTTCACCCTAACAAATATCAGTTATTTATTAGAAACATAAGTTAAATTGTATAAATGATTAAGGTGAACTGTCCAGTTGTTGACCACACCTACCAGTATTTTTTTTATTTGATATAAAACTAGAATAATTATTTATATTCTGAATCTCATGGGTAGAATAAATAATACCAGAAATTTACACTAAATAGTCAATTAATAGGCAGTTCTAACCCTGTTACAACCATGTCGTTTAATATTAATTTTGAAAAATATAAATTTCGTTAAATCATAATGTGTATTATCTATTATTTTTATGCATATTTTATGTTCTTTCTTTCTTATAATCTTATTATTTTGTAATTTTTCTGCTACAATTATGCGATTTTATAATATCACTTTTGATGTTCATAAATTTTGATAAGCATTGTGTATTACTTACTATTTTAGTATGCTTTGATCATATCATGTCAAGTACCATTCATTTTGTCATATTTGGTAAATAAAAGATTAATTCCACATTTTTTCGTTGAATTCATTTAGTGGCGATTCATTACCTTCAATGGCCCATTCAGCTCCATGGGTGGGGATGAATGGGCCAAATTTCTATATTTTTATTTTCTATTATCATTCATTATAGACATTTTCTAATCCAATTTTTATGACTTTTTTATATAACCAAATAAGTAAAGTAACTGAAGAGCCAATTCTGAGCCAAAAAAAATTATTAGAAAAAATTACAAACCAAAAATTGGCCCATTCATTACCACTCTCCCCTACATGTGATGTGTTTAATGTCAATTTGACATTTATAATCATCCATTATTGGTGTTTAATCTTATAGTTTGGCGATAGTTTTCTTCTCGATGGGATAATTAAATAGCATAAAAAAATGTAAACAAAAGAGTGACCAAAAATCCACAAAATTCTAAAATCTGCACAACTCTGATCAAAAGTTGTGTGGATTTAAGGGAGTCTACTGTATATAAAAAACAATAAGATATTTATACAAAAATACAAATATAAACAAGCAGGAAGTTCATTAGACTTTTTTACCTAGCTGTTTATATCATTCGGCCACAAATCTCACTTTCTGAAGCCGAATTACGCCAACCTCTTTTTAAAAATGCCAAGGACCCTATAGGGAAAAAGTACCATAGTTATATTAAATATTAACAATATCGGACTATTACACCATAGATAATTCAAATATAAATAAGTGATATGTGAATAACATACAAAACATTTGCTAAAATGGTGTATAAACATTTAATACAGATTAAAACATTAAAATATCTATTCTATGGTTTTAGTACATCTCCTGATTCATTCAGTACATTCCTGATCATTCAGTACATCCAGGCCTTAATCAGGAATCTAAAATGAATTTAGATTCCTAAGGAAGGGGAGGTGTGCTGAAACTGAAGAATAATTTTAATGTTTAATCTGTATTAAATGTTTATACACCATTTCTTAGCAAATAATTTGTAGTTTATTGACACTTCACTTATTTATATTTGAGTTTTATTAAATTCATTAATAATAATTCAATTCATCTATAAAAAAAGAGATAAAAGAAGGAAAAAGTGATGACATATCGTTAAACAATGTATGTGTATGGTCATAAAATTGAATGCATAAACTCTACAGCTGAACACAGATGATTCTAGAAATCATCAACATTAGGAAAGTAACTGTGACTTTATCTTCTGATAAAACTATGTCATTTGCTTGTTTTGATTCAGTAAAGCATTAGACTTGTTTAGAGAATATTTTATAACAGATTTTTAGATTTAGATGAGAGCCAATCGCTCTGTTATTTGGTGATAAATTGTAAATATTCTCCTGAATATTATAAATATATATATATAATTTTTGATGTTATTTTATGTCAATATGATACATCTGGATTAAAAAGTGTTTTTGTTCCTTAAATTTGAAGAATTTATTTTGACTGTTTGTATGATTTAGTTAGAAAGTTATCCGAGTTTTTAGGCGTAATTCAGATGCCGCATATAGAAGTTAATTGGATCATCAACACTTCATGTAAGTCAGGTTCAGTTTAACCTGATTTTTGAAAGGAATATTTTTGCAATTTAAAACTAAAAACTATGTTTGATTATAGATATATTATTTTACTACAAGCATAAAACTTCTATTTCAGATTATTACAATATTACTATTATTTTTTTAAGGCCAATTTGATATGCATTACCTCTGGAAATTACGTTAACCGAGAAAATAGGCATGAGAATAAATAATCGTTCAAACTAATTATGAAGTATCATTACTACAAAATAAATACTGTAGGCTTCCTCAAATCCACATTCCTCTGGTCCGCACAGCTTGGGATCATAAGTTGTGTGGATTTAGGTTATTGCTTTGTTTCCATTTTTTTTAAACAATAGTTTGAATGTAATAATGCAATCCAAATTATAATGAATGCTTACAATATAACAAAATATTAAAATAATTAAGTAAAATAAAAAATAAGATAATTTTAAAAATTATTAAAAGTAAAGCTCAAGTAAATAATTAAGAATGTATAATTAAATATGTGTAATAAAAATGAGATACAGTTTAATTGAATTATTCAATGAAACTTTCCTCATAAAGGTACCCTATTAATTCACATTAAAAAAATAAAATAAGGAAGCTTTATGTCAGATTTAACCAGACTTAATAATAATAAAAAAATTTATTATCTAATACATAAATATAATTAGTAAAAAGATTATGATTACCAATAATATCAGCAATATCTTGATTTTTTTAAAAAATAAATTTATACTTCCTTCATGAAAAACCACGAATTCAGTCATATTATTGAGAATTGCATATTAAAACACATGCAGATTCTGTATGACTATTATTCTGCATTAAAGAATAATATAAAACTAAAAAATTCTGCAATTTTGCCACCCTACATCTGAAATTAAAGTTTCATTTTTTAACATCTGTGATGATGTGCAGACTTTAGGGTGTCTACTGTACTTTAATTATTTTTATAAAAGATTTAATAGATTGAAAATTGTAGTTACACTAATCAAAGTACGATACAGTGAAGAGTTGAGGAATGCTCTACTCACCTCATATAATAAGAAATTTTGGTACTTATGTATTTTCCAGGTCAGGTAGACTGCCAAAAATAATTGTTTACCACCAGTTTTGTTGTTAATTGCCAATCGCATTCAAAATGATAATTTGATGTACCTTTAATAAATACAAAACATAATTGAAAATAATAAATAATATACACGCAAACTAAAATTATAAAAACAGTCATGTAGTATACAATTATTTTTAATATGAATATATAACATCGTGTGCAGCTTTTAGCAATGAACGATATGAACAATGGTAGCTATATTTTTTACAGTTCATTATACCTACCAGAAAGAATATAAGTATGTTATATCTATATGCTATATCATATTATATAATATTAACTATGCACTTGAAATTAAAAAAGGAAAAAGAAAATTAAATACCATAAAGCATCGAAAATAAGTCTTCCTTTAGCAGACAAGAAGTTCTAATGATTTCAAGGAGGGTTTATAATTGAATCTTTTGTGAAAAGGATAGGAAAATTGGGTGGGAGTGGGGATTATATTTGGAATTTACGAAATTTCACAGGATTTTTACAATTTGCAAAAAACATCAGATCAAATCAACATTTTTTGGCTTTTAAATTTCCTTCCATAGAAGCTAAGTTAGTTTTCATAAATAAAAATAACAATTTAATGAAACAAACTTACATAAAATAATTAAATATCAAAGGAAATTTGAACAAAAATAATAAAACTTAAACTCAATATAAATATCTATTGAATTTCAGAGCATAAAAATCAAGGCAAGCATTAAGTATCCCTCGAAAGGAACATTCCTTTCAACGGTCTGGTAGTGCACATAGCAAAATATGCCATTCTATGACACAATAATATGTAAAAGAGGTTAGATAAAAATAAATTGCATAAAATATATTCATTTTGGAGATAGGGAAACAAAAAACTCAAAAATATTCCAGAAAAATAGAAGAATTGAAAGTATCAGAAAATAAAATTTGAAGGGGAAGGCTTATAAATGGTGCTTTATCAAAAAAGGAAAAATTCATATTATATAAGAAGAGGGGATTATATTCGGAGGGGCTTACTTTTAGTACATTAGGATAAATAAATGATGATAATGGGTTACTGCAACCAATATTTTTGATGCCATTATTGAAGTAGTGAATATGACCTAAAGACCTATAATATGTAAGTATCGAAATCTTCACAAAAAAAAAAAAACAGCCTTACAGTATCAGTGGATGTAAACATACTTTTAATTCACAGTGAGCGAGAGTTGGGTCTCTCAAAACCACATGAAACCAGTAATACGAATGTGAGAGAAACTGGAAGTTTATTATTAACTTATTATGCTGATTATCATTAGAAAAGGAATTCAGTATAAAAATGAGACTCGATTAACCTTTGATCTGCAGATTTAATAGTTAGAAATATAATCCCTATTTAGTAACAGTGGTGCCTTTTTATGTAGGTATACAGTAGATTTTTCAGAGATTATTCAAGAAACATTTAAGACAGCCTATGATATTTGAACTATGTGTTGATAATATTTAAATGGTTAGGAATCAAATCTCAAGAATCCTCCCCCCTTCTCACACTGCCATCCCCGCCGGGGGGGGGGGGGTAGAATTTGCTTTTATAGAATGCAGTTTTATGAAAAATGAGTTTCTAAATACTATTTTGCAAAGGAGCCTCCATTTTACCCAGATTGACATTATATTTGTTCGGATGAATAAAATACAATAGACTCCCTGAAATCCGCACATCATCACATTAGATGTAAACAATGAAACTTTTAGTTCAGATGTAGGGGCAAAAGTACAGAATTTTTTAGTTCTATATCATTCCGTTTGAATTGTAACATATAATTAATTGTCTATAATATGACTGAACTCATAGTTTGTCATGAAGGAAGTACAATTTATTTCCGAAAAAAAAAATTAAAGATATTGCTGATATCTTTGGTAATCACAATCTTTTTATGTATTAATTGAGACTTTTTGTTTATTAAGACTGGCTAAACCTGAAATAAAACTTCCTTACTTTATGATTTTGATGTGAATTAACAGGATACCATTACGAGGCAAGTTTCATTCAATAATTCAAGGAAAATGTATCTTATCTTTGTTATGCAGATTTAATTATACATTATTAATTATTTACCTGAACTTTACTTTTAATAATTTAATCATTTTTTTAAATTATCTTACTTCTTATCATTTTAGTTTACTACTTTACTTAATTATTTTAATATTTTACTACACTGCAAGGATTATTAATAATTTTGATTGCATTATTACATTCAAATTACTGTTTAAAAAGTGTAAACAAAGCAATGACCAGAAATCAACAAAATTCTAAAATCTGCACAACCCCTGGTTCCAAGCTGTGCGGATTTGGGGGAGTCTACTGTAATACATGTTTTTACACTTCTGATTTTTAATTTTTCTTATAAAAATTTTAAATTAAAAGCAATACTCTTCTATACAGCACATTAAATACAGATGGATGGGTGTAAAATAAGAAAAAGGTTATTAAATTACATTAAGTAGTGACAGAATAAAAGTAGCAGCATGAACTGAATATTCTTTTGTGCATGGTAGGCAAACTGAGATATCAACCCCCCCCCCCCCATATGCCTCTATGAATGAGTCTTCTAAATATTTTGAGTATTTTGCAAGCATTGGTTTTCAGCGCCCAATACTTGAAAGCCATATAGGAGTGTACAAATATTTTTGCAAGTATTTCAATACAAAGAGATTTATTTTTTCTATTACAGATATAATTATAAACCTTTTTAAATTGTACCACAGTTATGCGGATACCGGATATACAATCACAATAAAAAAACAAATGTTCTTATTAAAAAAAATGACTATTTTTTGCAAAGCTAACAAATGCTATAAAAGTGATATAGATACCTTTATTTAGATTAACGCTCGTTTCATCGCACAAACAGCGACATTTTCAAAATCATTCATGATAGAAATATTTTTACAAACAAATTATTTACCATGAATGATTTTGAAAATGTCGCCATTTTGTGCGATGAAACTAGCGTTAATCTAAAGAAAGGTATCTATATCACTTTTATAGCATTTTTTAGCTTAGTATCATTATAAGTGATAAGCATACATATTTTTATAACTTTTTTTAATTAGTAAATTTGCTTTAATGAGGATATTTTTATGAAAAAATTCTTTTGATAATAACTTGTTAACATTGTGTTAATAACTAGACATCTGTTCCGTGTTAATGATTTGTTAGATTAAATATGCAATAAAAATATAATCCAGCACACTACAAGTAATAACATAAAAATACTATTTTCTATACTAACATGCTATTTGGGGTTAAATGATATAAAAATTAAAAATATATCATACCACACCAACGATATTCAGCGAAAATAACTATCTTTTGATGATTCGTAGGATTCGATTAAAATTATCGATTAATGCTTGATTATTCTGAAATGCTGCTGCCATTCTTAGGCTGCTATATATTTATGCAAATCTAAGTTCTTTGAATTAAACAGTCTACAGAGGCGGCTATTGGTTATAGTGCCGTGAATAGTTTTATTATCAGCATCAAAATGATGCTTCAGAAACGGAGGACACCAATAGATGGCGCTAGCGCTTCCGCCACTGCTATAGTATGTGACATTTTCCAATGTACATCCTTTTAAATTATTTTTTTCTGTAATAAATCAGTACTTTAAAAGTTTCTAAATTAAAGATATACAAGAATTTTTTATTTTTTTTTCCTATGAAAAGGCAGTTGAGAGAGGAATTTAAATGATTTTATGACATCTAGTTTGTATCGAAATTAAACAGTTACAAACTGTCCTATTTAGTTAATATTATTCTTTAATTAATTATCTATTTAATTATTATTCTTTTTTTAGTTAAAATTAGATAAAATCAGAATAAATAATTATGAACTGTATTTATATGTCTTAAAGTACTGCTGACTAAAGGCATAATTTTGTTATACAGTAGACTTCCTTAAATCCGCGAATGCCTAAAATCCGCATATTTTTTCAGATGTAAACAATGAAATCTACAGTTAAGTTGCAGGAAAAAAATTCAAGATGGCGCCGAAATCAGCGACTTCCCCAATGTTCTTTTTACTAAATTTATTGTTAATCATTCCCTTTTGGTTATTACAGATGATTTATTATTATTACTAAATAAATTTACATTACTTTTGATTTTTTTATATAAATTAGCATATTTATATCAAAAATTCCAGGATTCGAAACGGAAAAATCCACGAACCTGAACGCTGTTTTAAAATTATTGATCGCGGAATTTTTTTTTAAAATTATAGACAAATTTATTTTTAAATATACAAAGCAGTATAAAAAAAACATTCAAGACCCTAAATAACAATGAAAAAAGTTATAGAGAGCGCAATAAGTTATATATACTGATAATAACATTAACACTGTTCTCCTTGCTTCTTTTCCTGTTTCTTATGTCATCACTAGTTTGAAATACTGGTATTTTGTTTACTTTACACATATTATATTTAACTACAGTTACATTAATAGTTTACTTTTATTCATCTTTATTTTTTTAAATATGTAACTACTTAACTTTTTCTCGGCAATGACGTATCGATCTTACGATCGCTTGACCACTAGATGATAGCACAGGACTTTTGGAATCGAGTTCATCGGTAATATTTTAATATTTTTCCAAATTTTTATTTTACATAAATATTTTAATAATTACTTACTTTTAAACTATAAATTATTTTAATATTTTGCTTATTTTAATGTTTCACTTTATTGTAAGCATTCATTATAATTTCCCTTGCGTAACTACCAATCAAATTAATGTTTCAAAAATGTAAACAAATCAACGACCAGAAATCCGCAAAATTCTAAAATCCACACAACCTCTGGTCCCAAGCTGTGCGAATTTGAGGGAGTCTACTGTATTACCGAAATTTCCGGCCTATAATCTGCGGATTATCTGTTAAAAAACCTCAAAATTTTTAAGTGTGGATTATCTGCTGAAATTTTTTTTAAGCAAAAGTTCAGGGCAGACATCCAGTTTCTACCGGCAGTCATAAAATAAATATGTAAACAGTTATCAAACGATTGTCTGCTATCGACCGTTCGTGGAGTTGCTTGTGATATGTGCTAGTAGGAGTGGCTTCCGATTATGATTTTTTTTTTTAGCCTTTTGGCAACATGTTTCTATAAAGAACAAAGCGTTTCTGAACTCATCCCTTTCAAAAATTGCAATCTCAATCATTTATGAAATAGCTCCTCCTAAAGGTACGGCAGTTTTACTTTTTACGAAGATTGATATTACGATGCAACCATCACACATTAATCGAATGAATCGTTATTGTATTGTAGTTTCATGGTTTTACTGCTGCCCTCTATGGATAGGATAATAAAATACTATTATCTCCTTGTAATTAATATTAAAAACCAAAACATATTTGATGGTATATCACGTTGAAAGTTATAATAATATCTAAGAGAAAACCTTGTTATTTTGACACTGCAGAATTTAAACAGAACGTTATTTAAAAAGCAGAAGATGATTTTAAAACAGCAATTATTACAGATATATCTGTATTCACAAGACATTCAACGTTTTAGATATAAGATTCAATGAAAAAAATTATTTGTATTTTTTAACATGTAATTATTTTATCATTTTTTTTTCAATTATTTTATTGCAATTATCATTTAAATAGAGCAACTAAATAAATAGGCAGGTGGTTTATTAGTAGTAATTTGGAACGTTGAAAATAATGAGTAATTCTCGTACAGTCCGGCGTATAATCCGCAGATTATATGCCGATGCGAATTATCTGATGAAACTTTCTTTATAAGGGCTAAAAATTGCAGCTGCGGATTATAGGCCAGAAATTACGGTAAGTGTCCTTCATTCTAAGTAGAGATCTTTCTAAAGTTAATTTAATAATATAATAAGTTTTTTCTTTGTACAGTATTTCATTGCATCTAAAACAATATATTGAATATACATCATCTATGATAAATTGTTGTAAAAACGTAGTTTTTGTGTAGCTAAAATACCCACCCTCCCTCAATTTTGACAGATTTTTAATGAATATTAATTAGTATTACTTCTTTGCAGTCAATTAAGTTTTTAAAAATCTCTGATGTTTCAGAGCTTTAATTTTTGGTAAAATAATTTAAGGTATACTAATAGCAAAAAAATGAAATGAGAAATTAATGATTTTTTGAAATCGAGCAGGATGCATTTTCTTTAAAATATACCTTTTTTTAGTTAAAATTAGATAAAATCAGAATAACTGATTACTAGCTTTGTTCAAATATCTTGAATTACTTCTGATTAAACGCATAATTTTGTCATACTGAGTTTCATTCATCCTAAGTAGAAGACTTTCTAAAATTAATTTAATAATAGAACAAGGTTTTTCTTTGTGCAGTATTTCATTATATCTAAAACATTAATAATATCTGATGAGAGTTTATTACATAAGTGTAAAAAATAAAGAGAGCAATTAAAACAATCAAAGAAGTATTCTCCAAATAAAATTATGAATTAAAATTTTGAAAAGCCTGCTGCTATTTAAAATAGAGCATATTCATGCATAACGCTATTCATAATACTGTTTTTAATAGTTTTTATTATGTAACTTTATGTATGATTTTGAATATTTATGAGAAATAAAATGACATACATTTATTAATAGCTCTTAAAATTAGTTATGAAATAAAACATGTAACTAAATAACCATTGTCCTTTTTAATTTCTCAAAGCATTAAAAATGAAATAAAAGGTAGGACTAATGGTCTATGTAAACCAGGGTTGTGAAAAAAAAAAACTTAAAATGGTTTAAACAAGGTTTATTTTGGTTTAAACCGGGCTATTTTGAAAATATATTTTCCTATTACATATACATGCATATTTATTGATAAAAATAAACATTCTTGGATATATAAGTAATATAACTTCATTTAAAAATACCTTAAATTAAATAATTACAATCAGTTATGTAGAAAATAGAAATCTTTAAAATTTAAACATTTTTGGTACAAGCTATGTCTAGTGTTCCATGAATAAAATGAAACATTGATACTGTGAAAATCTTAATAAGCAATCTTTTGTTTACTAGTACTATAAATAAATATATAATGTAGTTTCATAAATATAATATTACTTCCCCATAGCTATTCAGAATAATTTCTTTGAAATATTTGTTATCTGAGATGTCTGAGTTTTCTGTTAGAACACTACATGGACAATTATTACCTTTTACTGAAAATAAAGCTTTTTATAAAGAATTCCTGGAATGATTTGAATTTAGCAGCAGAGTCTTTACACATATCAAGAAGTATTGTGTATTGTCATTTGACACTTCTCTGAAACTGCCAGGTTAAAAAAAAAAGAGGTGACAATAAAATAAACAGAAATACACCTATTTACCAGCTTTTGAGAATATTGAAAACATTGATCTTGATATGGAAAGTAGATTTATAAAAGTTGTCATCCACTAAAGCAGTTAAACAGACATTAGACTTTATATACAGGCTTTATTCCTAAGTTATGTTATAATACGTATTACTTTTAAATGTCTAAACAAAAAACTAGTAATAGAGTAGTCTCCTTCAAATCCACACAGCTTGGGACAGGTGGTTGTGCGAATTTTAGAATTTTGTGGATTTCTGGTCATTGCTTTGTTTACATTTTTTAAACAGTAATTTGAATGGTAATAATGTAATCGAAATTATAATGAATGCTTGCAATATAGTAAAATATTAAAATAATTAAAGTAATAAACTAAAATTGCAAAAAGTAAGATAATTTAAAGAATGATTAAATTATTAAAAGTAAAGGTCAAGTAAATAATTAATAATGTATAATTAAATATGCATAATAAAGATAAAAGATACATTTTCATTGAATTATTCAATGAAACTTTACTGATAAAGGTAACCTATTAATTCACATCAAAATCATAAAGTAAGGAAGTTTTATTTCAGGTTTAGCCAGTCTTAATAACCAAAAAAGCTTGATTAATACATAAATATGTTTGGTAAAAAGATTGTGATGACCAGTGATATCAGCAATATCTCTTGCATTACATAAATTACTGGAAAAGGAGAAGCATTGCCTAATGTGTATCACTTGAAACCCTGAACTACTGGATGATTTGATCGTCACAACAGCAAAAGCTGTGTCGTGTATTCAAAATTAACATTATGTACTTTAATGGCAACACGTGAATAACCACTTTTACTTACAGATATTGGCAATGGTAAAAATAACAGAACTGCGATAAGAAATATTGAATATGTTGTTTTATGTTAGTGTTTGTTCCTGTAATTTTGTAATAAATAGTGAATGTTTACAAATGAATATTTACTTGGTAAATATAATACACATAAGCGTATACCACTAATGAGAAACTTTCACACTGGGCGACGAGGATGGGATTGATTCATCAAGTTTATAAAATTGATACGTAAGAATACTTCTACAATTTCGCAAGATTGCCAAGGTAAGAAATTTCTTATTATTCTGTAAAAATGGAAAAGTTAGTAGAAGAATTAATTAAACAAAATAAAGCATTAATGGATGCGCTAAAAGGGGAAAGTACCCAAAAGAATAATAAGGTTTCTGGTGTACAATTTGAGAGATATGATGAAACATTAGAAAGTTTTGATATGTTCATGGATAGGTTTGAAGCATTTTTAGACATACAAAATGTACCTAAGGAAAAATGCGCAAAAACACTAATATCAAGTTTATCAGCTAAACTGTATAACTTGCTCAAAAATATCCTTGCTCCAAAGAATCCCAGTGATCAGCAATATGAAGTGCTTAAAAATATTTTACAAGAGCATTTGAACCCTAAACCATTAATAATACCCAGCAGACATACGTTTTTGAACAGGAAACAAAATGAAGGGGAAAGCATTTTTTCTTATCTTGCTGAACTTCGCTCTTTAGCAATTCCTTGCAAGTACAATCAAATTATGTTGAATACTATGCTGAGAGATGTCTTCGTTAGTGGGTTGCGAGATAGGTCAATCTTAGATAGGCTGTTTGAAGAAGACGATATCGATCTCGATAAAACCGTTCAGATCGCTTTAGCAATGGAACGAGCCACTAAAGGCGTTAATGATATAATGAGTAAGCCTCAAGAAATTAAAGCTGTATATAATGAAAAAATAAAACAACACAACCTAGGAACACACAAAAGAAAAATAACGTAGTATATTGTTCTAGATGTAACAGATCAAATCATAATAAATATAACTGTAAGTTTAAAACTAGTAAATGCAGAGCGTGCCAACGCATTGGCCACATTGAACGAGCTTGTTACTTCACTAAACAGGCTAAACCAACCAGATTTGCGAAACAAAAACAGTTTCATGTAAGCGAAACAGAAGTTCAAAATTTAGTTCCACTTCATAGTTTAGAAGTTGAGAACATTTCTATCAAAGAAGAATTTCCTAAGAGATCCCCCATAATAGTAATTGTGGAAATTGAAAGTAGATCTGTTGAAATGGAAGTTGATACGGCGGTACAGTATAGGTAATGAGTTTGAAGAAATTTAAAGAGATTTCGAGAAAGAAAATCTGTCCTATGGACTTGACATTTAAGACCTACAATGGGGAAATCCTTAAACCCCTAGGTTACGCAACGGTTAAAGTCAAATATAAGAATCAAATAGAGTACTTAAATTTGTATATTGATGAAGAAAATTTAGACACCATCTTGGGTTGGGAATGGCTGTATAAAATCAATTTAGATTGGGTGAGAATAAAAGCTCTTACAGTTATAGAACAGGGAAATCTTACAAAACTATTAATAGAATATGCAGAGTTATTTGATGAAAAATTGGGCAAAATAAAAATTATGAATGTAGTCATGAGTTGAAACCGGATGCCTTTCCAGTTTTTTGCAGACCGAGACCATTACCTTTTGCAATGAAAAAGCGTGTTGAAGAGGAATTAGAAAGACTTGAGGAAGACGGAGTTATTAAAAAATGTAATATTTCAGATTGGGCGACTCCAATAGTACCAGTAGTTAAAGCAAATGGGAAAATTCGATTATGTGCTGATTATTCCGTCACTCTTAAAAAAAATCTAAGAATTCAAAGACATCCTCTTCCAAAAACAGAAGAAATTTTTGCTTTGCTCAATGATGGTAAGATATTTTCAAAGATTGACCTTAATCAAGCTTATATACAAATGAAGGTTCACCCTGACAGTCAAAAGTTATTAACGATTAATACCCATAAGGGACTTTACAAATGCACAAGATTAATGTATGGAGTTAATTCAGCACCTGCTATCTGGCAGAAATATATTGAAAGTGTATTTCATGATTTAGAAGGAGTAGAAGTATTTTATGATGATGCGCGGATAGCAGCACCAGATTTCCAGACACATTTGTCAAGATTACGGAAATTTTTCGACAGATGTCGTCAACATGGATTGAGAATAAATAAGGATAAAAGCAAATTTTTCCAAAATGAAATTGAATTTTTGGGATTTAAGATAAATGCCCAAGGCTTATGTAAAACAGATGAAAAGATTGCTGCAATGAAGTATGCTAAAATTCCTAAGAATGTTCAGGAAATTCAATCTTTTATGGGATTAGTTAACTTTTACTCTAGATTCTCAAACAAAATTTCTACTTTAGCATATCCATTGCATAACTTAACTAAAAAAGGAGTTCCTTGGAAGTGGGATAAAAAGTGTCATGAACCAGTCCAAAATATAAAAGATGAAATTTGTTCTGATAGAGTATTAGCACACTACGACCCCAAACTTCCTATTTTTCTTGCAGCTGACGCATCTCCAGTCGGCTTGGGTGCAGTGCTCTCCCATAGATTTCCAGATGGTTCTCAGAGGCCTATTGCATTTGCTTCAAGAACACTTTCGCCAACCAAACAACGCTACTCACAAATTGATAAAGAAGCTTTAGCTCTAGTTTGGGCAGTTAAAAAGTTTTATCTTCACCTTAAAGGAAATAGATTTACGCTCATTACGGATCACAAACCCCTCGTGGCAATTTTCGCTTCCAAAAAGGGTCTTCCAGTTTTGTCTGCTACAAGACTTTTGCATTATGCTCTAGTATTGCAGGCTTACCAGTTCGACATAATTTATCGGAATACTAAGGACCATGGTAATGCAGATTGTCTTTCACGATTACCCTTAAGATCTGAAGAGTTAGAATTAAAAGATGAAGTTTCAGTTTTTCAACTTTCCCAAATCGAAACACTTCCAATAACAGCAAGAGATTTAGCTAAAGCAACTGCAAATGACAAAGATTTGGCATCTTTGCTAAATGCTTTAAAAAAGGGGACTTCTTTAAAAGGGAAGGAAGTCGAATATACTCTCCAGGATGGTTGCATTATGTATGGCCAAAGAGTTTGTGTACCTAAAAAATATCATGACAAGGTTTTGGAAGAACTTCATCAGGGACATTTGGAAGTCGTAAAAATGAAGGCAATAGCTAGATCCTATGTCAATTGGAAGAACATAGATAAAGACATCGAAGATGTTGTTAAAAACTGTACTGATTGTTCAAGGATTAAGGATAATCCTCCAAGGTCAAAAACACACCATTGGGAGTACCCACGTTCTCCATGGGAAAGGATTCATATTGATTTTGCAGGGCCAATCTTTGAGCATATGTTTTTATTAATTGTGGATGCACATTCAAAATGGCTCAAAGTCTACCCTATGAAATCGACAACTGCCTTGAAAACAACAGAATGTTTAAGAGATTGTTTTGCTGGTTTTGGATTGCCAGTCATGTTAGTCAGTGACAATGGACCGCAGTTTTCATCATACGAGTTCCAGAAATTTATGCAAAATAATGGAGTTATACATAAAACGTGGGCACCTTTCAAGCCCTCCAGCAATGGTCAAGCAGAAAGATGTGTACATACTTTGAAGCAATCTCTTCGAGCAATGCAAAAATACCCTGGTAGTATCAATCAAAAGATTAACTGTTTTTTGTTACAATATAGGAAATCACCCAATATGACTACCATGCAGTCTCCAGCAAGTATGTTCTTAAAAAGAGAAATTCGTACGAGAATTGACCTCTTAATTCCTAACCCTAAAGAAAGAATTCAAAACAAGATTAAGAAGGATATATATTTTAATGATCGGTATTTTGAAGGGGCTGATAAAGTAGCCGTTCGAGATTATACTGCAGCCAATGCCAAATGGAAATTCAGTCGTATCATCAGCCGAGATGGTGAATTATACTATACCATAAATGTGCAAGGTAATTTGGTTAGGCGACATGTCGATCAAATTCGATCAGCAGGCGAAGACGTAGACAATGATGTTGAATATAGAAAAAGAATAGTAAATGTGAATGAACCATCGAATACAACAATGACAGAAACGGAGAGAGACACAGCGTCGACTGAGCCACCTAGGACCTCCGAGGGTACCACCAAAGAGTTGCCTCCAATCGTATCTCCTACAGATGCCACACCCCAAGTTGTTCACATTCCAATGCAGCTAAGAAGATCTAAAAGGATCCGTAAACCACCAAAAGGATTGTGCTGTTAATTGAAAGGGGAGGAAACTGTCGTGTATTCAAAATTAACATTATGTACTTTAATGGCAACACATGAATAACCACTTTTACTTACAGATATTGGCAATGGTAAAAATAACAGAACTGCAATAAGAAATATTGAATATGTTGTTTTATGTTTTATGTTAGTGTTTGTTCCTGTAATTTTGTA
The DNA here is from genome assembly GCA_963932465.1 of Maratus speciosus. Classification (NCBI taxonomy): domain Eukaryota; kingdom Metazoa; phylum Arthropoda; class Arachnida; order Araneae; family Salticidae; genus Maratus; species Maratus speciosus. The sequence goes on along the minus strand of OZ010794.1, from coordinate 71,718,579 downwards.
ATAAATAGTGAATGTTTACAAATGAATATTTACTTGGTAAATGTAATACACATAAGCATATACCACTAATGAGAAACTTTCACAAGCTGTGTAAAATGATTGAGCCACGATGTTCAGGGTTTGCACTTCTTAGTTCTCTAGAGCTTCACTGAGACTGGATACTCTTAGAAGTGATTGGGCCCTAGGCTTTTAATCTGGGTTTTTCGAAGGTACGTTTGTTTCACTAGAGCCTCTGAAGACCAAAACCTATATGAGGAATGGTATTGATCTTCAGCAGTGGATGTTTAAAATTCGGTAAATCATACTTAACTGGATTCTTAAGTGTCACTCGTATTTAAAGAACATCAGATACTAATCAGATAACTTGGCATTAACAAAATATCTAGCAATGTTAAATGATATCATCAATATTATAGTGGCTGAGAAATGAAAAAAATCATAATTTGTTGTGTTTGAATTTTTCCTCTATACTTTATATACAATAAAATAGTTATACTTGCCGCTAAAAAATATATAATGTCACTTATAGTAAGGAAAATTAGTGTGCTGATTTCATATGCAGTCTCTGTGATTCTATGACTAAATAGATCGTTCAGATAACTTAACAAAACACTTAATTTAAAAAACTCATTACAAGAACCGGGGTATATAAGGATAAAAAATTTACCTTTAGAAAAGATTTTTGATCGAAATATGAGAAACTGCAATATCTATTTTCACGTGTAAAGAAAAAAGAAACAAGATGGGCTATACGAACGATTCAATGTGAATGACTCTTAAATTATAATAATTGAATCTTGAACATTTTCCATAACGTCAGTAGTACTTAGCTCGGTATTTTTCTGGCGAATTTGTCGCAGAACTAAAACAATTTTAAATAATTAACCTTTCGTTAACATCTTTTTTTTTTTTTAAAGTTACTTGCTGTTTATACAATTAGAATCTTCTAACATTTTTAGATAAAAAAGTTTCATCCAAGGTACAACCAATTTAGGGTTAGCGAAAGCGATGTGGAGTAAGCTGTATGGAGAGTCCAGCGTGGCTTATTAAAATGATTTTCCAAAAAAATAAAGGTAATTGATGCAGGAATGACCGAAAATAATGTTTTACACCACTTTATGAGTCGAAAATAAAATATTGTATTCAAAATATGATGGGGATTCGTTGACGGATATCTACCCAATATATTACAGCTGTCTCGAAAATAATAAAGTCCTTCACTTTTAAATAAAAAACATTTAATTCACGATCGCACAGAAAACACCACATTACAACATCAAAACAAAACATAGAACAACAGAAAAGTTTCAGTTTCTTTACAACCTAATTGCCTACTCTTAAATGTCAAGGCCTTTCTTAAAATCTCGGAAAAACACTGTCTGTATTTATGACATATTGTTAGATGTCCTATATCATGTATATAACATTTTTTAACATATTTATAACATAGATATGTGATGTGTACATTATAAATATATATAGTCTGACCTGTATTTAACGAACCTCTATTTTGCGAACTTTTACTTGGAACAAGAACATTTTGCAAATTTCTTCGTAAAATAACCCCCAAATAGCGAAGTGTATTCTCTATTTAACGAACTTTTCCTTAGGATCTAAATTTTTTTCTCCCTATTTCTTAAACTATTACTGGACATTTCAAACTTATTCTTTCTTTTAACACATTTTATGATGATCAATGACCAAGACCAGGTCTTTCTTACCAGGCACCTAACTCACCAAGAGCAGTAAAATCGTTGATTCTTTGCTTTCCATCCAAGAAGAGCAAACTTTCAATATCCCCTTTTAACCCTCAATGGAGCTGCCCCGTGTTTTTAAGCCATAGTTTCCCATTTTCTAGATTGTTGATCATGATCAATCGTGTTGGTAATTTCGGTTCTTGTAGCTCGAAAATGTCAAAGCGAAAGTGCTTGAGCATCAAAGAAAAAAAAATTATTATTGATGAGTTGGATAAAGGCATGAAGAAAAAAAATACTCCTTTAAAATTTAGTATTCCTCCAAACAGCTTATCAATTATAATAAAAAATCGTGATTTTAATGTAAAATTATTTTTTTAACTGACTAGGGGGCTCTGTCCCCTACGAGCTACGCTCGTCAACCCCCGTTCAGACACCGCAGACTCTAACAGCACGCTAATTTGATCGGCTTTAAAAAGATTTCTGAAGATTGAATTATAATTTGAATCTGACAATTATAATCTGACGTAATTTTCACCAAACTTTTCTTTCTCTTTTTAATATTCACGTAAAAATAATTTTATTAGAAATGAAATATTATGATCATCTTAAAATATCAAATTAATGTCTCGCGCAATTTTTAAATTTGAACTGTTTTGTAATATTATTTTTTGTTCATTTTACGTAATAAGTGTAATGTGATGTAAATGTGATGCAAATTCTCCTATTCAAGACTTCTAACGCATGTTAATGAATTTATTATTTTACAATATTATTTCTCTTTTAAAATTCACTTGTAAGTATAGTTTTAATGACGTAATTTTCAATGAGTTCCTGCTTTTTATATTTTCTGCGGGGAATATCTACGCAGATTTGCATTGGTCCATTTCCAAATCAAAACTTTTTTATATATATAGAAGGAAAATACAATGTATTTCCAGACAATGTTTTGTTTCATTCTTATTTCGCTTGCAGATTTCTTTTTGATGGGTAAAATAAGTAAAACAAATAGATATAATTTATAAAAAAGTGTAAATAATTACTTTTTTTTTATTATATTTAGTGTTTATGGACTTAAAATCTGTTCTACGTAGTTTAAAGTATTTTAAAGGGTGACTCTCTATTTAACGAATTTTCCATATAACGAACTTTTTTTCGGGATTTAACGACTTCGTTAAATAGAGGTCCGACTGTATATGATATATCTGTGTAGTTACTTGATTTATATATTACATGTAGTATAGGTAGATGTGCCAGTAATGGACACCTTTAAGGAATTTCTTTTAAAATTATTTTTTATTAATAGCTATAATTGTTATATTCCAGTTTCTTTAATATTATATTCACCTATCAACAATATTTAATCATTCTTATAGTCTCATTTCCCAATATGAATCTAAGTTTAATTTTAAATAACCGAAATATATCAAAACACCCAAAAGCCCAGTAATGGACACCCCATAAGAAATAATAAACGTAATTTTTTTTTATGCCTGTATTTAGAACGAGAATTTAATGAATACATACTAATGAAACAAAATAGTTATTTTCAAATAAATTTAACAATTAGGATACCAGTAATTAATAAAGTGTGATAATCGTTTACGGTTTGCATCAATTATTGTAATTATTGGAAGATCGATGTTTTAATTATTTTAGATGGATAGTTTAAAATACTAAATATGAGACAATTACAGCAATCAAATTATTGAAACAGTGGGGGATTTAAAAAGGTAATTAAAAAAAAGTTTTGGAATATTAGTGTTTAGTTTTGTCTCCCTATTTTTAAAAATTAATCTTCCAGAGACAGAGACTACTTGATACATCATTTATAATAATTAATATTACAAATATGAAAGAAATGGTATTGTGAGTTGAATATTTTAAATACTAAATAAAATAATTTCAAAATAAAACTGTAGGTAGAACTGATGTTTGAGGCCATTTATCTGCATATTTACTAGTTTCATGAATATTATCTATAACTTTCATTAATATTACTTTTTTTTTCTGTCAGAGGTGAATAAGGAAACATTTAAGACGGAAAATGGATTTTTTAATAGCTTCTGTAACTTAATTGTTTTTATTTAAACGGAGAAGGATTAAGCGCTATGAGTCTGTCTTTGACTGTGCTCTTAAACAATATTTTCTACTTCCGGGCTGGTTTGATTGCCAGATTATAAAATATGCAAGGTACATATACATTTAAAAAAGAATAAAATATTGAAATTTTATTAATCACACAAAATAACTTGAAAGCAACTATTTATAAAAGTTCTGGTGTTATTACATTTTGTAAGTATAATTTAAAAATTAAATTTGATTATTTAGGTTTGATAAGTACAATAATTAAAAAAATTAATTTGTTTATTTAGGTTTGCAGTTAAGTCAAAATATTTTATGCATTATAAACATTACTGAAATTGCATTTTTAGCAATGTCTACATGATGTCCATTACTGGAAAATGACTAATTAACCATCCCAGTAATGGACAACCCCTCTTAAAACCTTAAAAATAAATGAAATTTTGTAAGCGGCCGTTAGTATATAAAATTCTAAGTTTTCTATTGCTACTCAAACAAAAACATTCAGATTTTGCAAGAAGATAAAGAATTTATAAATTAATTAAATGAAGCCAGCTCTTAGCCTCTTCATTAGGATTTTCACAGCAAAACTTTGAAACATTATTTTCTGCTTCTTGATTGGTTTGATTAAAAGTGCCAACAATAACCCAGTTTTATAAAACATGCAAGGGAGAATTATAAAAAAAAAATAATTAAAGCTAAATATTTATTTGTTATTTTTTTATGAACCAAAAACATCAAGGGGTGTCCATTACTGGCACATCTACCCTATATATTTTACATATATAAGATTAATATAATAGCTTAGCGAAATCGCAACTGTAAATTGTGCATAATTGTAAATGTGGGCGCTGATATAACAAGGAAGTATATAGTGTTTTAGTCTTTTATGTATATTAAGTAGACCCATTTATTTTAGATTACCAAATTGTACCTTCAAGTAGTTTATTACGTTTTATGTTCCTGTATAATTAGGCTTTTGTTTCTCTTCAAGTAATGCATAACATGGCCCTTTTCAACATAATTGCCAAATTAATGAATTGCTTTAAAATTACATGGTTTTTTTAGATTTCTGTATGGCAATATAGATTCTGTCAGCTACATTCCATAGAAAATCTAGCTACCATCATGAATAGTTAGAGATGGATGGTGGCCACTTTAAGCTCTTCTTGTAATTACTTCACAGCATGGTAAGTTTATTGAAAAGTTTTCTAAAATCTATTCATCATTGTATGAATAAAACTTCAGGTAAAATTGTAAAAAAAAAACTATGTACAGTAGACTCCTTCAAATTCGCACAGCTTGGGACCAGATGTTGTGCGGATATTTGGATTTTGCAGATTTCTGGTCATTCTTTTGTTTATGTTTTTTAAACAGTAATTTGAATGTAATAATGCAATCAAAATTATACCATAATTTTGGGTAGATAAGCCGTGGCTTATATGTGTTTAAAAGTTAAATTTTACCTTTTGCGGCTTATCTGCCAGTGCGGCATATACGAAGATACGCCGGTGCGGCGTATAACGATTTTTTCCAGAAAAAAAAAAATCAGATCATGTAATATTATAGAGTGAAAATCTGAAAAACAATATTAAAAATGCTTCACGGATTGGAAATAACAATCATTAAAAAAATATCGGGAAGTTCTTTTTTATTTCATTAAAAAAGAAAAAAATCTATGCATGGTTTCTTTCTGCATAACGAAACGTAATACTCAAAAATAGTGATCTCATTCTGATAACGTTAACTTCCCGCTCCACCCCAACACCGCAGAGGAGTTGAATAAACAAACTGCAGATAACTCTCTTCCTTTTTATAAAATAGGGGTTTCGGGGAGTGCTGTAATTTTGTAATAACTTATTATATTTTAATAAAATTTTGTTACACAGCTCAATTTATTGTTATTGCAACTTGCTGAAAATTTGAACAAAATCGGACAATTAATAATGGATTTTTTTTTTTAATAGCTAAGAAAAAATGGGTTTTGCTTTTCGTTTTTTTTTCTTTTAAATTATTTTTTTCTACATATACACTTGATAAAATATCATTAGTTTACTACACGGTGTACAAAACTGTTGCAAAGTCAAAAATAAACTTATACAAACATTATAATAGAGTTAAAATATCAATGTTTCGGTCATCCTTCTGTGACCTTCTTCAGGAACGTTGTCGTATATCTTCTAAAATTAGAGCAAAACCATCTTGAATTCAAAAGGTTCGTTATATATTCAGTCAAAAGTCACCTTATCCAATTACAATCCAGAAAACATGCAATGGCACCATTTATCAGACAAAAAGTAGACTACAATTTCGAATGATTTATAATATGGCGCCGTCTATGAGGTGAAAAAGGAATAAAAGAATATCAAATGAACAATTTTGGCCTGCAGTGGCCACATCTATTGTAAGGCAATGTAAATAAATGCAGAACTGAAAACGCAAGAGGCAAACTTTGTTAAAATCAAAAATAGTAGTGCATACTTGACTTTGAAAAATGTAAGAAGAACAAAATATATTAGATGTAAATTTCCAACTGGGCGAAAAATGTCCGGACCAGGATTCGAACCCGGGACCTCCTGGCTGAAGCCGCCAGTACTCTGCCATCTGAGCTATCCCGGACGATTCTGGTCGAACTTTTTCACCAAGCTAACCTTCAAGATTACAGCATCTGGTCTGAAACCTGGTTCAGCTCAACAGAATAAATCTCAGGTAATGGAACTCCAGAAATAGCTGGATACGAAATTACACTAGATTAATTTTCGCACAATTATTCTAATTGGTAAACAAATCATATTAGATGTAAATTTCTAACTGGGCGAAAAATGTCCGGACCAGGATTCGAACCCGGGACCTCCTGGCTGAAGCCGCCAGTACTCTGCCATCTGAGCTATCCCGGACGATTCTGGTCGAACTTTTTCACCAAGCTAACCTTCAAGATTACAGCATCTGGTCTGAAACCTGGTTCAGCTCAACAGAATAAATCTCAGGTAATGGAACTCCAGAAATCGCTGGATACGAAATTACACTTGATTAATTTTCACACAATTATTCTAATTGGTAAACAAATTATATTAGATGTAAAATTCCAACTGGGCGAAAAATGTCCGGACAAGGATTTGAACCCGGGACCTCCTGACTGAAGCCACCAGTGCTCTGCCATCTGAGCTATCCCGGACGATTCTGGTCGAACTTTTTCACCCAGCTAACCTTCAAGATTACAGCATCTGGTCTGAAACCTGGTTCAGCTCAACAGATCCAGCGATTTCTGGAGTTCCATTACCTGAGATTTATTCTGTTGAGCTGAACCAGGTTTCAGATCAGATGCTGTAATCTTCAAGGTTAGCTGGGTGAAAAAGTTCGACCAGAATCGTCCGGGATAGCTCAGATGGCAGAGCACTGGCGGCTTCAGCCAGAAGGTCCCGGGTTCGAATCCTGGTCCGGACATTTTTCGCCCAGTTAGAAATTTACATCTAATATGATTTGTTTACCAATTAGAATAATTGTGTGAAAATTAATCTAGTGTAATTTCGTATCCAGCTATTTCTGGAGTTCCATTACCTGAGATTTATTCTGTTGAGCTGAACCAGGTTTCAGACCAGATGCTGTAATCTTGAAGGTTAGCTGGGTGAAAAAGTTCGACCAGAATCGTCCGGGATAGCTCAGATGGCAGAGCACTGGCGGCTTCAGTCAGGAGGTTCCGGGTTCGAATCCTGGTCCGGACATTTTTCGCCCAGTTGGAAATTTACATCTAATATATTTTGTTCTTCTTACATTTTTCAAAGTCAAGTATGCACTACTATTTTTGATTTTAACAAAGTTTGCCTCTTGCGTTTTCAGTTCTGCATTTATTTACATTGCCTTACAATAGATGTGGCCACTGCAGGCCAAAATTGTTCATTTGATATTCTTTTATTCCTTTTTCACCTCATAGACGGCGCCATATTATAAATCATTCGAAATTGTAGTCTACGTTTTGTCTGATGGATGGTGCCATTGCATGTTTTCTGGATTGTAATTGTATAAGGTGACTTTTGACTGAATATATAACGGACCTTTTGAATTCAAGATGGTTTTGCTCTAATTTTAGAAGATATACGACGACGTTCCTGAAGAAGGTCACAGAAGGACGACCGAAACGTTGATATTTTTACTTTATTTTAATGTTTGTATAAGTTTATTTTTTTTACACCGTGTAGTAAACTAATGATATTTTATCAAGTGTATATGTAACTTTTTACGGTGTAATTGTCCAGTTCTTTTATTTTTTTTTTCTGTTTGCTTGCAGCTCAATAATTTCTTTTTATTGCGCAAAGTGAAGTTGCTGACACATTTAAGGAATCCTTTTTATGCTCAGTTTTGCATAATCGCGGCGTTTTAATAGAAAAGAAAGTAGATTATCTTGTTTTCTTTAAGTTTGCGCATTTGCGAATGTTTTTTTTTTTTTAATTTTCAATAATGAACATATGTATTTAATTTTTGTTTATTTTAAAACTTTCTTAGAACATTTTATTTTAAATATTTACAGAATATATCAAATCGAGTACCAATTAATTTCTGTTAATAATAGACATTAATATTTACAGTTAGTAGTGAAGAAATTTTCAAAAAAATTCCCTTTATACGTCTCTCCCAACTTTGTTAATAGTTCATGTTGTCAAAATTATTATTTATCAAATAGTTATTTTTGGAATTTTACATTGTGTTATTTAATTGATGGATTCGAATAAAAAATAGTGTTATTTGTAATTCTAGTGTTATATTTTATATTAAGAATTCCATCAAATATATTTCTACTTTCCGATCCAAGGCTGAAATGTGCAATGCAATTGGATAAATTCACAAACCAAAAGTTATTTATTTATTTATTAATTTTCATCATTTGAATTAAATCTAAAATTCTAATTTTTAAAATGGTTTTTAAAAATGCGCGAAAATCTTCAATATGGTGTCTATAGTAGTATGTACACCACTTTCAATAAGTGCGGCTTATACGCCAGTGCGGCGTATATGATGGAATTTCAGTTTTTTTTTACCATTTTCGGATGTAGCAGCGTATACGCCAGGGCGGCTTATCAACCCGAAATTACGGTAACTGAGTGCTTACAATGTAGTAAATTATTAAAATAATTAAGTAAATTAGTAAACTAACTATTAAGTAAAGTAATAAAACTTAAGATAATTTTAAAAAGGTAGATTTATTTTAGGTTTAACCAGTCTTAAAATCTAAAAAAAGACTTGTTTAATACATAAATATATTTGGTAAAAAGATTGCGATTACCAGTGATATCAGCAATATCTTGATTTTTTTTTCAGAAATAAATTTTTATTTCGTGAGAAATCTCAAGTTCGCCCAGGTTATTGAGAATTACTTATTAAAATACATGTGGAGTGATATTAAACAAAAAAGAATCCTGTAATTTTGCTCCTACATCTTAAACTAAAATTTTCATTCTTTACATTTGCTATTATGTGTGGATTTCAGGCGTTTTCGGATTTGGGCGAGTCTAATGCGTATCTTTTTAGGCATTTTTATGAGACTTTTTTCTATTATGTCTCAAGCGAACCTTGTCTCGATCCCTCCCCCTTTTCTTGTCAGATCTAAATGGTGTTTTCGATTATGCAGTAGAGGATTTAAATACAGTAGACTCCCTCAAATCCGCACTGCTTGGGACCAGAGGCTGTGCAGATTTTAGAATTTTGTGGATTTCTGGTCATTGCTTTATTTACATTTTTTAAACAGTAATTTGAATGTAATAATGCAATCATAATTATAATGAATGCTTGAAATATAATAGAATGTTAAAATAATTAAGCAATAAACTAACGTAATAAAAATTATGATGATTTTAAAAATTATTAAAAGTAAAAGTCTAATAAATAATAATAATGTGTAATTAAATATGCATCATAAAAATACATTTTTCTTGAATTTTTCAATGAAGCTTGCCCCTTAAAGGTACCCTACTAATTCAACTCAAAATCATAAAATAAGGAAGTTTTATTTTAGGTTTAGCCAGTCTTAATAACCAAAAAAGCTTGATTAATACAAGAGGATTGTGATTACCAGTCATGTCAGCAATACCTTAATTTTTTTACAGAAATAATTTTTTATTTCATGAAAAAGTATAAGTTCAGTCATATTATTGAGAATTAAGGTTAAAATATATACAGAATGATACAAAACTGAAAAAGTCTGTAATTTGGCCCCTACATCTGAACTGAAAGTTTACTTGTTTACCTCTGTGATGATGTGCGGATTTCAGGCGTTTGTGGATTTTAGGGTTGCGGATTTGAGGGAGTCTACTGTATATCTTATTACTATTTTAATTAAAAGTAAACAGGTGCTTTGCTAGCACCCAATTTTTCAATGTCCTCTTATTCGACTTCGTATCTGGAGTTTCTTTTTTTATTCTTAAAAGATAATCTCTGCAATCAAGAAATTTCTTTTTACAGCTTGACTGAAATCTTAAAGGTCATTTTATGTTATTAATTGTAAATAATTTGCGTTTTCTCAAAGGAAAATATTTTATTCTAAAGATTAAATATTTTTCATCTGTTTTATCTTTGCTAAGTTCACATGTTCTAAGTTTTCTCTTTAGAGCTTGAGCTTCAGATATGCTCATCATCAACTAGGGGTGCCATTTCAGAACTTTCTTCGGGGGGGGGGGGGGTAGCTTTACCCTCTCCCTTCGGAATGAGAACTGGTGAAAAATTCCGTTTTAAGCAGGTTTTCAACTTAGCAGGTATAATTTTAAAATACTGACCAAGAAACTTTTCCATTTAAGACAGGATTCCGTTGTGGACGTTTCCAATTTTACACATATCCTCTAAGGCTGTTGAAACATCCTTATTTAGTACACCTCTGAAGAGCATAGGTATATTATATTTACTGTAAAAATTGTGAAAGAAAAAATCAAGTTTCTATGAAAAAAAAAACATCAGATAATTACACTTGCTAAGACGGAGACCTGTCTAAAATGGAGGTTTTTCCATGGCTTTTCGACTTCTTCTTTGCAGGTTTTACTGCAGGGGTGGGGAACGATTTCAAGTGGTTCTTGAAGGGGGTGAGGGGCAAAGTCTTCTTTCAGGGAAAGGGTTTGAAATAGCGTGCAGGATTTTGCCCTCTTTCACAAGCATAGGATTCTTCTAGGAATATTTTTTAATCGTCGTGTAAGACTGCTGTATTTTTTTTTCTTTTTGCGGAACTACGGAAAATCAGTTTGCGTATTTTGCCAATTGGACTTGGAAAAAATAGTTAATTTGGCAAATTAGTTACGGAAAAATATATAATTCCGTAAAAGGACTGTGGGAAGATATCGCAAAGATCGCGGAAACAAACATCGGTTGCGGGGGGAAAATCGCAGAATTCAACATTCAGCTGCGTAAAAAAAAAATGAATTTGTCCATTAGTCGCGCAAAAAAAATTGCTAATTTCGAATATCTATCGCGGAGAAAAACGAGAATTTCGTCAAAAGGTTTCGGAAGAAAATCGCGAATTCAGTCAAACAATCCCACAAAATATTCAAGACATCAAAAGATCGTACTAAACAATTGCAAATTTTGTCAGTCGTCTGCGGGGGAAAAAATGAATTTCAACAAACGATCATAGAAAAGAATCGTAAATTTCGTCAAAATAGCTCAGAAACAAATAGCAAATTTCGTTAATTAGTCGCAAAAAAAATGTTGTGAATTTTGACAAATGATCACGGAAAAAAAGTGAATTCCTTGAAACGATCACAAGAAAGTAATGCTAATTTCGTCAAATGGTTGCAAAAAAAAAAAAAAAAAAAAAATCGTGAAATTCAATCGATCCCGAGATAATCAGCACACAAACATGAGAAACAAGTTACAAAATTTTCAAATTTAATGACCAATAGAGATAAGAAATTTTCACCAATGATTTTCTGTCCGTAAAAATTTTCCTTAATCATTGTCTGCCATCCTCTTCAGACTATGAACTGAATTCCATACAGTTCAGAAATCTGCAAAACCATTGTTCTCAGGTAGAGTCTGTATTGGGTCGGGCAACCCGATTTTCCCCCAAACCTTCACAACTCAATCCGTGCACATATTGAGGTGAGTTGACGTTCCTTTTTACCATTTCGGTTCAGGTTGACTTTGACCATTTGATTACGGTCGGGACATATACATCTCTGTGGACTATTTTTTATTCTGCAACTTTCTGAAAACTAATCTCTGCCAAACACTTATATTAAGATATTTTCAAGAGAGCCTTGATAATGTTGTAATAGCAAATTCCTTAGAAATTATTTTTGATAATTACACTCACTAACAAAAGTTAAGCATGCAGAGGAAAATGTTAATTCTGGAAGCCAATCTGAATTGGAGGCATTGCAATTCGCTTTGGAGTTAGATGGGAGTATAGGAATATTGTTATATAACAGCCAATCACCGCTTCATGTCGAGATATATGCAAAAAAGGCAGTCTTATAATAAGCCAGCATTGTGAAGGGTTACAAGAGTTGCATGTAAGTGCTGATAAAAAGTGTTAAGAACTTTTCGTATGTATTTGTTCAAGACAGACGTGTTTCCATGAGTTCTAGAAGACGAATTGAAGATTCTGGGTGTTGACACGTCGTCGGACACCTTGAACAGGGACAATCAATCACAGATGTTTCTCTTTTTTTCGGAGTTCATCATTCCGTAATTTCAAGAATATAGAAACAATCCCTAACTAGCCAGTTGTCCGAAGACCTGTGGCCTGTCGTCCGAGGGTTACGACACTGCGGATACGCGATATATTGCCGTTATAGCGAAGCGGAATCAAAGAACGACCGTCACACATCTGTGGATCACAGATCTGTGGCTGCAACGTCCATTGGTAAGACGATGTCTTCCACAACTGTGTGCCAAAGGTTACTCATGAATGAACTGTACCCCGAGTTTGTGATCTTCTATCCGTCGAATCCAGAGGAGCACGATTGAAGTGGTATGGCAACATATCATTTGGACTGTGTCTGATTGGGGCAATGTTATGTTCACGGATGAGTCGAGATTTGTCCTGCAACCAAATGATAATCATGTAAAGGTCTGGAGAGAAATAGGCACACACAATCGGCCCCAGTACATCACGCAATATGACGCATTCCGAGGTGAAAGCGTCATGCTTTGGGCAGGGATTTCGCTTTGATATCGCAGCGACCGCATCTTTAGACGGGGTTCTGTGACAGCTGCCTGGTATTGGGATGATGTCCTAGATCTCATTGTGACATTGTACGCTGCAGCAGTTAGTCCTACTTTCGTTTTCATAGATGATAATGCACGTCCCTGTAGAACCGTCCTTGTCGAAGACCACCTACAGAGTGAGGGAATTGCACGTATGGAGTAGCCGGCATACTCATCTGATCTTAATACCATTGAAAATCTTTGGGATGCCCTCGACCTTGCTGTGTGTACTCATTTCTCACTCCCACCCACTCTCACAGAGTTGCAAACATACTGTACAGGAGGAATGGTGATTATTTGTTTCTACGTTAGTTGATCACCTTGTAGAAAGCATGATCTTGATCACACTCTGTAAACATCGTATGCTAGTGAGGGGTACTCACAGACCCTATTAATGTCGGTTTTGTTTGTTTGTTTTATGCCATAACTTATGTGAATTGAATATTGTTTTCATTTTTGTAAGTAAATCTTATTTTGTTTCATGCATAAACGTACTTTATACTTTTCTGCCGCATTTCGTGTCAATACAAGCAGTACTTGTCGATTTTTTTCATTTTACCGCTGCGTGCTTAACTTTTGGCAGTGAGTGTATTAGTTTACGTGTCTAAAGTGTTTATTTATTGCATGTGTTTTTATTGTAATAAAATCTGACAAGTTATTTAGCTTTTGAGTAATTTTTGAAAAAAAAATTAGTCCGATCTGTAATGGCAGATACATTTTCTGAAATATCAAATTCCTTGGGGGTGGGGGGCATTTACCTTGGGCATTCCTTGGGGAACAGCCCCCCCCCCCTCAAATGGCGTCCCTGAAACCTGGATATACATTTAACATTTATTTTTCAGCATACTCTTCATGTATTCATATTTTGTGTTGGATGTACAATCGAAATATGTCAGTCCATGTGTAATCGTAATCGTTTGAGATGCGTGCGTATCCTGTCTCATGCTGTCCCGAAACTGTAAAACAATTTAGTTGTAGTTTGGATTCTGTATTTGTTGTTTTGTGTTCCGTGCTGTCTTTTGTGTTCTTCGGTATAAACTGTTTTTGTATTAAAGTAAAACCTGCTGTGGTTATTTAGTAATATTTAAGGCGCACTGTGTTACAGGTTATGGGCCCAGACCCAAACCTATTAGTAGAAATATTGCGAAGTAAATAGTAATTGAAATTTTTGTATAGTGAGTTTTCCAAGTGTTGTTTTGAAATGGCCGGAACCGAAACACAGCAGGGACAGTTTATTAAATTGAATGAAAGTAATTGGAATGTATGAAAATTCCAAGTTAAAGTTACGTTTATAGCTAAGGAACTATATGATATAGTAACGGGATTAAAAGTAAAACCGGAAGCAACTGATGCTGGATATTCTGATTTCATTGTCAAAGATGCAAAAGCGCAAAAAATTTTGGTTTCAAGTATGGAAGCCGGACCTATATCGCATATAATTTCATGTGTTACAGCTAAAGAAATGTGGGATAAGTTACACACTATTTATGAAAGAAAATCAAATGTAAGTATTCATTTGTTACAACAACAGTTTTTCAACTTGAAGTTTGATGACAACGTGATAAATTTTTTATCTAAAGTTCATAATATGGTTGCCGAAATTAAACAACATAACGAAGTAATTCCTGAAAAAATGGTCATTACAAAAATAATCATGGCTCTACCGGAACAATATAAGCACTTCTCTTCAGCCTGGGAATCCGTAGCAGATGAACAGCGAACTTTAAGTAACTTAACTGCTTGTTTGTTAGTTGAGGAAGAAAGATTAAAGAAGAAAGAAGAAACTGTTGCTCTTACAGCTAAAAATCAAAGTAATATCAAGTGTTTTTCTTGAAGAAAATTAGGCCACAAGAAATTTCAATGTATGTATGGTAATAATGTTCCTAAGAACAGAAATATTGTCTGTAATTTTTGTAATAAGAAAGGGCACGCATTTAAAGATTGTTATTTTCGTAAAAATAAAAATATGAAGTCTAATGTTGAAAATGGCAAAAGTTTTGCACTTATGAGAATCCTAAATTCTAAATCAGATGTCGAATTCTATTTAGGCAGTGGAGCTTCAGAACATATGTGTAATGATATAAGTCTATTTGGAAATTATTTGAAGTTGAAAGAGGCTAAACAGATAAAATTAGGTGATGGCACCTCTATAACAGCTATTGGAATAGGAAGTATTTATGTTCAGTCATATAAAGGTGAAAAATATATTAAAACTGAACTTCAAAATGTATTGCATGTCCCTCAATTAAAAGTAAACTTATTTTCTCAAGGTAAAGCTCTAGATAAAGGTTTATATATCTCATCCAACTCAGAATGTGCTAAATTTATTCATCAAAAATCTAAAGAAATAGTTGCTGTAGCTAAACGTGAAGATAAACTTTTTAAAATGATATTTCGCTTAGATAAAAGCAGAGTGACCATAGACGAATATGTGAGAGAGTTTGAAAATCTAAATAAATGTTGTGTTGCTGACAGTAGTTTTAAAAGTAAAAAGAAAAGTTTCTTATGGTGGCATGAAAAGTTAGCTCATCAACATTTTGATCATGTCAAGAAGCTGCTTACAGAAAATGAAATTACCTGGGAAAATTCTTCTGATATTCCATTCTGTGAGGCATGCATTCAAGGAAAGCAACAATGTAGTCCCTTTCAAGAAAGTACATCGAAATCTACTGAAATTTGTAATATAATTCATGCAGATTTATGTGGTCCAATAGTAGTAGCATCAATTGGAAAGTCTCGTTACATGTTATTGTTAAAAGATGATTACTCTCACTGTAGGAAACTTTATTTCATATTGATGTGCAAAAACCAGATGAATAAACATATCCGAGTAATAAGATCTGAAAATGGTACAGGCTTAAGGAATGATAAAATTAAAGAACTTTTGATTCGTCATGGCCTAGAGCATGAAACTTCTGTCCCATACAATCCACAGCAAAATGGCCGAGCTGAACGAGAAATGAGAACTATCATGGAAGCTGCAAGAACTGTGTTGGTAGAAAAAAAATTAGATAAGAAGTTCTGGGCAGAAGCTGCG
Organism: Maratus speciosus; assembly: GCA_963932465.1. Taxonomy (NCBI): domain Eukaryota; kingdom Metazoa; phylum Arthropoda; class Arachnida; order Araneae; family Salticidae; genus Maratus; species Maratus speciosus. The sequence continues at coordinate 71,702,577 of OZ010794.1, read as the reverse complement.
AATGCAGCTGTATACATAATTAACAGAACAGGTACTAGCACGGTGAAAGGAAAAACACCTTACGAATTGTGGAAAAACAAGACTTTTAACATTAGAAATTTAAAGTTTACATTTGGATCTGAAGTATGGGTTCACATCCCAATAGAAAAACGTAGAAAATTAAATGTTAAGAGTGAAAAAGGAATTTTTGTTGGATATGGTGAAAATACTAAAAGATTCAGAGTCTACTTCTCAAAAACAAACACTGTGACATTACATAGAGATATAATAATTAATCCAAATGAGAAACCTTCCTATCCCCTAAAGAATGAAAATTTTGTTTTTGATTTAATTGATCCCGAGCAACATGAAAGTTCAGAATTTGATGAAGATAAGGATACTGACATGGATTCGGATAACTTGGCCAATAATCAACAACAAGATGATGATGACAACTGCAGTACAGATTCACCTGCTCCCCAGATAAGTAATACCAAAATGCACCTTCGAGCAAGAGATAACCTGAGGAAACCATCGAGATTTGAGGACTTTTTAAACAAGCTATATAAGTATAACTGATGTGGAAGAACCTACCACTTATGAAAAAGCTATGAACTCAAGTTCATCGAAAAAGTGGCAAGAGGCCATAAATGCTGAACTGAAAGCCCTCTCTGAAAATGACACTTGGGACACTGTTGACGAACCAAATGACTGTAATATAACAGACAGTAAGTGTTTTTTTAAAATTAAGCGGGACAATAAAGGTAAGATTTCATTATTTAAATGCAAAATTGGTTGCTAGGGGTTATCAACAAAAATGGTTAATATTTGAAGATATATATTCTCCTGTAGCTAAGTTAAATACTTTAAGAATGTTGTTAGCAATTAGTGTACATTTTGATTGGGTTGTCTATCAAATATATGTATGAACGGCGAAATTTGACTTTCCATAAGAGTTTTAGCATTAGTGCGAAATCCTGCAATTTCATTGGCTATCGCTTCACCGATAGCCAATGAAATTGAACGGAACTTCTTTCTCTGAAAGGACAAGTATAAGAGTAAAATACTGTGTATAGCCGGCACATGGTATTTTGGTATCTCAAAGCGTTGAACGATCTAGCCCAGTGGTCAAGACTAGGGCTGGTTAAGATTTTGCATTTGTAATCCTAAAGTTGCGTGTTCTGTCCTTTCGCTGGCGTTTTCACTTTTTTAGAGTTTTGTTTTGATTTTTATTAAGTCAGTTAGTTAAAATCAGTCGATCTTTATTACCAGTTCTTTTGTAATTTTTTTAAATCAAATTAGATTTTCAAAAATAAATTAAATAATTAAATTAAAAAAAACATTTAATCTATTTTTAATAATTAAAGTAAAAATTTATTAAAATGCAATAATAAATTTCCTAGGCTTAAAAGTATTAAAAGTATTTTCATGTTAGATTTTTTATAAAGTTCTGATCATTTTAAATTTATCTGTTATTTAGATTACTATTTTTTTTTAATTGTAAATGTTATACAGATAATTGAATAAAATTTTTAAATTCATATGACTTATAGGGTATTTTTCTAATAAATAAATTTCTTTAATAATTAAAGAGTAATAATAATATTTTCTTAAGTCAGTTACTTAAAATCTGTTGATCTTTATTACCAGTTCCGTTGTAATATTTTTTTTTTTTTGTCAATTAGATTTTTTTAAATAAATTTAAATAATTAAATTAAAAAATTCATTTAACCTATTTTTTAATAATTAAAATAAAATTTATTAAAATGCAATAATAAATCTCCTAGGCTTACATTAAAAGTATTTTCATGTTAGATTTTTATAAAGTTCTGATCATTTTAAATTTATCTGTTATTTAGATTACTTTTTTTTTTTTTTTTTTTTTTGTAAATGTTATACAGATAATAGAATTAAATTTTAAAATTTATATGACTTATAGGGTATTTTTGTAATAAATAAATTTGTTTAATAATTAAAGAGTAATAATAATATTTTCTTAAGGCTGTTCTTAACTGCTCTGTTCAACAAGCGCAAAACGTTTTGACACATTTACAAATTCATTTTTTAACGGAAAGGTATAAAATTGGAAAGCCCGGCCATGGCAGCGATTTGGAATTGAACTGTTTTTTCCATTTTTTGATCAATCCATTACCTATTGAGTTATAAGCGATTTTGATCACGCAACAAACATGTTTTTCGCCCGCTCTTCAGTGCTCTTTCTTCTTTCGTGCGGAAATTCGGTTCAAAACGCCCACTTTGACACTATTTTCTGAAAGATCTATTGCGTTTGCAAAAAAATGAAAAAAAAAACAGCTCAGTTACATAGTTTCTGAACAACAACACCAGCTAGTTTCATGCATTTTCGAACAAAAATAAATTAAAACTTATGTCAGAAAGTTGCCCTTTTGTTTTGAGAACACCCTTAAGTCAGTTAGTTAAAATCAGTTGATCTTTATCACCAGTTCCTTTGAAAAAAAAATTGTCAATTGGATTTTTTTAAATAAATTTAAATAATTAAATTTAAAAAATCCATTTAATCTATTTTTTAATAATAATGTAATAATAATATATTCTTACATTACATTAAAAATATTTTTTGTTGGAACTTTAGTAAGTTATATAAATATATATATATAATTTATTAAAGTGTTCATTTCTCAAAATTAAGTATTATCTTTCATATACAAAAATATTTATCAATTTATCAGCTGCTTTCTAATTTTTTTATTGTATATTCAATACTACTAAATTCTTATATATAAACTGTATGTTTAAAATGAATATTTATTAAAATTTAATTTTAATATCTTCTAAACTTTCATGAAAAGTACTTTTATGCTAGAACTCCAGTAACATATAAATAGTAATTAACAGAATTAAATTATTCATCTTTAAAAATTAATTATTTATCCTTTATATATAAATTACATTAATAATATATATTTCAATGATAATTTAACCATTGAAGACAGTAAATTTCTATGCTTTAAATAATTGAATGTATGATGAAAATGCAACAAAAATAAATATATATATATATATATCTGTGATTTAATAATTATTCACAAAAAATTCTATTATATATATCATCATCATCATCATCAATATATATATATATATATATATATATATATATATATATATGTTGCAATAAAAATGTAATATATATCAAACATGAACAATGAAAAATATTTTGCTATTAGTTGCAATATATATATTTAAAATAACGATTATTATTATTATGGTGATTTTTGTTTTTATCTTTATTTATTATCAGTAGCTTTACCATTTTTATTCGAAATATAATATTGTGATTAAATTTTACTACATAATACCACTTAGGAGCTAATGTTATATAATTAAAATAAAATATCTACTTAAATGCAATAATAGTATCTTTTAAACTGACATAGAAAAATATTTTTATATATGTAGATGGAACTTTAATTACTTATTTTTAGTTAAGCTGCTAGAACTTTAATACCGATTGCAAACATCTGAGTAAAAAAAAAAAAAAAGTTCTAAGCAGCTTATTATAACAATCACATTATTTTATCATAATTTAACTAAGTCAATGAGGTTTTAGAATTTTTGATAATTTTCTTATCGAAAATTAAATCAAATTTAATAATTAATTATATATTATGTTATTAACTTTATATCAATTGATTTTGTGTTCAGTTTGAGAAATATATGCGCTTTTTTTAATGCATCAAGTTATTGTTATCATCAAGAAATACAATTTATGAAATGAGTAACAGCGCTGTTACTTGTAAAATGGATTTTTTTCCTTTCAGGGAAAGAAGTTCGGTTCACCGGTAGCCAATGAAATTGTCGGATTTCGCACTAATGCTAAAAGTCTTATGGAAAGTCAAATTTCGCATGCAGTGCACATGGGGAAATCAAAGAGGATGTTTTTATGTATTTACCTGATAATTGTAATTTACTTGATGGGAAAGTATGTAAGCTTAAAAAGGCTATATATGGGTTAAAAAGAGCACCAAATTATTGGTATGAAAAATTTCAGAAATTTATGTCTTCTCAAAATTTTGTAAAATCTGAAAATGATCAATGTTTGTATTTAAAATTTTCAAATGATTGTAAACTTTATGTATTGATATATGTTGATGATTTGATTATCATGGGTTCTGATACCAAACAAATAGATGAGTTTAAATGTGAAATGAAAAGAAATTTTAAAATGAAAGATTTTGGTCTTATTTCTTATTATTTGGGTATATCTATTTCTCAGAATGTAAATGAAGGTATTTTAACATTAGATCAGAGTAACTATTTAGAAAATGTATTGAAAAGATTTGATATGTTTGAATGTAAAAGTATCTCTACTCCTATGGACACTAACTTTAATTATGAATGTTTAATTAGTGAAAAATCAGAAAATGTAAATGTGGAAAATAAATGTAGAAAACTAATTGGTTGTATCATGTATGCAATGCTAGTAAGCAGACCTGATTTATATAATTCCATCAGTATTTTGAGTAGATATCAAAACTATGCAAGTGGAAAGTTATTGTTGTTCTTAAAAAGAGTGTTACATTATATTAAAGGTACAGTAGACTTGAAGTCAGTGTATAGAAAAAATGTAAATGCTGAATTAGTTAAAGGTTTTGTTGACGCAGATTGGGGGGAGGGGTGATACTATTAACAGGAAATCTACAACAGGGTATTGTTTTCAAATTTATAATTGTACAATTTCATGGTGTTCTAAACAACAAACTTGTGTAGCTTTATCGTCTACAGAGGCGGAGTACATTGCCTTGAGCCTATGTGTAAGTGATGCTTACTGGGTTTGAAATTTATTGATTGAATTAAATTTAAATGGTTGTGAAAATTTTGTTGTACCTCTCTATCCTCTTCAGACCCCAGGGTTTATTTTCATATATTTTCTTACTTCAGTTATGAATTTATATTCGCAAAGTGATAACTAAGAAAGATTGAAAAGCAAAAAAAAATTAATTTAATTTTTGTACATAAAATTTTATATATCATATATGACACATGGGACACAATAAATACATTTTTTGATATTTTTTTAGGATATTTTCTTTTGTTTTGAATGGAAAAAATAATAAATAATATTAAATAATCATGCATTTAATAAATTTTTATTTTTAATGGGCTCTCCATGTGGTATTTTAACGAATAAAAAAATTATTTACTTTTCGTTTTTGTATATTTCCCTCATTTTTGCTGCAAGTCATTTTTAAATCCCATTTTATGGCAGAAAAAATCACTATAAGAAACAATTTGCTATTTTGCTTTAGTTTGGCTATCTTTGAAGATTCCATTCACACCATTTTCATTTTATTAATCATTATTTATATACAGGGAAAAAAATTGTAAAGATGTGTATCCTATAGGATACTCCAGGTCCGAAGAGGCTATGAGGATAATCAGTCAGCTATTCGTATCAGTAAATCATGTCAACAACCTAAAAGGTTAAAGCACATAAATGTTAAGTATCATTTTGTGCAAGGAAAAGTAAGAGATAGAACTGTTTCAATTAATTACATTCTATCTACAGAACAGGTTGCTGATTTATTAACTAAACTTCTAAGTAAAGTATTGTTTGAAAAATTAAAAAAATAATGTTCGGTTAATTTTTTTTATGTTGTATGTATAATATATAATTATATACAGGGTGTCCAGCGAATAAGACCCTGATTTCAAAATTAAATATCTCAGAAACAAAGATCAATAGAATTATGCGGTAAACGGTTTGTTTATTAGCTAAGCTGTAAAAATGCTATACATAAGTTTCAAAAATTAGTTGCAAAAACCACTAACAGATGGCGCTGTAATCACAATGCCCATAATTTGTGTTTTGAAGTCCAGAACACTAGCGTCTCATTCCTAGATGGCTTCCTATGGAAGAACGAAAATTGGGAAAGACCACTTTTTCGTTGGAGTGATGTGCAGAAGTGGGGACATCTGTTCACAGAATTATTGGATAAGCTTCAATTTTAGAGAATTTCAGTTAATAGAATTTTCAATAAAAAGTTTAGCAATCATTATATAAGAACTTATTAAAATATTTTATTTGGGTAATGTGCAGAACCGGAGCCATGTGTTGACAGAATTGAGATTTGTTTCAAATTTTGTTATAAGCTACTTCGGTGCGGATACCAGTATCTCTGTGGTATGTCTTTTCTCTCCTAATTGGTAGATCGTGGAATCGAATCCAAGTAGAGGAGGAGTTGAAAAAAATGGAAATCTTTACTGTTTAATATTTATTTAAACTGTAAAAAAAATTCAATAAAAAAATCCAAAGTTTCTGGTTTTAAAATTTAATTAAGCTAAAAGAAACCCCTTTTTAAAAAATCATTGAGCATTTATAATAATGATTCATAAATCATTTATTTTTATTGTAGAGAATAGTTTGAATTATTAAAAAATACAAAGTTTCTATTTTTAAAAACTTAAAAAAATAACTTTAACTTTAAAAAACTTGTTTTCATTTTTTTTTCAATGAGCATAGAAATATTGTGCAGTTTCTAGCGATAGGATCCGAAGTGTTGGAAAAGAATGCAGCATCCAAAATACTTTTGCTTTGACGTTGATGATATGACTTATCATCAATTCCTTTTAAAAAATAAATAATTTAATATATAATTTCTGTCTCTAAAACTTTGTTTACAAAGAAAAGAAATGTTTGTGTTGTGCTAAAACCAAAGTATTATGTCGTGATTTAAAAATAAATGAAAGTGAAAAATTACTTTTTTATTTATAATACATCAGGTATAAACAATAACACCAAAATACACTGGTTATCAAAAATTAAGGAAAAGTCAAAATGCTAATTTTCAAATACGCGAACACTCAAAAGGAAATAATATAATTCGAGTAATTACTATCTCTACAACACAGCTAGCCCATATAACATCTCATTCATGTCACAGATGGTCACAAGTGTCACAGTCACTACTGTGAAGCAAAAAAATAGGAAATTTCATACATCTCATTATGAGTCTCAAATATATGTGACTCCACTGAGAAGTCAATGTGACTGCTGCTTTGTGACGAGTCACCAGGTGACTTTACAATGCAGTTAAATTGTGACTCTCATGTGACTGTTATTTTGAGAATCAATTTCATAGTCATCATGAACGTTGCATTATGATAAGTCATCAAATAATAACATATTATAGTCACATGGAGACTTTTCCCAAAAGAGCACAATAGTGACTTCACAGTAGTCTCTCTGTCACCTGAAAGTCATCATGTGACTTTAATGTGGCATTATTTGGTAACTTAACACAATGCAGCATTCACGATGACTTTGAAATTGAGTCTCCAAAAGATAGTCACATGAGAGTCACGATGTAACTACAGTGTAAAGTCACATGGTGACTCGTCCCAAAGCAGCAGTCACAGTAACGTCTCAGTGGAGTATAGTGATCATTTGAGACTCATAATGAGATGTATGGGATTTCCTATTTTTTTTGCTTCACCGTAGTGACTGTGACATTTGTGACCATGTGTGACGTGAATGAGATGTTATATGGACTAGCTGTGTTGTAGAGATAGTAATTACTTGAATTAAATTATTTCCTTTTAAGTGTTCGCGTATTTGAAAATTAGCATTTTGTGACTTTTCCTTAATTTTTGATAACCAGTGTATTATGCCGTGATTTAAAAATATAAAAAGTACAAAATTATTTTTCTAAATATATGCTTTTTGATTAAAATAATTATATGGCATTAAAAATTGAATTTAATAAAATATTTTAATAAGTTCTTATATAATGATATCAAAACTTTTTGTTGAAAATTCTATTAATTGAAATTTTCTAAAATTAAAGCTGATGCAATAATTCTGTGACCAGATGTCTCCACTTCAGCGCATCACCCCAATGAAAAAGTGGACTTCCCCAATATTCGTTCTTCCGTAGAGAGCCATCTAGGAATGAGACGCTAGTGCTCTGGACTTCGAAGTACAGTTTACAAGTATTGCGATTACAGCGCCATCTGTTAACGTTTTTTGCAACTAATTTTGAAACTTCTGTATAACATTTTTACAGCTTAGGTAATAAGCAAACCGTTTACCGCATAATTCTATTGATCTTTGTTTTTGAGATATTTAATTTTGAAATCAGGGTCTTATTTGCTGGACACCCTGTATATATATATTATTGTATTGTATGTTAAGTGTTATGATTTTTATGTTGGACATATTTAGATTGAGGAGGATGTTGGAAGTGCAATGGAAATATGACAGTCGATATGTAATCGTAGTCGTTTGAGATGCGCGCGCATCCTGTGTCATCCTGTCCCGAAACTGTAGAACAATTTAGTTGTAGTTTGGATTCTGTATTTGTTGTTTTGTGTTCCGTGCTGTCTTTTGTGTTCTTCGAATAAACTGTTTTTGTGTTAAAGTAAAACCTGCCGTGGTTATTTAGTAATATTTAAGGCGCAATGTGTTACATTTTGTTAAGGTTCTTTTGGGTAACAATTATCTTTTCTAATTACGCTTTCACAAAGGCGTTTTCAGGACACACTCTGCTCGTTCATTTTTAGACACTGGACTTAACTTATGTTCTGCCCAGTACATCAAATAGTAAGTAATACATGTTTACAATACTAAGGTGTTTTTATTGGTTATACCAAACTGAGTAAATTTATTTTTAAAGTGCTATTATTTTGTAGATAAATTAATATATTTATGTTTATATGATTCCTACTTAAATGCATTTTGTTTAAACAATGACTATGTCTTTATTTGGAGGCTGACTTGAAAATCTGAAGAAATTTTAACCTAGGAAATTTGAGATCAACCTGCGTCTTACAATGCTTTAAAGTAGCTATAATAAATTAGTTATTCCAAATCTATTTCTGCACTTTCATAGTAAATTCTGCAATCTTGCTATCAAACAGGCATTTTTGTGATGTTTCCAGATGAGGCAATGTAACTGTAGCAGCATAATAATAAATATAGTTGTTTTGTTAATTTTTAAGTTAACATACAAAAAGTTTTATTGATTCATGTGTTTTTGAAAAAAATATTGCTATTTATGTAATTTCCCCCTCTCATATGTTCTAGTGTAATTATTATACTTTCCACAGACTCTATTATGAAGTATAACTTGGTTTAACGATACTCTTCACACATTTCATCAGTCAGTTTGCATTGACAGATCAAAAAATGTTTGTACAATTCCAAAATTGTACAAAAAAATGCATATTTTTATACCTAGAATCAATTTTACGGAGTTTTAAACATGGTAAAAAGGCTAATAAATGATTAAAATATTGTTATTTATTTACAGTGCAAATTATATTAAATAATGTAGAATGTTTTAGCAATAATCATTAATATTAGATAAAAAAAATTCTGAAAACTGGAGAATTTCTGTTTAAACACATCTGCATATTAGAATTCTATTGTCACAAAAATAATTCATTTTCTCTCCATACCTTGTAAAATGTACAGAAGGTTGTTCGCATTTTATTGAAACGCTTTTGAAAATTAATTTATATTCATAAATGCCACATCCTTTGCAATAATTTGACTTTATTAGATAGTCTTGGCTACAGATCTGATATTAAAATTTCATCATAGTAGAATTTTCTCTTAGTACAACTTTGTCAATTTTCTCTAACATGTGTTGGAAAACTTTCCAAAGTCTTTTCAATGTATCGAAAATAATTTTAATAAATTAAATGAAGAAAAGGAGGAAACGTCTTGTGCATTTTACATTCTTTTTCTTCAAAAGGGGCACAAATTATTAAAATTTGTGTTTTTTCATTGTTAAGTATGCAGAATTTGGATTTGTGGGATTGGAGATAATGTCAATATGAAGATAATGTGTTGCTCTGTGGATGTTGTTTTCATAAAAAGCAGGAATTTAATTCTTTTGTATCAAACTATGTATTTTCGACAATCAAAGTTAATGCTGTAATAACGGAGGAAACATGGCTGTATTTAAAAAAAAAACTGAAGCAAAGAAAGAGCTATTTTGTATCAGTAAATGGAAGAGAAACCAATAAAATGTATGCGGGAATGTAAGGAAAAACATCTGAAAGGATTAATGAATATAGTGCTGTTTTTTTTTTAAGTGAAGCTAAAGGCAAAAAAATATCTTAAATAAAGTTGCATTCATTTTATTATAAGTAAAATATTGTTGAACCCATTTTCGAAGAATTACGTTCCTGGTTTATATGAAAACGACATCAACAGAGCTTCACATTACAAAAGACTTTGGAAAGTTTTCCAACATACGTAGGAGAATATTGACAAGATTGTACTAAGAGAAAATTCTACTGTAATGAAAATTTCAAATCAAATCTATAGTCAAGAGCCAAAACTATCTAATAGAGTCAAATTTTTGCAAAGGATGTGGCATTTATGCATAGAAATAAATTTTCAAAATCGTTTCCATAAAACGTGAATGACCTTCTGTATCATTGTTTTTCTAGATGATATGAAATTATAAAATTTTCTCATTAAATTTGTTTTAATATTTATTACTAAAAAGTAATTCGTTTTAAAATTGTTGCTATTAATTTTATTTATAATTTAATCTTTATTCTGTTACAGATGTCTGCACGGATACTGTTATAGAGGTTTGGCCCGAGACCGTACCCCGGTCCGACAGAATGAAGACGAATTTTCTAACGGGCCAGGCCGGGCCGGCAGAATTAGGGCAATTTTTTTCAAGGGGCTGGGCCGATAAACAAAATAAACGGACCGGGCCGGCAAAAACTTGATCGACCCGATATAAAAATTTAAACGGAGCCGATAAAGTATAAGCTATTTTCAATGAATGTGACTTTCGCGAGAATAAATATAAATGTGCGTCACGAGTCGATGCTAGTTTGAGAACATCAGTAGAGAAATGTAATATGTCCAGCTTAGAGATCAGAATCGGAGAGTTACATGGTGTCTGACTTGGGCTTAGTTTTTTTGCAGCAGACTCGTGCCGTGCCGAGATCTGACTTGCATTTCTTTTCTACTTAGTCGAACTGGTCCCCAAATTGGACTTAACTGTTCTCAGGATGTGTAGGGTATGCAATATGTTTTGTAAAAATATGAATAGCCATAATGAAATTCTGTTGGTTCCAAATCTTTGGAAATATACCTTAATGTAGTTCTCAAATTTACTGCATAACAACGCGAAACTTTGACAAATTTTCTGACTAATTTTTAACTGTAAATGCATAAAATTGACAAACCTGAGTATTGAAGGGATTTGAAATCGAATAGTGTTTTCTATTTTTACTAAATAAATTGCTTGTCGAGAGATAAGAGATTCTTGTCTCGTGGCTGCAGGTTTTTCTCCTTTCCCGTGCCCTCTCTTTAGGAAATTCAATGCAAAACACTAATTTTGACAGCATTTTCTCAAAAGTATCTTGCCTTTATCAAAAACTGGATAACGCCATTCGATTGCATAGTTTCTGAATAAGAACACCTGCAAATCTTATACATTTCCGAAAAGAAATTAATTTAGAAATGTTTCAGAAAGTAGCTCCTTTTGTTTTGAGAGAACCCGTAATAAATGATAGAGACACTTATTCACAAATCTACTTTTTATTATACAGCTTCAAAAGTTATGATGTTTTTAACCCTCCTATTTATCTTTTATTCTAAACTACGTTAATTTTTTTAATGAATTCTTATTTAAATGTAAAAACATCTAAAAATCTAAATAATCATTAAAGTTGCTATTGTACATTTTCTGTCTTGCGAACACGTCGTAATTTTAACTCTCTAAAGACCAGAGAGCAAACTTCCCTTATGCCTCAAAAGACCAGAGAAACGGCCCACAGCCTTCGAAAATTTCGCCCCCATCTCATCTGTCTAGCGTAAATCAGTGGGTGGGATTTCTGTTCAGAAGTTCACCGCCTGTGTTGAGAGGGAAAATGCGACAGGATTTTTTATCGGGGTTGTGGGCAAAGGGAAAAAGTATCCATCACGGTTATCAGAGGAAGTAATAGTTAATTGATGATGCTATAGTCTGACCCTTCTCAGCAGTGCTCAAGTGCTTAAATGATAAATTTAAATAAATGATAAAAACATCTAAAATTGTATTGTCTGTGGCAGATTCCTTTCGATTATTTTAAAAAGAAGTGTTTTTGTTCATCAGAAATAGTGACAACTTGCTACATGGCAATTAGATGTGTTAAATTTAGGCTGCATAAAACCAATGTAAAAAAAAAAAAACTATGTAAAAAAAGAAAGAAAGAAATGAATGAAAATTGGAAATAAATTTTATTTCTTTCTACATTTAGAAAATATTTATAATATTAATTTTTAACATGGAATCGTATTGCACTGAATGTAATTTAGACAAAAATTGCGAAATTTACCTTGCAATCTTTACAATTGATACATTTACTTTGCAGTTTTCGCAATAAAAATGCACATTTTTAATAATGCTATTTTCATTCGCGAAAGTTTTTGCCTTTTAGAAATTCACTCACTAATTTTTGAGCCGATTTAATATATTTTGTATCTTTATTAATTGGTCGCATTCGTAAAATAATATTTCTCTATTACGAAGTACGCTTTGTTTTAAAAATCATGAAAATTTTATTCGAGTAAGTATGCGCTTTTACGACGATTAATTAGCATTATATTCATATTAAAAGTACGTTTCTTTTTTTTTCCCTCACAAAATGGCATGAATAAATATTTAATAATCATTATTATTTCCTCTCGCCCTTAAAAAATAAAATGAAACTGTTGCAACCATTTCAGTTTATTAAGAAAATATCATTAATAAAATTTTTGAACTCATATGTAATGTTGAAAATAACTTTTTAAATTTGTAGGGCTATTTTGAGATAGCTGTTCTCTTGCAAATAAATAATGTTTGTTTAGAATCACAATTCATGCTATTTTCCCAATCAAGGTATAAAGGAGTGCATCTATAGGAAATACATACCTAAACTCAGTTTATACTATATGTATGCTTAATGATGCTATATTAAACATGATTATTTATGACTATTTAGCCCATTATTAGTGCTTTATTACGCATGATTATTTATGATTATTTAGCATATCATTTATGTTATATTAATTTATACATAAAATTATGTTTTCAGGGTTTAATTTTGTAAGGTGTAATTCACACAAAAACAATTTTATGTGAAAAAGTGCATGGTTCAAATATTTTTTGGCTCTTCAATCCAAGAACATATACACTGCAAAGATGATTTTGAAATGTGTGAGCTGGTGAGATCAAAATATTTTGATGTTTAAATTATTGAATCCGGATGATACACATGATTAAAAAATGACAAATTAAGGAAAATATTTCTTTAAAGGCATTTTTTAAATCAAGAATTTTAATAAATTTAAACACTTTATTATTGTTAAGACATTAAAAATATAACTTCATTGTATCTCTTATCTCATATAAAAGCTTTGCTTAATTTTGTTTTTGTTTTTTATCTTGTGATGCAGCGCGAAACGTCATCTGAAGGAACCTTTAACTTTATGTATCTCAGAATGAATTTTTTTATGATTTGCCAACTTTGAAACATATATCTAAAATGTCTTATAAAGTATTTGTATGAAATTTTCAATAGAGTTTCTGTATTATATTTCTAATAAATTGTCTTCAGGATTTATTATTTTGAGTGAGAATTGCGAAAATATGCTAATTTATGCAAAAGTTACGAGTGAAAAAAACTTTATTTTTTTCACTTTAAAATTTATTATGAACTTTATAAGTATTATTTTTAAGACTTCTGACCACAAGTTAAAACTACACATTATCTGTATACAATAGGGCAAAAATTATGCAAATCAGGCAAGTGGTTCAAGAGTTATATATATAAAAAATTAAACATGTTTAAATTCTTAAATTTAAAATTTTTTAATGTTTTAAAGTTTTCAGTATTTTTTACATGCAATAAATTCCTTACATAAACACATATTTCACACACACACACACACACACACACACAAAAAAAAAAAAAAAAAAAAAAAAAAAAAAAAAAAAAAGATATTCAAAAATATTAGGTGCATTCTCACAATCTTTTGACTTTCATGTCCCTGAATAATAATTTTTATTTTAATACACTTTTTTTTAAATTTCATATACTGGAGAACATCCCATTGCATGATTGCATAACAATATTAGCGAGATATATAAGTTTTGGACGATGTTGGAGGTCCAAATACCAGGAAACTCCTATACCGTCCTATGTCCCTGATGCTGATTTTTAAGTTTGGAGCTGTCTGTATAAAATTGTTTCAATAAAAGTAATTCAATGTAACTTTTTTCCGAAACTGGGATAATTGTTTTATATGAATATGTAACAAAAAATTAACCTGCACACATTTTTACGGTTGATATTATTTTTTGAACTCTGTCCCTGGGTTTTTCATCCTTATCGTCCCTCTTGCTAAACTTATACAGAAAATCACTTCAGATGCAGCCACATACTTTTTTTCAAGTTTTTCTCATGCAGAAGTACGATAGAGAAAGAATGTCTAAAATTATTTGATAGGAAATTTACTGCAGAATTTAAATCAACATTTAAATATCAATTTCAAGATCGTGGCTTTATTGGTAATCTTACCGTCCGCAAGGTTTATTCCTGCACTTTTCGAGGTAAATAAATAAAAAAAAAAAAAAAAAAAAAATTAATCCAATGTTAACAATTGTTTCTAAACATCAATGAACATTGTGGCTATCACTTAGTTTTAACATGATTTGTCTAAAAATAGGTGGCAATTTCCCTTACCGTTCCATCCTTATCGTTCCCTTTTTTCCTATACCGTCCCCTTTTTTTACCTTAACGTCCCTTCTTTAACACCCCTTTACGACAATGTTATGCAAAAATTCTGCAATTAAAAGTACTACTACATTTTTATTATTTCTTATTTGAATGTCCTGTGGGTACTATGCAAATTCATTATAAGTAAAAATTTAGAAGAAAATAAAACGTTATAGTGGTAAAATGGTAAGGAAAATTAAACTCGCAAGTTTAACTTAAACCTCAGTTAAATAAAATATTTTTCACTGCTGACCATTTTTTCTTTATTTTGAATCATTAAGGCATTCGTCTATCTGATTAAAATGTTATTTAAGGAAGTTTAATTTCACCAGATTTTTTTCCCCCGAAAGTCAAACGATTGTGAGAATGCCCCATCTACACATAAAGAAACAGAATTTTGTGCCCCGCATTCCTTAGTCTTATTAGCATGCCAAGTAGACGTAAAATTCAACTGTTTTCAACTTTCAGGTATACTAAAATATCAAAGGAAGACAAAAGTCTTCCTTTTAAATGCCATTTTGTTATTAACCACAAACGGTTGCAGAAGAAAGGGTGATAATTGTAGTTGCAGAAGGAGCACCTTTTCGCCTTAACTTAGCCTTATGATATCCAGTTGCTCCTTAAAAGCTCTGAATGCTGTTTTAATTTAATTTTCTTGATTTTTTTTTTTTTTTCAAGCAGTTTAAATCTTTAGAATGTATTATCTTTTGGTTCCGACATATTTTAAAGACAGATTTCTTAAACATCCTTGTATTATTTATTTATTTTATTTATTATTATGAAAAAAAAAGTTAGAATATGTTATCACATAGTGGCTGGTTAATTCTGTTTTGTAATTCAATGTCGTCATAGGATTAAAAAGTCAAATAAATTTTATTGTGTCATTAGGTAAATAATTCTAGAGATAAGCTCTAATAAAATAGAGATAAGCTCTGATAAGATGAGAGGAAATTTTTTTAACGATGAGATTTTTAGGGTTAAGTAATTTAAACTGCATTTAAAAAAATAAAAATATTCTAAATTTCTCATAAAAAATCATAATCCAGAAAACAATAGTAATATCTTTGTAATCATTAAATTGTCAAATGCAAGAGTTTAAAATTATTGTCTTTTATTTCAAAATGGTAGTGGTGAAACAATTAAAAGAAAATTAAAAATTTATCTAATAATAGTCTATGTTTTATCCATGGATATGCTTTCACGTCAAAGATACAGCTTAACAACAGCTTCATTTAAAGTAGGCATTTGTCTCAGACTTTTATTTCAGTATACAGTTTTTTTAAATTTTGTTATTCATATTAGTTAGAAGGATGCAAAAAGAAAAAAAATAAAGCAAGCCTATTTTTATTTGAATGACTGATTTCTTCTAATAGAAAAAATAATGCTTCATTGGGGTTTTTGTGTGCGTAATATTACAAATATATATATATATATATATATATATATTCTCATTCCTTCCAAATTATCAAATTTTTTTTTTTCTTTTGAAAAAGAATTGCAGTAACATTTATTAAAAATAACGTCTAACCTTTAGCTTCTGTAATGCATTTATTTAAACACATTGACAGTATTCACGTAGCAGCTCACACATATCTACTTTAGTTATCAATTTATAAATTCAAAAAAAAAAAAAAAAAAAAAAAGAAACATATTTCTGATATATTTTTTTTTTCAAATAAATTTATGAAAGACTTGAGATTTTTAACCGTATGACATGTTGACGCAGCATAAATGTTATATTATAATATTATACAAGTATTATAATGCGTTTAAATTTGTATTTGACTTTGGCAGAAAATTAACAGATTAAACGATAAACATTATTTCTGGTTTTGCGAGAAAATTTTTGTTAACCAGTCAAGCGCACATCCATGGGTGTCATGGAGTATCATGACGCCCATCTAAACGAAGAAAGATACAAAAATACATTAAAAAAATTATGTGAAGTTAGTTTAAAGACAATCTCGCCCAACACCGCAAATTTTTCTGACGCACAGAATGTAATTAAAATGGAAATATATAAAACTCGTTCTTTAATCGTCAGCAATCGATCAGCGTTTTTCACTTTTTTTATATATTTTATGCAGCTTCAATTATAACTAATTGCTCCCTTTTAATAATCTTTTCGTGACTGTAGAGTCGCAAAAATCAAACAAAACAGCTAGCTTTTTTGAAACTTATCTGAAAGATCTTGCAATCTTGAAACTTTATTCGATTTCTTAGTATCTGAATATAACTTATGAATTTTATACATTTACGAATTACATTTACTCCAAATGTTATTAATTTACTAATATACCTGAAAATTTTATGCATTTACGAATGAAAATATAACTTTGTTATGTGTCATGAAACAGAGAATTTAGAATTGTAGCAAACATAAGCTATAAGAATTTATATTATAGTTATGAGCCCCTCACTTTCCGACAAATAGACATGACCCCCACCCCCCGCTCTTTTTTAATAGAAAATTGGATTCGTCCTTGTAACGAGTACTGCAAGAACACCGTATTCGAGAAAAACTAAGGAATTCCATTCTGTGATGCGCACTGCATGGGGTCCAATCGGCCGTCTTCAAAAAGATTTTTGATAAAAGAGAAGAAAGTGAAAACAAATAGGTACTTCGCTTCGAGCCTTTCTCCTTACAAAGCGTGGGAAAAAATGTCACACGGCTTACATTTTGTTTGAATAGTGATTCATTAAAAAAAAGGAAAAAAAAACATTTTTTTCATTTTTCTTAAATTTTATGAATGAATAATTTCAAGATTGATAACTTTTAAGAGAATTCGAATTCATAAATTGTCGAACAATTTATATAATATTTTTGCATGAACATTTTATGAAAAATTAACAATATTACATTTTAAAAATAAATTGATGTTTCTTTATTGATATACTTTATCTGTAAACAAAATGTAGAATGTGATCGAACTAACTTTTATAAAATTTATTTGGATTTATTTATTTTTTATACAAGGGGAGTCTGCTCCATAAGATATCGCTTACTCACATCTAGATCCAGAACGATCGAAAAGAAGGTAATTTTTTATGTTTCAAAAACAGTACCTGATTACAGAAAATTGAATGATATTATCAAGAACGTTGGGGATCTTCTGTTATCTTTTTGCCATGTACATGGATATTTTTCAGTTCCCAAGGCCGCATCCACCACTATCATGACACCTGACAGCTGTTTTCGTGATAAAGTAAGATAAGTTTCAAATTTCAAAGTCAGCTTGTAGAAAACAGTTAAGTAAAAACAATGTCGCTTCTTCTCAGACTTTTATAATAAAGCTACAGACAATTCTATTCCTTTGGCTCAATGCTATAAGAAATGAATGTGTTGAGGGAAAAAAAAAAAACCTTCAGTACCGCGCTATTGAAAAACACTGCAATTAGATGTTTATGCTTATATTATATTTTACCTCTAGTTTTAGATATTTTCAGGAAGTGGTATAGGATATACATGAATTCTTTTAATGCAACTTCATACATATTGTTCCATATTATTTATAAAATGAAAGTTGTTTATTTTAAATAATAAGCATATATAAATTTTGTAATATGTATTTATCGAATAATAATTTGTACAAACAAAACCTAAACTATTTTTCTATTATTACTAACTATTTTATTTAGTATTAGATGGAAAAATTTAGCAGATATTCTTATTCAGATGATAGTAATTTGAAAAACGTTTTCCTTTTTACTTATAAAAGCAAGACTTCTGAAAGAAATTTTTATCGAAATAAAAATTTCGAAACTATTTTAGAGATACAACTGCAGGAAGATGGTCATCAGTGAGCAATTGAAGATTTGATAAATTTATTGCTAAATGAAAAACACTATTGATTAAAACGCATTTAAATAATAATTTTTACATAATTTTACATATAAACTGGACTTTGTAGATTTGACAGAAAGATCAGCTTTGTTGAACGTAATTTTTTTCTTTTTCTTTTATTATCATTATAAGATAACAAAAGAAATTACACTTTTGTTATTTTTTAGAGTTATTTTCATGTATTCACATGCACAGATGCAATTTGAATATGGTAGACTCACTTATTTATTGTACATTTGTCTTACTTCTATTTATTCCTGTGTGTTTTTCGTTTATAAATACTTATTTACATGATTGCACTAATTTAGAGCTTACATAAATTATAGATTTTACACAATTAGTTTTTTTTTTTTCAATAACAGTTATTATAACATATTTATTTCCCTGGTAAATATTTCTGCAGTCTTGAACACCATAAAATTGTTTACGCATTGTAATAAATTTATCAGGCATTATAATAAAGTGTCGAAATTCTGATACAGTGCAAAATATTCATGATTTTACAAAGAAAAAAAAAACCTTTTTACATGCTTACATCAAGATTAAATGGTATATAACCCCCCCCCCCTTTTTTTATGACGTCTACTTGCATCTAAAAAAGCTCTCAGTATAAAACGCTAATATATTTTAAGTATCTTAATGCAAGAATATATTACAGCCACATAATTTCAATGAATGGTCACATAATTTTATAAGAAACAGTAATAGTTTTTATAAGAAAGTTTGCGCGGCATTGTAAAATTTACTGAAAAGTTATTGCAGTCTATAAAAACAGTTATTTTAGCAGTTAAAGTAGTGTTGTTTAAGATAATATTTAAACGACAAATATTCTTAATCAAAATAAGAATCACTAATAATAATCATCTTCATCTTCCTGAAGTTAAAAACAAATGTTTTTAGAATTAATGCAAGCATGTTAAAGCTATGCATAAACACAGATAATAAAAATTATTATTCTCGAGGCAAAAGGCCTTTCTTTTTCTTAAAATGACATAAATTATAATGAATAATTTTTGCCTTATTTAAAAATTAATTATTATTTATCTATATATATATCAGGTGTCGATTCAGGTAAATTTTGGGGTCTCTTTACAGACCCTTCACACGCATACAATAATAATAATAATAATAATAATAATAATAATAATAATAATAATAGTAATAAAGCCCATCACAAAATTACTTTTAATAAAATAGTTTCCCTCACAAAATTCCTTTTTTATAAAATAGCTCGATCCGCAAAAATTCAGTTCTATAAAACCACACTCTTCATTAATTATTTTCATTTTATTAGGTTTTGCAAACAAAACAAGTTGTTCAAATTTGACATTTGGATGGCTTAATTTCATCTTTCATTACAATTTTTTTTTTTTTTTTTTTTTTTTTTTTACAAAATTATATTACATTTTACAAAAACAACTTTTATTCTTCACAATATGGATAAAGAAACGAAAAAAAAAATGCATCGATTTATATATACATGTATATTATTTAAAAAAAAACTTAAGAAACATTAAATCGTAAGATATAATTTCTCATTTCATGAAAAAATATCTTTATATATATATATATATATATATATATATATATATATATATACATATATATAACGCGTAATTTTCGTTAAATGGCTGTAACAATTTTTAGTTTAAAAAAAGCTCTTTTAATGGAAAAATATCTTTACACGTTTAGAGAATTTCCTAAAATAAAACTTTTTTATCAATAAATTTATATCGTTTTATACATTTAAAAAACATGTATTAACTATATTAATCCATACAGACTTTTTAATATAATAAATACATATAGATTTTTTTTTAAATCTAATAAATACATATAGATTTTTTAATCTAATAAATACATACAGATTTTTTAATCTAATAAATACACACATTATATTAATTTTAGAAAGCTCAACTAATTAAGAAATCAGCGTATATTTAATAGTTTGTTATGCTTTACAATATTCAGCTAATGAAAGTTTTCCATTGAAAAAATCCCTGCAAAACTACCGCTTTTAGGGAAAGTCAGCATGAAAGAAGGACTGATTCTTATCGAAATAGAAAGTAGGAACCACCTGACAACCAAACAATTGGCAAATTGATTGGAGTAGCTACCACCCTTCTGGTAAGTGGGGGTAGGAATGACTTTCCATTTTCGGCCGGCGGCTTCGGTCGTCTGCTTGGCCGGCCGTTTAGGCCGTTCTGGTCGCCAGAAGGTTAAGGGGGTCCGCAGCCAAAAATTAATTTTTTTTTATTTATTTAGATTTTGTTATGAATTTTTTTCTGAAATATCTTTTAATGTAATAAGAATATTGCATGTAAAAAAAAATCTGAAAAATTTTAAATATTTTTTTTAATTTAAATTGTAAAATTTTAAACATATATAATTTTTGATATAACTTTGGAAGTACTTACTCGACTTACAAAAATTTTAAACTTTTGTGCACAGAAAATGTGTCATTTTAATTTATCTTCAGGATTTCTTAAAATATTGATTAGGAATTTTTAAAAAAAAAATTAAGTAAAAAAATGAAGTTTTTTTATGGGTGAGTTTTGCATTTATTAGCATATTTTCACAATTAAAATCTCTATTCACAATTAAACCTCTAAATTAAAAATCCTGAAGACAATTTGTTGGAAATCTAGCAACAAATTCTCTATCTCTGTTAAAAATTTCATACCTATATCTTGCAAGTAACTTTAGATATATTCTTTTAAAGTTGACAAATCGTGAAAAAATTCATTCTGAGATAAATGGAGCTAAAGTTCCCGTCAGAGGGCAGCTGATGCATCGCTTCTCAAGTCAAAAGGTGTTATATCTTTGGACCTAATGAAGATAAAAGCATGTGGTTTGCAGTATTTAACGCTAAAAACTCATTATTTGTTTAAGCCAATAAAAAATTTGCATTTATTTTAGAATTTTTAGCCTCGGACCCCCCATAAAAAATTACTGCAAAATTATCCCATAAATATGCATGCAGTATTCTTCAAAGAAATCTTAATTATATGTTATGAAAAATCTGATATTTTTGTAGTAATTGAGTCGGGCCAGATAGGGCCGGGCCTGTTTTCACTGATTTCTGTAAGGGCCGGGCTCGGCCCAAACTTTTAATTTTTATACCGGGCCGGACCAAGATAGCTTTCGTTCGGGCCGGGCCCGGCCCTGGAAATTCCGGCCCCGTGCATACCTCTATACTGTTAGGCAAGGCGTCTGACACACGTTCGGTTAAGCTAATGTCAGATAAGTGGGAGTCTACTGTAGTTTTTGTACTATGATAGATATTTTATTTCATTTTCCACATTGATTTTAATTTTTCATGATAATTTTATTTTCTTAATAATTGCTTTTTGATGGATCATAAAAAGTGATTGATTTAGTTTTATTGCAGATGCATAAAGACGTTAATGTAGATACACATCACATAACTCAAAACAATCTTTAGAGTGTTAAACATGCAGGAAAATATTTCTTTACCAGAGGTTTTTGAAAGAGCAGCTTCTCAAACACATCAAGAAAAATCGTTGACTTGTGACTTATGCAAGAATTACTCCCAAATGTGTTATTTATGCACTCACCTGTTAATGCATATCGTTGAAAAACCTTTTGTGTGTGAGATTTGCAGTAAAAAATTCTCTCAAAAAAGTACGTTACAACAGCATCTTTTAATTCATACCGGTGAGAAACCTTTTGTATGTGAGATATGCGATAAGAAATTCTCTCAAAAAGGTGACTTAAGCAAACATCTGTTAATTCATACTGGTGGAAAACCTTCTGTGTGTGAAATATGCAGCAAGAAATTTTCACGTAAGAGCCAACTAATCAAACATGTCTTAATTCATACTAATGAGAAAATTTTTGAATGTGAGGTGTGCAACAAGAAATTCTCACGTAACAGCCATTTAAGCAAGCATCTGTTAATTCATACTAGTGAGAAACCGTTTGTATGTGATGTATGCAACAAAACATTCTCTCAAAAGAGCTATTTCAGCCAGCATTTGTTAATTCATACTGGTCAGAAACCTTTTGTATGTGAGATATGCAACACGAAATTCTCTGAAAAGGGTAGGTTAAGCAAGCATATGTTCATTCATACTGGTGAAAAACCATTTTCGTGTGAGATATGCAACAAAAAATTCTCACAAAAGAGCTATTTAAGACAACATCTGTTAATTCATACTGGTGAAAAACGTTTTGTATGTGAGATATGCAACAAGAAATTCTCTCAAAAGAACCATTTAAGCAAGCATATTTTAATTCATACTGGTGAGAAATGCTTTGTGTGTGAGATATGCGGCAAGAAATTTTTCCATAAGTGTCATTTAAGAGAACATTTTTTAATTCATACTGGGGAGAAACCATTTGTGTGTGAGATATGCAACAAGAAATTCTCTCAAAAGGGTAGTTTAAGCCAGCATCTTTTAATTCATTCTGGTGAAAAGCCTTTTGTGTGTAAGATATGTACCAAGAAATTCTTACTTAAGAGCCATTTAAGCTCACATTTGTTAATTCATACTGGAGAGAAACCATTTGTATGTGAGATATGCAACAAGAAATTCTCTTATAAGTGTAATTTAAGCAAGCATCTTTTAATTCATACTGGTGAGAAGCCTTTTGTGTGTGAGATATGCAGCAAGAAATTCTTCCGTAAATACGAATTAAGTACACATTTGTTAATTCATACTGGAGAGAAACCATTTGTATGTGAGATATGCTACAAGAAATTCTCTCATAAGAGATATTTAAGCAAGCATCTTTTAATTCATACTGGTCAGAAGTCTTTTGTGTGTGAGATATGCAGCATGAAATTTTTACATAAGAGCAATTTAAGCAGACACTTGTTAATTCATACTGGTGAGAAACGTTTTGCATGTGAAATGTGCAACAAAAGTTTTTCTCTAAACAGTAATTTAAGAAGACATCTGTTAATTCACACTGGGGAGAAACCTTTTGCATGTGAAATGTGCAACAAAACATTTTCTCATAACAGTAGTTTAAGCAAGCATCTGTTAATTCATACTGGTTAGAAACTTGTATGTGAGTTATGCAAAAATAAATTCTTACATATGACCCAATTAAGCCAGCATCTTTTAATTGATACAGGTCAGAAACCCTTAATATGAGATAAGAATTTTTTTCCAAAACTATAATCTAAATGTTAATTTGTTATTTGCTGTTAACTAATTTTTTTAATAGGGGGCCCGGCATATTTTAGTATTTCGAAAGTGCCATTTTATGTCAAATATTACACTCACTTAAATGAAACACTGGCGAATGAATATATTTAAAATTAAATGTAGTAAATCTGCTATTTAGGAGTATTAACATCAGCTATGGTAAACACATTTTTATATTGATCTTGTTTTATATTTTCTCAAAAATCTCACAGTTCTCTCTTTATCTTTTATATAATATAGATTTAAAAATTTATAATATTCTCTCATGATTGAGAACATTTCAGTTAAATGACACGTGTTAAAAGTGTTTTAAAAAACGAATTCTTTGACAGTAAAACTGACTTTCTTACAAACTGAAAAATATCTTTCTTTAAAGAGTTGCTATCCCCGAATCCTCTGTAATAACATATAACTAACTATCGAAAATATTGCTTATGGCTTTGATACACTGATTGTTATTTTATAAAGAAATAAGGATTCAATAATGTTGGTAAAATGTGTTTGAAAATTTTACTTCTTCGTCCAATTCGTTCTTGTCTTATAACTTTCTGAAGTACTTGAAAAATATTTAAGACTTCCATTGAATTGCCTCCCGTATGTTTTTGCTCTAACTCTTCTGAACTGTGCTCTAACTCGAACTCTTTCCATGTAATTGGTATACGTCACTGAGGTTTACTATTGCACATTTATTATTGAAAATCAATTGTGTAGTGTTTATAGTACGTTCAGAGGGATATTCATAATATTTATAGTCTGTGTGTCAAAATCATTTGTAGTGTATTTTACACTATTTAAAGAGCTTATTTAATAAAATTAGTTTGAATTTCTGAATTGCACTAAAATATGCTTTCTGTTTAATATGTAGCGAAAACTATTTATGCATTTACATACTGAACCTCTCGCAGAAGACAAAAGGATATTAATCCATGTTTATGAAAATGTGAGGTGTGCATAAAAGATATAGATGACCTTCACTATTGTTTTATATATTTTTATGTTGAGACAAAAATAACCCTGTCATAGAACTTAATTTAAATTTGTTTAAATATCTTAATTATCAGTCGCTCAGTCAAATGTTCTTTTTACATGGAATCTTATTTACGTTGCATTTGTGTATATATTTTCAAATCAAAGGATATTTAAAATTAATTTCATTTTTATTCTGTATTTTTACATTTCAAAAATATAATAATAATTTTGCAATATTTCTATTTCCACTAGACTTCTGTTCTAGCATACTTCAGATACATTCTGATTAGCTCACCAGATTCAGATATAGAAGTGGCCAAACGACCCATATTCACGACATATATAAACGACCCATATATGTCTATATGTTCCGATGTTTGTTTTCAGCTATTTCATTTCTGATGCTACATAAGTTTGATTTGAATGAACTATTTATCATTTGTAGATGTTGAAAGTGATATTTGCTACTGAAAAGAATTCCAAAAATAAACTGCATCATTTCCATATTAAAACTGATTTTTTCCCTCAAAACTTTTAGGATGAAGTCTGTTTCACAAATTTTTTATTTTATTTAAAATAGAAATTTTTAAAACAAAAATTGCATTGTTTATATTAAAAACGCATTGTTACTTATAAATAAACAATTTACTTTCAAAAGATCATTATGTATGTATATATATTTTTTTTAATGCTGTAGTTGCAGTGGTAATTTCACTTCTAAAACGCCAAAAAACATAAAATCTGAATTCTGGGAAGAGGAAGAAATATCTTCCTAACTATCCCCTGAAATTGTAGCTAATTATACATTCTTGAAACATATTTCAAAATTCCATATTCAGTGCTAAAAAAAGTACTTTCATGATTATTATTATTTTTTTCGATACTTTAATGTCGCCTTAATGGAAATTTTACATTTTAGCGTATAATGTTAGTTTTCTGATGCAAATAAATTATCTTAGCTATAGCATTAAATTTATTTTTTTCTGTTTTTCATTTGACAGATATAATCATATAGCTACACAGTTTTTTTTTCTGGAAGAAATTATAAACTGAATAATTGTTATTCATATGAAGTGAAAAAACAAAAAAAATTTTGTTTATTATTTGTGTAAAATTATTTTATAGTGAATGCATTCCTTCAAAAAACAACATAAAGAAAAGCTCAAATGCTTAGGAATAATTTAGCATCAAACTTTTATGACTTTAAAAGTTCTCATCACCAGTTCAGGAAGAAAGTTGTATTAATAATAATAATAATAAGGCCTTGAAATAGTTATAAGTTGAATTTTTGTGCTTGTATTATTATTCATAATAAAAGCCTTGAAATAGTTAAAAGCTGAATTTTTGTACTTTACTACTGCCTTTCTTTATATCGGTTTTCATACATCATGACGAAAAATGATTTTTTGTTTTACTAATGTTTAGTGTCTTGGGAGGGATTTAAATTTCTTACCCCTCCCCCTTTGCTTTTGGTGCGATAATGTGAAATATTAGATATTTTAGACTTTAAATCATAATCACTTTATATCCACAACAATAAATATGCAGTTATAAAAGCTTTAAAAAATCCAACTCAAATCTGAAAATAAATTTTTGGATTTTTTATTTTATTTTTTTAGCAGGGAGGGGGGAGGGGGAATGTTTTGGGAAAATTTATTTTAAAAATTACCTAACATGCGAAATTTTAAATAAGTATATATTTCTTTGAAATGCACAATAGTAGGAATATTAATTAAATAAAAAAATTAAATACCATAAACATTTATTGTTTATTTAAAATATACTAATCATATAATATATATAAAAGGTATATAGTGTTTTTAATTAATAATAATTATAACAATAAAAGTTATATGAATAATAATAGTTGTAATAATATAAAAATATAAACACATATTCAGTTCATTTAATTATAAATAATATGCATTTAACAATACAATATCAAAATCGCATGAAATAAATTTGTATAAGAAAAATTTATTTACTAAATAAAAACAAATATTAAGTAATTTAAATAATACACAATTGCTAAACAGTAGTCTAGTGGAAATAGAAATATCGCAATGATTTTTTCCATTCATAAAAACTCTATGCACATTCATAAAAGTTGTTGATAAAACACTGTTTTTTTATTTTTAGAAATGTGTTATTGTGCATTATATACTTATTAAATAGTTAATACAAATTCTATTAACTTTGTTATACTATTTTTGTTGTTTCACTTTTTTAATTATCCTTTTTCTACTGTATTATTCAAGTATAGTATGTTGTGGGGAAAAGGTATGACTGATTTATAGTCTATGGATGTAAAACTGCAGCTTATTTTAAACTACACTGGTGCACAAAAATTAAGGACCACTATTATTTTTAACGATTAAAGTTTAGAAATAGATCCGCTGTAGCACGTGTAAATTTGCATGAATGCGGGATATACTGTGTTTTGTGAAACTTATGCAAATTTTGTACTTCCGCATTTGTCGATCACGTGACAACAAATATAAGAGATTTTAAGTAATCGGTGGATGCTGTAAGTTGTCATCAGATATAAAAATTGAAGGAAATGTGGTGAAGCTTGAACATTGAAATTTTGAACATGTATTCGAGGCATCATTTAGATGATATTACTCGTGGTAGAAAAATCTGAAAGTTGGAAGAAAGACGCAAAATTGAGAGATGTTACCTGTGAATTTAACACCGCTCACAGTATTGTTTCTAGGCTATGGGCGGCATTGCAAAAGAGTGGAATATGTACTAGGCGCGCGGGAAGTGGTCGTCCTAGCTGTACGACGTCCCAAGAAGATCGATATATTGTTATTTCGGCAAAAAGGAACCAACGTAGCACAGCTGGTCAATTAAGAAATCACCTTTGTGCTGCTACAGGAAATAAAATATCGCGGAAAACTTTTGCAAGACATTTAAAAAAGGATGGACTATATGCCCGAAAACCTGTTTTGTGTGTCCTACTCTCGAGACGCCAACGTAGCGTCCGTTTACAATGGTGCTGTATACATAGCAATTGGACCGATGACGACTGGTCTACCGTGCTCTTCTCAGATGAGAGTAGATTCAGTCTATCGTCTCATTGTAGACGTAAAGTGATATGGCGTGAGGTTGGTAGTGCTTACTGTCGCGAAAATGTTCTAAAAATAGATAGATATGTGACTTCAAGTATCATGGTGTGGGCAGGCATCATGTTCAATGGCCGCTCGGATCTCTATGTACTTGGCCAAGAGCCCATGACCGGTAGACGGTACATTGAAGACGTCCTGTTTCCAGATGTCCGATTTGTTCGAGGTGCTGTTGGCGAATAGTTTCGTTTTGTGGACGATAACGCACCTTGTCATCGTACATAGTCTGTACAAGATTGTCTTGAGGTCGAAGATATCTATCACATAGACTGTCCAGCACGTTCCCCTGAGATGAATCCCAATAAAAATGTATGGGATGCTTTGGGGAGATGTATTGCTGCCCGACAATTTCCTCCCACAAACAAGGAAACCCTCATCCGTGCAGTGAAGGAGGAATGGGGCAACTTGCCTCAACAGTTACTGAATCATGTTGTTCTGAGTATACCATGCCGTGTTGAAAGTTGTCTCGCATTACACAGTGGGCACATCCTTATTGATATGGCACTAACGATTGTTAATTGTGAGTATTTTGCTTTCTTTGTGCAGTCATGTTTTCGGACAATATTCACGTTTTAGAAAAAGCACTTCTGGTATACATCCTTTCAACAAAATTTTTATATTAAATCCTGTGTAACATTCTGTTAATACTATTGTTTGCTTCTTGACCCACAATCTCGCGTAGATTCTCATTTACGTGTATATTTCTTCTTGGTCCTTAAGTTTTGTCCACCAAAGTACTTCAAACAATGAAATTTATATGCAGTATCACAAGATATTTGTTATATATTAGGACATTTATAGCATTTTATTATTCATTTACAAAACGATATAGATATGATCTTTCATTAATTAAACACAGAAGATTTGAGATGAAGCACTATCTATGAGCAATCCTTACCAGAGGTGTGTTTTCAGTTATGAGTTATGGTATGTATTTTTAAGCTAAAAAATATTTTTGTGTATAAATTCTATAGCTCTATTGGTTACACAGAAGAATTCATAAGCATTACTGTGTATGATTGTGAATTGTTTAATGGTGGTTTTTAATTGACTTAATTATTTTCCAATTGAATATATTTATTATACTAGAGATGTTTGTAGAACATAAATAAAATCATATGCATGGTTATGCAAAGAACTAGATACATTGCCATCTTTAGTTGCCTATTTTTAGAAGTGTGTTTATAATGATGTATGCATTTTTTGTCTGAATTAAGTTTTAGCTTAATAGGTGCTGTATATAAAAATCTGTATCTAATATATTTGGGTGTATAAAAGAGTTGATCTATATTTCTGTCTACTGACAGAAATTGCTAAAGGTGAATTTACAACTGTCTCATACATTTTCTGACTAAGCTAAATTTTAGCATACTATGTAGAATGCTTACAAATCTAGAGATAATATACAGGAATGCACAAAAAAATTCAAGTACATTTCTGGATATGGAGGAAATCTGTGTTTTAAATATATTATGCATGTTATTAATTGTTTACTTACATATCCTTTCTCACTTTAATAAACTGTAAAGTTTCATTAAAATAGGCTGGAAGTTGTGGAAAGATATTCATATTCTATGCATGATGTATGATTTTTCATTCTTTTTTTCTCTATTGCATCATAACTCTTGTAAAAAGAAAGCACCGAAATTCCAAAGTTCTAGCAGCCAATCTCTGTAAAGAAAATTACAGTTTACAATTACTTTTCTTTTAGGTAAATTAAATTTCTAAACTAAATATATTTTTAAAATTAATTTGAAAAAAATGCATATGAATTGTAATCTATCTATAAAAAAATAACAAATAAAAATAGAACTTTTATTATTTTTTCCAGAACTCTTCTTTCTGATCTAGGTTATAGACCCCTTGCATTGACGTCACGTTGCTATTAGCAACGACTGATACTATCGTATCTGGTGCACACACGTGGAGCACAGAACTGCCCGTTTGCCGTTAAAAGCACATGTTATCTTTCTGTTTAATTTAGATCTTCCTTATTTTTATTATTATAGTGCAAACAAGTCTAATAAATCAAATGGAGAACACCATATTCACCTTATATTTGGGCGCCATACGAAGCGATTTCAGACGTGTGACGTCATGTGCAACCCGTCTATATTATTCACACTCTTAATCAAACCAATCAAGAAGCAGAAAATAATGTTTCACAATCCCACTGTTTTTTAATGAAAATTTTAGTGAACAAGCTAAGAGCTGACTTCATTTGATTCATTGATATCTTTTTATTCTACTTCAAAAATGCATATTTTGTTTTGATAGCAATAGAAAACTTTGAATTTTATATACTAATGACAATTTACAAAATTTAATTTATTTTTAAGGTTTTAGAACAAATGTCTATTGCGGCAATGCTTAATGAATCAATTTCCAGTAATGGACACCGCATGTGGACATTGGTAAAAGGGCAATATTAGTAATGTTCATACTCTTTTGAATTAACTGAAAACGTAAGTAATCAAATTTAATTTTAAAATTGCACTTGCCAGAATGTACTAACAATTTTTCCTAAATAGCTACCTTTATTAATTTTATGTAATTAATAAAATGTTTAATATTGTAATTAACTGTTTTAAAAACTGTGCCTTGCCCATTTTATAATCTGGCAATCAACCAAACCAATCATGTTTAAGGGCTCAGTGAATCAAGAACGTCTCATTTAAATAAAGATCATTTTTTAAAGACCGAATTGTTAAAACTATTATTTTCTTTCTTAAATGTTTGCTTATTCATAGTTGACAAAACAACACTGTACATAAAAAAAAACTATAATTAAATTGTTGTAATATTGAAACTTGTAAATCTGCAGATGAGACTCATCACAAAATCCAGTTTTGCAGTTTTATTTTAAAATCAGCTTATTTAGCATTTAAAATATTCAACCCGCAGTTTTATGCATTTCATACTTGTATTAATAATTACGACAATCAGTATATCAACTAGTGTCAGAAAGTTTGACTGTTAAAAATAGTGGGAAATACAATTCCAAAAAAGAAAATGAACAAAGATAATTTTAAACTAAAATAAATCCATGCGAAAATACACTGCAACGCACCAGAAAATTAATATATAGTATGGTAAATAAGCCAGCTAACAAAAATGAAATAGTTTTAATTTTTAGAGACACATTCGAATCCTTATCCATTCATGGCCGCCATTGTTGTAGCGCTAATGAGTTTTTATATCATAAATTATAAAAACTTGTAGCGCAAAATAAAAAGTTTTGTGAATTTATAAAGAAAACGCTGCTTTAGACCATTCAAAAAGAGTGCCTCATTTTTTTTTTTTTTAAACAAGAAATTTGAATTGTAAAAGGACTGGTTTTGTTTACTTTCAAATTTTCCAATATTTCCCCAAATTTCTGGTTTATTCCCTAAAATTCAAGGGTTTCATCCCATCCCTCAAAAACTGGTTTTTAGGTGCGTTCGTAATTATAGAAACACATAGCACCTGGAGTCGTTATCTGGTCCATCTGTCTGTCCACTTAGAAGAGCGCAAAAACGACCCAACCGAACGGTTTGAGATTTAATTTATAGAATCGTTGCAGAATGGTGTCGAGTCCTTTCAAATTTTAAGGAAATCGAATCAAAACTTAAAAAGGTATTAATAAAAGTTTTTTTCATTCTATTAAATCCTATCCTACATCTTGAATTAAATGCCATCCCATGATAGGTAAGGATTCTAGGTTGCCAGGGTGATGACATCGTATTGAAGAGGGAGTCTTATTACTTTCATGTGACTGAATTTAATCTATAGATAGCCGTAATAAAATTATGTATCGGTACCTTTTTGCGTAAGAAGGTAACAGCTATGGCATCCAGATCTCACTATTTATAAAACGAGTTATAGTATGAAAGCACCTCGTTCCACGTTTGACTTGCAATTTCCGATTTTTTTTGCAATTCTAGCAGGATGCTTTTGACCTTCTGATTTGGACTTGCATTCGTGCATAAAAGATGCCTGGACCACATTTTTCAAAAAATGGTAATTGTTATTTGTATCTATGTGAAAAAGTTGCATTTTCAATCATTATTATTCACTAGATTTGAGAGAGATGATCATTCTACAACCCCATAAAAATGTAATGTAAGGACTTTTACCTTTAATTGGAATCAATAAAAGCAGTTTCCGTAATAGGTCAATGCAGTGTTGCCAGTGGGCTACTAATTTTCAATTTGGATTTATTGATTGGCACCACTGTTTTGAAAAGGTGAAATTTCCCTTGTTTTCGTCTTAATCAGTATGTCATTAAATAAGGCCAATTTTCTGATTTAAAAAAAGTGGTGCCAATCAAGAAATCCGAATTTTAAAAAAGCCCACTGGCAACACTGGGCCAACGTGCCAAAAAAAAATAACGACACTCATTTCGTTCTGAAAAATATATTTTTCATAATAATAGATAATATAATCAAATATCGGATAACTTTTGAATAAAATAAAGATAATAAATATTTTTGCCGATACTAAAAATGGCCGAAAATACTAGAGATAAAATAGTAAGACGATATAAACACTTTTTTTCCGAAATAAATTTTATTTTTATAATTATACTTTTTTTCGGGGCTCTAGGTGACTTGCTCGATAAGAGACTATTTTCAGGTGTCTGGAGAAATTTCTGACACCTTACCAACGCGTTTCTTCCATCGGTCACAGAGAATTTAACTGTCGAAAATTTATTAGATATTCGCATTTTCAGAAATCTATTCCACTCTCTTTTTCTAAAACTAGTCGGATGTGGCAATCCCAAAATTTCTCATACACGTTAATGTTTCAAAATTCACAGTGCTAAAATTAAATGACAATCTAGGCCCCACAATGAGGATTCTGAAGGTATGAAATTCTCTGCATTAGTTCTTGAGATAGAACTATTGCTGATATCGGGGAAAATGTAGCATAAAAGCGCCACCTGTTTGGTTTACACCAAAACATAATCAACAATAATATTTATCGAGGTATGCCCGAATCTGAAGTTTGATGAAAATTCGTGCATTAGTTCTTGAGATAGAGCTATTGCGGGAATCGGAAAATTCAGCATAGAAACGCCACTTGTTGGGCGATTGGCACCAATACATAAACAGAACCCGTTCATATCAAGGATTAACTGAATCTGGAGTTTGATGAAAGTCCTTGCATTAATTCTTCAGATAGAAGTATTGAGGATATCGTGAAAAATGCAGCATAGCAACGCCACCTGTTCAGCGATTTGAAGCAAAATGTAAACAACATCAATTCATGTCAAGGACTAACCTAGTCTGAACATTGATGGAAATCCGTGCATTAGTTCTTGAGATGGAGCTGCTGCGGCAATCGTAAAAAATGTCGCTTAGCAGCGTCACCTGTTAAGCGACTTACACTAAAAACTAATTCCAGTCGTTCTAGATTTTAATCATCAACATCAAAAGTCCTGATCTCTTTAAACTGTAAACAATGACAAGTTGCTTACAGTTTAAAAAGAAGATCGGTTAAGACATTTCCTCCGGGGAAGTCGGGCACCATCCTGCAAGCCAGATATCGCCAAAAATTATCCTTTTCTCCATTCTAATTTAGGAAATCATCTTCTTCAATTCAACGGTGAGGAATTTACTTTCGTCCAGAAATAAATGCAACTGTAAATAAATATTTTATTTCCGTCTTTTTTACAATCAATTTGTATGGGATCTTCTTATATTTCTTCTGCAATTTTTCCATTTTTATTTCGGAAGTCCTCTTCTTCAATTCAACGCAGAGGCATTTACTTTCATCCATAAATAAATGCATCTCCGCATAAATATTTTATTTCCGTTTTCTTTAGGATCAAACTCTGTGAGATTACCTATGTTTCTTCAGCAATTTCTATATTATTATTAAGAAATTCCTCTTCTTTCAGTGAACGGAGAGGTATCTACCTACTCTCAGAAATAAATGCATTTCCGCATAAATATTTTAGTTCCGTTTTTTAGGATCAATCTCCATGATATTTCCTATGTTTCTTCAGCAATTCCTATATTATTATTTAGAAATTACTCTTCTTTCAATGAACGGTGATGTATTTACTTTCTTCCAGATATAAATGCACCTCCGCATAAATATTTTATTTTCGATTACTTTGGGATAAATCTCCATAAAATTTCCTATCTTTCTTCTGCAATTTCTCTATATTTATTTCGAAAATCCTCTTTTTTTTAATGAGCGAAGAGATATTTACTTTTTTATAGAAATAAATGCAGCTCCGTATAAATATTATATTTCCGTTTTCTTTAGGATCAATCTCTATGAGATTTCATATGTTTCTTCAGCAATTTCACTATAATTATTTAGAAAACCCTCTTCTTTAAATGAACGGAGAGGTATTTACTATCTTCCAGAAATAAATGCCACAAAATTCCAGTCGTTAAAGATTTATATCATCAGCATCATTAGCCCTGATCTCTTTAAACTGTAAAGAATGACAACTTGTTTACAGTTTAAAGAGAAGATAAGTTAAGACATTTCCTTTGGAGCACTCGAGCTCCATCCTACCAGCCAGAGGTCGCCACAAAATTCCAGTTGCTCTAAATTTTGATCATCTAAACCAATAGTTCTGAAATCTTTAAACCGTAAACAAAGACAAGTTGTTTACAGTTTAAAGAGAAGATCGCTTCAGATATTTCCTTCGGGGCACTCGAGCACCATCCTACCAGCCAAAGGTAGCCAAAAAATTCCAATCACTCTAACTTTTGATCATAAACATCAATAGTTCTGATCTCTTTAAACTGTAAACAATGACCAGCTGTTGACAGTTTAAAGAGAAGATCGGTTAAGACATTTCCTCCAGGAAAATTTAGTTCCATCATACCAACCAGAGCTCTCTGACAAAATTCCAGTCATTTCAAGTTTAGCACTTCCACATTAATAGTCCTGACCTCTTTAAACTGTAAACAATGAGACGTTGTTTACACTTTTAAGAGAATGTCGGTAAAGACATTTTCTCCGGAGAAGTCCACAACCATCCTACAAGGAAGGGCTCTCTTGAATATCCAGCAATTGCAAATTTAGCTCTTCCACATGAATAGTCCTGCCCTCATTAAACTGTAAACAATGACATGTTATTTGCACTTTAAAGGGAAGATTCGTTAAGACATTTTCCCCGGGAAAGACTAGCACCATCCTACCAGCCAGATGTCGCCAAAAAGTATCCCATTTCTCCAAGGAAATCATCTTCTTCAATGCAACAGTGAGGCATTTATTTTCGTACAGAAATAAATGCATCACCGAATAAATATTTTACTTCAGTCTTCTGTACGATCAATCTGCATGAGATTTTTTATATTTCTTCTGCAATTTTTCTATTCTTGTTTCGCAAATCCTCTTTTTCAATTCAACGGAGAGGCATTTACTTTCACCCAGAAATAAATGCATCTCCGCATAAATATTTTATTTCCGTTTCCTTTAGGATCAATCTCGTTGAGATTATCTAAGTTTCTTCGCCAATTTCTCTATTATTATTAAGAAAATCTTCTTCTTTAAATGAAAGGAGAGGTATTTACTTTCTCTCAGAAATAAATACATTTCCGCATAAATATTTTATTTCCGTTTACTTTAGGATCAATCTCTATGAGATTTCCTATATTTCTTCCGCAATTTCTCTATTATTATTTAGAAAATCCTCTTCTTTAAGTGAATGGAGAGGTATTTAGTATCTTCCAGAAATAAACGCCAAAAAATTCCAGTCGTTCAATATTTAGATCATCAGCATCAATAGCCCTGATCTCTTTAAACTGTAAACAATGACAACTTGTTTACAGTTTAAAGAGAAGATCGGTTAAGAAATTTCCTTCGGAGAACACAAGCTCCATCCTACCAGCCAGAGGTCGCCGAAAAATTCCAGTCGCTCTAAATTTTGATCATCAATATCAATACATCTGATCTCTTTAAACTGTAAACACTGACAAGTTGTTACAGTTTAAAAAGAAGATCGATTAAGGCATTTTCTCCGGGGAAGTTTAGTTCCATCATACCAGTCAAAGCTCTCTGAAAAAATTTAGTCATTGCAAATTTAGCACTTCCACATGAATAGTCCTGGCTTCTTTAAATTGTAAACAATGAGAAGTTGTTTACACTTTTAAGAGAAGATCGGTGAAGACATTTTCTCCGGAGAAGTCCACAACCATCCTACATGAAAGAGCTCTCTAAAAAATCCAGAAATTCCAAATGTAGCACTTCCACATGAATAGACCTGACCTCTTTGAAATATAAACAATGACAAGTTGTTTACAATTTAAAGGGAAGATTCGTTAAGACACTTTCTCCGGGAAAGTCGATCACCATTCTACCAGCCAGATGTTGCCAAAAATTATCCCTTTTCTGCAAGAAAATCATCTTCTTCATTGCAACAGCAAGGCATTTATTTTAGTACAGAAATAAAAACATCTCTGAATAAATATTTTCCTTCAAACTTCTTTACGATCAATCTGCATGAGTTTTTTTATATTTCTTCTGTGCATTTTTCCCATTCTTAATTCCGAAATCCTCTTCTTCAATTCAAGGGAGAGGCATTTACTTTCGTCCAGAAATAAATGAATCTCCGCATAAATATTTTAATTCTCTATTCTTTACGATCAATCTGCATGATATATTCATATATTTCTTCTGCATTTTTTCCATTCTTATTTAGGAAATCCATTTTTCAATTCAATGGAAAGGCGTTTATTTTCGTCCAGAAATAAATGCATCTCCGGATAAATATTTTATTTCCGTTTTCCTTAGAATCAATCTCGATGAGATTACCTGTATTTCCTCAGCAATTTCTATATTATTATTTAGAAATTACTCTACTTTCAATGATCTGAGATGTATTTACTTTCTCCCAGAAATAAATACATCTCCACATAAATATTTTATTTCCGTTTTCTTTAGAATCAAACTCCATGGGATTTCTTATGTTTCTTTGGCAATTTCGCTATTATTATTTAGAGAGTCCGTTTCTTTAAATGAACGGAGAGGTATTTACATTCTTCCAGTAATAAATGCACCTGTGCTAGAAATTCCTCTACTTTCAATGATCTGAGATGTATTTACTTTCTCCCGGAAATAAATACATCTCCACATAAATATTTTATTTTCGTTTTCTTTAGAATCAAACTCCATGGGATTTCTTATGTTTCTTTGGCAATTTCGCTATTATTATTTAGAGAATCCGTTTCTTTAAATGAACGGAGAGGTATTTACATTCTTCCAGTAATAAATGCACCTGTGCATAAATATTTTATTTCCGTTTTCTTTAGGATCGATCTGCATGATATATTCCAATATTTCTTCTGCATTTTTCCATTCTTATTTAGGAAATACATTTTTCCGATTCAACGGAGAGGCATTTTCTTTCGTCCAGAAATAAATTTATCCCCGCAAAAATATTTTATTTCCGATTTCTTTAAGATCAATCTCAATAGGATTACCTACATTTCGTCAGCAATTTCTATATTATTACATAGAAATTCCTCTTATTTCAATGAACAGAGAGGTATTTACTTTTTCCAGAAATATATGAATCTCCACATAAATATTTTATTTCCGTTTTCTTAAGGATCAATCTCCATGGGATTTCCTATGTTTCTTCGTCAATTTCTCTATTATTATTTAGAAAATCCTCTTCTTTAAATAAACAGAGAGGTATTTGCTTTCTTCCAGTAATAAATGCATCTCCGCATAAATATTTTATTTCCGTTTTCATTAGGATTAATCTCCATGAGATTTCCAAAATTTCTTCTGCATTTTCTCTATTCATATATAGAAATTACTATTCTTTCAATAAACAGAGTGTATTTACTTTTTCCAGTAATAAATGAATCTTCGCATAAATATTTTATTTCAGTTTTCTTTAGGATCAATCTCTATGAGATATCCCATGTTTCTTCCGCAATTTCTCTATTATTATTTAGAAAATCCTTTTATTTATGTAAACGGAGATGTATTTAACTTCTTCCAGAAACAAATGCCATAAAATTCGAGTCGTTCATGCTTTAAATCATAAACATCAACAGTCCTCATCTGTTTAAACTGTAAACAATGACAATTTGTTTACTGTTTAAAACCCTTTAAATGGCTGGCCCGGATTTTTCCGTTTCTAGAAATCATGTTAAAATGGCTGTAGACAGAAATATTTTAAACATAATTTTATTTTGAAACATATATAGAAAGAAGTGATATCAAAGATATATAGCATCCAACTGCGATTGATAAACATATATATCCTTGATTTTACAAGCATTTGTATAAAATTACAGGAAAACCCTCGGACGGTGAAAGGGTTAAAGAGAAGATCGGTTAAGACATTTCCATCGGGGCACTCGAGCACGATTGTACCAGCCAGAGGTCGCCAAAAAATCCCAGTCGCTCTAAAATTTGATCATCAACATCTATAGTTCTGATCTCTTTAAACTGTAAACAATGACAAGTTGTTTACTGTTTAAAGAGAAGATCGGTTAAGACATTTCCTCCGGGGATGTTTCGTTCCATCATACCAGCCAGAGCTCTATGATAAATTCCAGCCATTCCAAATTTAGCACTTCCAAATGAATAGTCTTGAACTCTTTAAACTGTAAACAATGGTAAGTTCTTTACAGTTCAAAGAGAAGATCGATAAAGACATTGCCTCCGGGGAAGTAGAGCAGCATCCTACGATTCAGAGGTCGCCAAAAAATTCCAGTCATTCCAAATTTACCCTTTCCACATGAATAGACCTGATCTCTTTAAACTGTAAACAATGAGAGGTTGTTTAAGGTCGGTGAAGATATTTACTCGGGTGAAGTCCACAACCATCCTACAAGGAAGAGCGCTCAGATAAATTCCAGCAATTCCAAATTTAGCAATCCACTTTAATAGTCCCGACTTCTTTAAACTGTAAGCAAGGACAAGTTGTTTACACTTTAAAGAGAAGATTCGTGAAGACACTTTCTCCGGGTAAGTCGATCACCATCCTACCAGCCAGATGTTGCCAAAAATTATCCGTTTTCTGCAAGAAAATCATCTTCTTGATTGCAACAGCAAGCAATTTATTTTAGTATAGAAATAAATACATCTCTGAATAAATATTTTCCTTCAGTCTTCTTTACGATCAATCTGCATGAGTTTTTTTTTTATTTCTTCTGCAATTTTTCCATTCTTGTTTCGCAAATGCTCTTTTTCAATTCAACGAAGAGGCATTTACTTTCATCCAGAAGTAAATGCATCTCCGCATAAATATTTTACTTCTCTATTCTTTGCGATCAATCTTCATGATATATTCATTTATTTCTTCTGCATTTTTTCCATTCTTATTTAGGAAATCCATTTTTTCGATTTAACGGAGAAGCATTTACCTTCGTCCAGAAATAAATGCATCTCAGCAAAAATATTTTATTTCCGTTTCCTTTAGGATAAATCTCGTTGAGATTATCTAAGTTTCTTCGGCAATTTCTCTATTATTATTAAGAAACTCTTCTTCTTTAAACGAAAGGAGAGGTATTTATTTTCTCTCAGAAATAAATGCATTTCCGCATAAATATTTTATTTCCGTTTACTTTAGGATCAATCTCTATGAGATTTCCTATGTTTCTTCCGTAATTTCTCTATTATTATTTAGAAAATCCTCTTCTTTAAGTGAATGGAGAGGTATTTAGTATCTTCCAGAAATAAACGCCACAAAATTCTAGTCGTTCAATATTTAGATCATCAGCATCAAAAGCCCTGATCTCTTTAAACTGTAAACAATGACAACTTGTTTACAGTTTAAAGAGAAGATCGGTTAAGAAATTTCCTTCGGAGAACACGAGCTCCATCCTACCAGTAATAGGTCGCCGAAAAATTCCAGTCGCTCTAAATTTTGATCATCAATATCAATACTTCTGATCTCTTTAAACTGTAAACAATGACAAGTTGTTACAGGTTAAAGAGAAGATCGGTTAAGGCATTGCCTCCGGGGAAGTTTAGTTTCATCATACCAGCCAGAGCTCTCTGAAAAAATTTAGTCATTCCAAAATTAGCACTTCCACATGAATAGTCCTGGCTACTTTAAACTGTAAACAATGAGAAGTTGTTTACACTTTTAAGAGAAGATCGGTGAAGACATTTTCTCCGGAGAAGTCCGCAACCATCCTACAAAAAAGAGCTCTCTGAAAAATCCAGCAATTCCAAATGTAGCACTTCCACATGAATAGGCCTGACCTCTTTGAACTCTAAACAATGACAAGTTGTTTACAATTTAAAGGGAAGATTCGTTAAGACACTTTCTCCGGAAAAGTCGATCACCATTCTACCAGCCAGATGTTGCCAAAAATTATCCCTTTTCTGCAAGAAAATCATCTTCTTCCTTGCAACAGCAAGGTATTTATTTTAGTACAGAAAAAAATACATCTCTGAATAAATATTTTCCTTCAGTCTTCTCTACGATCAATCTGCATGAGTTTTTTTATATTTCTTCTGCATTTATCCCATTGTTATTTCCGAAATCCTCTTCTTCAATTCAACGGAGAGGCATTTACTTTCGTCCAGAAATACATGCATCTCCGCATAAATATTTTAATTCTCTATTTTTTACGATCAATCTGCATGATATATTCATATATTTTTTCTGCATTTTTCCATTCTTATTTAGGAAATCCATTTTTCAGTTCAATGGAAAGGCATTTATTTTCGTCCAGAAATAAATGCATCTCCGCATACGTATTTTATTTCCGTTTTCCTTAGAATCAATCTTGATGAGATTACCTGTATTTCCTCAGCAATTTCTATATTATTATGCAGAAATTCCTCTTCTTTCAATTATCTGAGATGTATTTACTTTCTCACAGAAATAAATACATCTCCACATAAATATTTTATTTCCGTTTTCTTTGTAATCAAACTCCATGAGATTCCCTATGTTTCTTCGGCAATTTCGCCATTATTATTTAGAGAATCCTCTTCTTTAAATGAACGGAGAGGTATTTACTTTCTTCCAGCAATAAATGCAGCTATGCATAAATATTTTATTTCCGTTTTCTTTAGGATCGATCTGCATGATATATTCCAATATTTCTTCTGCATTTTTCCATTCTTTTTTAGGAAATCCATTTTTCCGATTCAACGGAGAGGCATTTCCTTTCGTCCAGAAATAAATTTATCCCCGCAAAAATATTTTATTTCCGATTTCTTTAAGATCAATCTCGATAGGATTACCTACATTTCGTCAGCAATTTCTATATTATTACTTAGAAATTCCTCTTATTTCAATGAACAGAGAGGTATTTACTTTTCCAGAAATAAATGAATCTCCACATAAATATTTTATTTCCGTTTTCTTTAGGATCACTCTCCATGGGATTTCCTATGTTTCTTCGTCAAATTCTCTATTATTATTTAGAAAATCTTCTTCTTTAAATAAACAGAGAGGTATTTACTTTCCTCCAGTAATAAATGCATCTCCGCATAAATATTTTGTTTCCATTTTCATTAGGATTAATCTCCGTGAGATTTCCTAAGTTTCTTCTGCATTTTCTCTATTCATATATAGAAATTACTCTTCTTTCAATAAACAGAGAGTATTTACTTTTTCCAGTAATAAATGAATCTTCGCATAAATATTTTATTTCAATTTTCTTTAGGATCAATCTCTATGAGATATCCTATGTTTCTTCCGCAATTTCTCTATTATTATTTAGATAATCCTTTTATTTATATGAACGGAGATGTATTTAACTTCTTCCAGAAAAAAATGCCATAAAATTCGAGTCGTTCAAGATTTAAATCATAAATATCAACAGTCCTCATCTCTTTAAACTGCAAACAATGACAATTTGTTTACTGTTTAAAACGCTTTAACCGGCTGGCCCGGATTTTTCCGTTTCTAGAAATCATGTTAAAATGGCTGTAAACAGAAATATTTTAAACAATTTTATTTTGAACCATATATAGAAAGAAGTGATATCAAAGATATATAGCATCCAACTGCGATTGATAAACATATATATCCTTGATTTTACAAGCATTTGTATGAAAATACAGGGAAACCCTCGGTCGGTGAAAGGGTTAAAGAGAA
The DNA here is from genome assembly GCA_963932465.1 of Maratus speciosus. Taxonomy (NCBI): domain Eukaryota; kingdom Metazoa; phylum Arthropoda; class Arachnida; order Araneae; family Salticidae; genus Maratus; species Maratus speciosus. The sequence goes on along the minus strand of OZ010794.1, from coordinate 71,660,703 downwards.
GATCGGTTAAAACATTTCCTTCGGGGCACTCGAGCACCATTATACCAGCCAGAGGTCGCCAAAAAATCCCAGTCGCTCTAAAATTTGATCATCAACATCAATAGTTCTGATCTCTTTAAACTGTAAACAATGAAAAGTTGTTTACTGTTTAAAGAGAAGATCGGTTAAGACATTTCCTCCGGGGATGTTTCATTCCATCATACCAGCCAGAGCTCTATGAAAAATTCCAGCCATTCCAAATTTTGCACTTCCACATGAATAGTCTTGAACTCTTTAAACTGTAAATAATGGTAAATTGTTTGCGGTTGAAAGAGAAGATCGATAAAGACATTTCCTCCGGGGAAGTCGAGCAGCATCCTACGAGTCAGAGGTCGCCAAAAATTCCAGTCATTCCAAATTTACCCTTTCCACATGAATAGACCTGATCTCTTTAAACTGTAAACTTTGAGAAGTTGTTTAAGGTCGGTGAAGAAATTTACTCTGGTGAAGTCCACAACCATCCTACAAGGAAGAGCGCTCAGATAAATTCCAGCAATTCCAAATTTAGCAATCCACTTTAATAGTCCTGACCTCTTTAAACTGTAAGCAATTACAAGTTGTTTACTCTTTAAAGAGAAGATTCGTTAAGACACATTCTCCGGGAAAGTGGATCACCATCCTACCAGCCAGATGTTGCTAAATATTATCCCTTTTCTGCAAGAAAATCATCTTCTTCATTGCAACAGAAAGGCATTTATTTTAGTACAGAAATAAATACATCTCTGAATAAATATTTTCCTTCAGTGTTCTTTACGATCAAACTGCATAAGTTTTTTTATATTTCTTCTGCATTTTTCCATTCTTATTTCCAAAATCCTCTTCTTCAATTCAACGGAGAGGCATTTACTTTCGTCCAGAAATAAATGCATCTCCGCATAAATATTTTACTTCTCTATTCTTTACGATCTATCTGTATGATATATTCTAATATTTCTTCTACATTTTTTCCATACTTATTTAGGAAATCCATTTTTGCGATTCAACGGAGAGGCATTTACATTCGTCCAGAAATAAATGCCTCTCCGCAAAAATATTTTATTTCCGATTTCTTTTGGATCAATCTCTTTGAGATTTCCTATGTTTCTTCCGCAATTTCTCCAATATTATTTAGAAAATCCTCTTCTTTAAATGAACGAAGAGGTATTTACTTTCTTCTAGAAATAAATGCCAAAAAATGCAGTCATTCTAGATTTAGATCATCAACATCAATAATCCTGATCTCCTTAAACTTTAAACAATGACAACTTCTTTACAGTTTAAAGAGAAGATAGATTAAGACATTTTCTTCGGGGCACTCCAGCGCCATCCTACCAGACAGAGGTCGCCAAAATATTCCAGTCCGTCTAAGTTTTGAAGATAAACATCAATAGTTGTTATCTCTTTAAACTGTAAACAATGACAAGTTGTTTACACTTTAAAGAGAAGATCGGTTAAGACATTTCCTCCGGGGAAGTTTAGTTCCATCATACCAGACAGAGTTCTCTGAAAAATTCCAGCCATTCCAAATTTAGCACTTCCACATGAATAGTCTTGACCTCTTTAAACTGTAAACAATGGCATGTTGCTTACAGTTGAAAGAGAAGATCGGTGAAGACATTTCCTCCGGGTAAGTCGAGTAGCGTCCTACCAGCCAGAGGTGGCCAAAACATTCCAGTCATTCCAAATTGTCCACTTCCACATGAATAGTCCTGGCATTTTTAAACTCGAAACAATGAGAAGATGTTTACACTTTTAAGAGAAGGTCGTTGAAGACATTTACTCCGACATTTACTCATCAACACCATCCTACAAGACAGAGCTCCCTGAAAAATTCCACGAATTCCAAATTTAGCACATCCCCATGAATAACTAAACTAAAATCTGTTTACTAAAAAGGTGCATAAATTATTATTTACCTTTTATGCAGCTTTTTAGCAAACAGATTTTGGATTAGTTATTAGAACATAAGGTGAATACGTCATTCCTCTCTGAGCTCCATCTGACTATTACGTTTTTCAATTCCACATGAATAGTCCTGACCTCTTTAAACTGTAAACAGTGACAAGTTGTTTACACTTTAAAGAGAAGATTCGTTGAGACATTTTCTTCGGGAAAGTCGATCACCATCCTACCAGCCAGATGTCGCCAAAAATTATCTATTTTCTCCAAGGAGATTATCTTCTTCAATGCAACGGTGAGGCATTTACATTCGTACAGAAATAAATTCATCTCCGAATAAATGTTTTACGTCAGTCTTCTTTACAATCAACCTTCATGAGATTTTTTATATTTCTTCTGCAATTTTTCCATTCTTATTTCGGAAAACCTCTTCTTCAATTCAACGGAGAGGCATTTACTTTCGTCCAGAAATAAATGCACCTCCGCATAAATATTTTACTTCTCTATTCTTTACGATCAATCTGTATGATATATTCCTATATTTCTTCTGCATTTTTTCCATTCTTATTTAGGAAATACATCTTTTCGATTCAACGGAGAAGCATTTACTTTCGTCAAGAAGTAAATGCATCTCCGCATAAATATTTTATTTCCGTTTTCTTTGGTTTCAATCTCCATTAGATTTTCCATGTTGCTTCAGCAGTTTTTCTATTATTATTTAGAAAATCCTTTTCTTTGAATGAACGGAGAGGTTTTTTAGTTTATTTCAGAAATAAATGCATCTCCGTATAAATATTTTATTTCCGTTTTCTTTAAGACCAATCTACATAAGGTTTCCTATGTTTCTTATGCAGTTTCTCTATTATTATTTTAAAAATACTCATCTAGAAATGTACGGAAAGGTATTTATTTTATGCCAGAAAAAATTTCTTCTCCGCATAAATATTTTATTTCCGTCTTCTTTAGAATCAATCTGCGTGTGATTTTCCTCCATTTCTCATCCAATTTTTCCGTTATTATTTAGGAAATCCACTTCTCCAGTTCAACGGAGATGCATTTATTTTCTTCCAGAAATAAATGCATCTCTGAATAAATACAGTCGAACCTCTATTTAACGAAGTCGCTAAATCCTGGAAAAAAGTTCGTTATATGGAAAATTCGTTGAATAGAGATTCACCTTTTAAAATACTTTAAACTACATAAAACAGATTTTAAATTCTTAAACATTAAATATTTTTACTAAAAGTAATTAATCACATTTTTTTAATAAATTATATCGATTTGTTTTATTTATTTTACCCACCAATACCCATCATCAATTCATTTGTTCTATGTTTTTAAGTCTTTGAAATCTGCAAGGAAAACAAAACATTGTCCGGGAATACACTGTATTTTCTCTTTAAAGTAAGCAGTTTTACATTAAAATTAACGAATTTTAATGACATTATCGTACTTATTATTATTATTATAAATAATTTTAACCATACATTAACATATGCGTCCTTAAATTTAATTTCTTAAAAACTCTGTTAATTTTACCTGAGTTTTTTCCTTTAAAAAATGCTTTCTCTCATAATACGTCTCCCATTTTTGCAATGCACCAAAAACTCCTTCATGCGTATTTTCTTCTAACTATAATCCGCATCGGATTGTTTCATATGATTTTACCATTTCATCACACGAAATTTTGTTAATTCCTGCATCATGTTCATTTCCATCATCATCATATTCGTCTTCATCGCAATTCATTGCTGTATTGTTTTTATTTTTCACACTGTCGAAAATATCCAATTCGGATAGTGTTTCCGAGGTCACAATTTCAGAATTAAGTGAAATACAATCATCAATCAGCACACCATGGTTAATTTCTTCTTCTTTTCTCAACTGTATTCACATTTTTTAAGTTACTCTAAGGGATTATCGTCTTCGTCTTCCGTACTTACCGAATTCTCACTACTGACAGAGAAGGCGCCTGCTAAAACCAGTTCAAGGCCATTGAACCTCATAAAATATGTTTAAACAAAGAATAAGTTTGATATGTCTAGAAATATTTTGAGAAATGGGGAGAAAAAAATTTAGATCACAAGAAAAAGTTCGTTAAATAGAGAATGCACTTCGCTATTTGGAGGTTATTTTACGAAGAAATTCGCAAAATGTTCCTGGTTCCAAGGAAAAGTTCGCAAAATAGAGAAATTCGCAAAATAGAGGTTTGTTAAATAGAGGTCCGACTGTATTTTATTTCTGTCGTCTTTAGAATATATCTCGTCGAGATTTTCCTGTATCTCTAATGTAATTTCACATTCCTTATTTATGAAATCCTCTTTTTCAAATGAACGGAGGGGCATTTACTTTCTTCCAGAAATAAATGCATCTCCGCATAAATGTTTTATTACTTTCGTCTTTATATTCAAAATCTGTGAAATTTTCCTGCTTTTCCAATCCTGCTAATCCTGGGTCTCTACTATTCTTTAGGAAATCCTTAACTTCAAACGAAAGGAAAGTCGTTTACTTTCTTCCAGAAATAAATGCATCTCCGCATAAATATTTTAATTCCGTCGTCTTTAGAATCTAAATCTCAATGAGATTTTCCTGTCTTTCTTATCAATTTCACCATTATTATTCATGAGATTCTCTTTTTCAAACAAACGGAGAGACATTTGATTTCTTCCAGAAATAAATGCATCTTCAAATTGATATTTTATTTCTGTCACCTTTAGGTTGAATCTTAGTTGGATTATCCTGTATTTCATATCCAATTTCTCCATGGTTATTCATTAAATTCTCTTTTTCAAATGGACGAAGAGTCATTTACTTTCTTCCAGAAATAAATGCATCTCCGCATAAATATTTTATTTCTGTCGTCTTTAGAATAATTTCGGTAAGATTTCCCTGTATTTGTTATGAAATTTCACATTAAATTTTTATGAAATTCTCTTTTTCAAATGAACGGAGAGGCATATATTTTCTTGTGGAACTAAATGCATCTCGCATAAATGTTTTATTTCTATCGTCTTTAGATTCAATTTTCGTGATATTTATTTGCTTTTCAATTCCAATTTCTCTATTATTATTATTTAGGAAATCCTGTTCTTCAAACGAACGGAGAGGCATTTACTTTCTTCCAAAAATAAATGCATCTCCTCATTGTTATTTTATTTCCATCGTCTTTAGAATGAATCTGGGCGAGATTTTCCGGTACTTCTTATGAAATTTCACTATCATAATTAATAAATCCTCTTTTTCAAATGAACGGAGAGGCACTTACTTTCTCCCAGAAATAAATTCATTTCCGTATAAATATTTTATTTCCGTCATCTTTAGAATCAATCTGGGTGATGTTTTCCAGTATTTCTTATACAATTTCACTATCATTATTTATGAAATCCCATTTTTCAAATGAACGGAGAATCACTTACTTAATTTCAGGAATAATTGCATCTCCGCATAAATGTTTTATTTCTGCCGTCTTTATGTTCAATCTTCGTGATATTTACCTGCTTTTCAATTCCAATTTCTCTATTATTATTTAGGAAATATTCTTCTTCAAATAGACGGAGAAGCATTTACTTTCTTCAAGAAATAAATGCATCTCCGCATAATTTTTTTTTCTTTCGTCTTTACGTTGAATCTCAATTGGATATTTCTGTATTTCTTAGCAAATTTCTCCATGTTTATTCCTGATATTCTCTTCTTCAAACGAACGGAGATTCAATTACTTTCTTCCAGAAATAAATGCTTCTCCGCATCAATATTTTTCCGTCGTCTTAAGAACCAATCTGGTTGAGATTTTACTGTATTTCTTATCCAATTTCATCACCGATACTGATGAAATCTTCTTCTTCAAATAGACGGAGAGTCATTTACTTTCTTCGAGTAATAAATGCATCTCCGCATAAATATTTTATTTTTCTCGTCTTTAGAATATATTTTGGTAAATTTTTCCTGTATTTCTTATGAAACATTCATATAACATTCATTTTTTATGAAATTCTCTTTTTCAAATGAACGGAGAGGCATATATTTTCTTCTGGAATTAAATACATCTCTGCATATATGTTTTATTTCTATAGTCTTTAGATTCAATCTTCGTGATATTTACCTGCTTTTCAATTCCAATTTCTCTATTATTATTTAGGAAATCTTCTTCTTCAAACAGACGGAGAAGCATTTACTTTCTTTAAGAAATAAATGCATCTCCGCATAATTTTTTTTTCTTTCGTCTTTAGGTTGAATCTCAATTGGATTTTCATGAATTTCTTATCCAATTTCTCCATGGTTATTCATAATATTTTCTTCTTCAAACGAACGGAGAGTCATTTGCTTTCTTCCAGAAATAAATGCATCTCCGCATAAATATTTTATTTCCGTCGTCTTTAGAATCAATCTGGTTCAGCTTTTTCTGCTTTCGAAAACTATTTATCCTTTATTATTTAAGAAATCCTCATCTTCATACGAACGGAGAGGAATGTACTTTCTTCCAGAAATAAATGCTTATTCGAATAAATATTTTATTTCCGTCGTCTTTAGAATCTTCTAGGTCTGGTTAAATCTCAGTGAGATTTCCCTGTCTTACTTATCAATTTCACCATTCTTATTCATGAAACACTCTCCTTCAAACAAACGGAGACACGTTTACTTTCTTCCAGAAATAAATGCATCTTCGAATAAATATTTTATTTCTGTCGCCTTTAGGTTGAATCTGAGTTGGATTTTCTTGTATTTCATATCCAATTTTTCCATAGTTATTCATGAAATTCTCTTCTTCAAACAAACGGAGAGGCATTTACTTCTCTTCCAGAAATAAATATATCTCCGCATTGTTATTTTATTTCCGTCGTCTTTAGAATCACTCTGGGCGAGATTTTCCTGTATTTCGTATGAAAATTCACCATCATTATTTATGAAATCCCCTTTTTCAAATGAACAGAGAGGCATTTACTTTCTTCCAGAAATAAATGCATTTCCGCATAAATATTTTAGTTCAGTCGTTTTTAGAATCAATCTGGGTGATGTTTTCATGTGTTTCTTATCCAATTTCACCATCATTATTTATGATATCCTCTTTTTCAAATGAACGGAGATGCATTTGCTTTCTTCCAGGAATAAATGCATCTCCACATAAATGTTTTATTTCTGTCCTCTTATGAATTAATCTCCATGAGATTTCCCTGTTTTTCTAATCCAATTTCTCTGTTATTATTTAGGAAATCCTCTTCTTCAAACGAACGGAGAGGTATTTACTTTCTTCCAGAAATAAATACATCCCCGGATAAATATTTTATTTCCGTCGTCTTTAGGTGGAATCTCAATTAGATTTTCCTGAATTCCTTGTGAAATTTCTCAATGTTTATTCATGATATTCTCTCCCCCAAACGAACGGAGAGGCATTTACTTCTCTTCCAAAAATAAATGCATCTCCGCATTGTTATTTTATTTCCGTCGTCTTTAGAATCAATCTGGGTGATGTTTTCCTGTATTTCTTATCCGATTTCACCATCATTATTTATGAAATCCTCTTTTTCAAATGAAAGAAGATGCATTTACTTTCTTCCAAGAATAAATGCATCTCCTCATAAATGTTTTATTTCTGTCGTCTTTAGGTTCAATATCCGTGAGATTTTCCAGCTTTTCTAATCCAATTTATCTTTTATTATTCACGAAATCCTCTTCTTCAAACGAACAGAGAGGCATTTACTTTCTTCCAAAAATAAATGCATCTCCACATAAATATTTTATTTGCGTCGTTTTTAGAATCAATCTGGGTGATGTTTTCCTGTATTTGTTATCCAGATTCACATTCATCTTTTATGAAATTCTCTTTTTCAAATGAACGGAGAGGCATTTACTTTCTTCCAGAAATAAATGCATCTCCGCATAAATGTTTTATTTTTATCTTCTTTAGATTCAATCTCCTTGATATTTACCTCCTTTTCTAATCCAATTTCTCTATTATTATTTAGGAAATCCTCTTCTTCAAACGAACGGAGAGGCATTTATTCTCTTCCAGAAATAAATGTATCTACGCATTGTTATTTTATTTCCATCGTCTTTAGAATTAATCTGGGCGAGATTTTCCTGTAGTTCTTATATATTTTCACCATCATTATTTATCAAACCCTCTCTTTCAAATGAACGGAGAGGCATTTACTTTCTTCCAGAAATAAATGCATTTCCGCATAAATATTTAATTTCCGTTGATTTTGGAATCATTCTGGATGATGTTTTCCTGTATGTCTTAATCAATTTTACCATTCATTGTTTATGAAATCCTCTTTTTCAAATGAACGGAGAGGCATTTACTTTCTTCCAAGAATAAATGCATCTCCGCATAATTTTTTTATTTCTGTCTTCTTATGATTTAACCTCATGAGATTTTCCTGCTTTTCTAATCCAATTTCTCTGTTATTATTTAGGAAATTCTCTTCTTCAAACCAACGGAGAGGTATTTACTTTCTTCCAGAAATAAATACATCTCCGCATAAATATTTTATTTCCGTCATCTTTAGGTTGAATCTCAATTGAAATTTCTGTATTTCTTAGCAAATTTCCCCATGTTTATTCATGATATTCTCTTCTTCAAACGAACGGAGATTCATTTACTTTCTTCCAAAAATAAATGCTTCTCAGCATAAATATTTTTTCCGTCGTCTTTAGAACCAATCTGGTTGAGATTTTACTGTATTTCTTATCCAATTTCAAAATTAATATTGATGAAATCTTCCTCTTCAAATAGAAGGAGAGGTATTTACTTTCTTCCAGAAATAAATGCATCTCACTATAAATATTTTATTTCTGTCGTCTTTTGAATATATCTCGATCAGATTTTCCTGTATTTCTTATGAAGTTTACCATTCATTGTTTATGAAATCCTCTTTTTCAAATGAACGGAGAGGCATTTATATCTTCCAGAAATAAATGCATCGCCGCATAAATGTTTTATTTCTATCGTGTTTAGATTCAATCTCCGTGAGATTTTCCTGCTTTTCTAATCCAATTTCTCTATTATTATTTAGCAAATCCTCTTCTACATACGAACGTAGAGGCATTTACTTTCTTCTAAATATAAATGCATCTCCCCATAAATATTTTCTTTCCGTCGTTTTTAGAATCTTCCAGATATGTGTAAATGTCAGTGAGATTTTCATGTATTTCATATGAATTTCACCATTATTATTCATGAAATCCTCTTCTTTAAGGAAACGCAGAGGCATTTACTTTTTTCCAGAAATAAATACATCTTCGCATAAATGTTTTATTGCTATCGCTTTTATTTTGAATCTCAATTGTATTTTCCTGTATTTTTTGTAAAATTTCTCCATGGTTATTCATGAGTGTATCCATGACCTATTATATGTTACTTTTAGAGAAACATATTGCATGCTACAAAATACTTTTAGAGTATTATTTCTAAAAAATATTCTCTGCTAGAACAACACGCTTTCACCGGACATTAAGATCATCATAAAGAAAAGCCCCGTACAAATCTTGCAAAAAAGATTTTTCCTGTTTTATTGTCAGATATAAAACTGTGATTTGGTGTATAAAATTCTCCAATAAAATGTTAGGAAATAATTTTAAGAAAAAATTAAGAAAAGTGGTCCATCTGAATTTACCTAGATGAACTTAAATATCCTCAACTGCTCTTTATGGTATCATAGGTACTTTCATGATATAGACGCCTTGGCGTTTTTAAAAAAAAACTTTGTGGAAGTCACGCTTATGAAATTCCGATTTCTTAACAAATGCTATCGGCAGATTTAAAATTTAAAAAAAAAAATAATACCTTGATGAACTATAAGGCTAATAATGTTTGTATCTTATAAAAATTACTTCTGATTATACACATTAAGTAAATTTCATTTGACTGTATATAATACGGGTAAATAGTTTCTTTAAATTAAATACAATGTGTAAATATTGAATAAATTATCCTTGTGAATTAAACAATGCATTGTTTTGGCAGAAATTACGGTTAAATGTCTAAGTTTTTTTATAAAGACCATTTTCTCTATCCAGGCCCTTACCACAGAGAAGTACCTAATCCTATAGGATGGTCTGAATACACTTTAACTCATAATCTGAAACTTAAAACATGACACATAATAAATCAAACCAGATAGGACTTACCCCGGTACACAGTGATATTCTTCGTCTAACAGGAAAAGCGAATCATCGCATAGTTAACACAGCCGGAAAGACAAATTCAAAAACATTATGCGGATTCACAATAACACCCAAAACTCTTGACATTTAGCAGAAATCTTGTCCATATACATCGGGAACGATGAAGAATAAAGAGCAACAATTCCCGGGCCCTAAAATACTTTCTGCAAACTAAAATTTATTGTCTCTCAAGCTACTACTCATAAAAGATACATTTGACTACTGATGCGTAAGGAAAATTATTTGTCAGGTATAACTAGTCCGACTGTTGTGCTATTGTTAAATTACATGCGATTGTTATTTTTGCAGTGTTATAAAAAACAACAATGCATTCATTCGAAAATACCCTACTCATCTTAAGTGCAATTACATTTGCAAGTATAATTCATTGTTAGAAAGAAATTTCCAATGTTTATCCCATTGTTGAACTAAACGCGATTGTTGTTAGAATTTTTTTCTTGAACTCAATTTTTATACGTTTATTGTCTAAATCTTGGAACGTTGGTGATTGTTTAGTATTAATTGAAATATTTCCATTTTTGCAATTCTCGTATATTTTAAGGGTGTTGTTGCCCGCCTCATTTATGACGTCTGGAATGTAGGGCGAGCAGATTTTTGTTTAATAATATAGGTTCACTTTTATAATTTTCTAGTCGTACATTTGTTGTAGCCCCTTTTTTCAGCTCTCATACACTTTATACTATATATTACAATAGGATAGTTTAAAATTATCGTCAAGCTTAGCGAAACCTGGCGACATATCGAAAAATTTGTTGCCGAAATAATAGTCATAAATAAATACAGCTTGGCTGAGATTTTTAATTTGACGAAATTCTCTCACAAATTCAGGATGGACGGAAACTGAGTAAATCTTTATTTCCGTCTTCTTTGGATTCAATCTAAGTAAGATTTTCCTATAATACTATTTTCCTATTTTCCTATGAAAATTTCTCTAATAATACTTAGGAAAAAATCTTAAATTTAACAAAAGGTGTTTACATTCTTCCAGAAACAAATGCACCTCCGCATAAATATATTATGTCCATCTATTTTAGGATCAATCTCCATAAGATTTTCCTGTATTTCTTATTCAAATTTTCCATTATAATTTAGGAAATCCACTTCTTCATCTGAACGGATAAATATTTCTCCCCATATATGTTTTATTCCCGTTTTTTTTAGAATAAATTTGCATGAGATTTTCGTATAGTTCTTATTTAATTTCTCCATTTATATTTAATAAATCCTCTTCTTCAATTGAATAGAAAGGCATTTACTTTCTTACAGAAGTAAATGCCTCTTCCAATATAAGATTTATCTCCGTCTTCTTTAGAATCAATCTGCGTGAGATTTTCATATAATTCTTATCCAATTTCCCCTTTACTATTTAGGAAATCCACTTCTTATATTAATTAGAGAGGCATTTCTTTCTTCCAGAAATAATTGCATCGCCGCATAAATGTTTTATTTCCAACTTCTTTAGATTCAATCTGCGTGAGATTTTACACTATTTCTTGTACAATTTTTCAATTATATTTTTAAGAAATCCTCTTTTTCAGTTGAACGGAGAAGCACTTACTTTCTTTCAGAAATAAATGCATCTCATGATATGCTTTTTTTTCGCCTTCTTTCGAAACAATCTGCATAAGAACTTCCTATATTTCGTATCACATTTCTCCCTCATTATTGAGGAAATCCACTTCTTCAATATAACGGATAAGCATTTACATTCTTCCAGAAATAAATGCATCTTCGCATAGATATTTTATCATCATCTACTTTATCATCAATCTGCATGAGATTTACAATTTGTTTCAGTAAGTTCTCCATCAATAATTATTGAAAATCCTCTTTTCCAATTAAACGAAGAGGCATTTACTTTCGTCCAGAAATAAATGCATCTCCACATAAATATTTTATTTCCATCTACTTTAGCGTCAATCTGGATTAGATTTTTTCAATAACTTCTCCATCAATACTTATAGAAAATCCTTTTTTCCAATTAAACGGAGAGGCATTTATTTCCGTCCAGAAATAAATGCATTTCCGCATAAATAATTTATTTCCATCTACCTTAGCATCAATCTGCATGAGATTTCAAAACATTTTCAGCAACTTCTACATCAATAATTGTAGAAAATCCTCTTTTCCTATCAAACGGAGAGGCATTTAGTTTCTCTCAGAAATAAATTCATCTCCGCATAAATATATTATTTTCATCTACTTATAGTTATAAAAATAGTTTTAAAAAACACATTTTTATGAAAAGACCTAAAAGTAAAAAACAGCCAAAGTTCAGAAATAAAAATTCTCTTTAAACTGACCTTCTATTCACATGTAAAAACTATGTAGCACATTTCTGCAAAAAATAAGAGTGTGTATTACATTAATTATTGCTACAAAAAGGACACCATGTTTTATTTTTGTGAGACTTTTTTTTTTTTTACATGCACGACAATTCGCATTTATTCATTGACAGTAACACTTATAATTTTGTAAAGAAAGACAACAATTCGACGCATCTATTGATATATAAAAGCACTTTTCAGTACTATGATAAAATAAAAGTTTATGGCATTACTTTTTATCGATGGAAGTGGGTACTTTTTCAGTATAGGAGACTTAGCGCGATAGAGAAAAAGGGCTTGGCAAGAGAAAGAAAATTTTCACACCAATTTTCTGGCGACCTATTCCCTCTGTCAGATACACAAGCAATTTTTTCAATATTTATATAATTTATTAAATGTGAGCCATTTATCCTATATTGTAATACGAGAAAGTTTTGTGTATGTAAGTGTGCATGTAAATTTTATCTTAAAAACGGCTCTAACGATTTTGATTAAATTTTGTGTCCTATAGTTTTGAATTACGAGAAGACCGTTAGGTTAAATGACATGTTAAAAAAAATTCGATTAGTGGGTCACTACGAACCAATCTAATTTTATATAAAAAACGGCTTTAACGATTTGACTAAATTTTGTATCCTAACATTTTGGGGGGCGAGAAGGCCATCGGACTTGTCACATATTCAGGAAAATTTGATTAGTGGGTCATTTTGGGCCAGGGTCAAGCTAATTTTGTCTACAAAAATGCTGAAACTATTTTGACTGAATTTTGTATCCTACCATTTAGAGGTACTAGTAGACCACTGAGCTGGGTCACGTGTTCGAGAGAGTTTTATTAGTGAGTGATTTTGGGTCACAATAATTTTTTCTAAAAAACGGGTCAAATGATTTTGACTAAATTTTGTGTCCTACCGTTTTGAGGTATTAGAAGACCATTGGAATTGGTCACATGTTTCAGGAAATTTGATTAGAGGGTCATTTAGGGACATATTAGTCAGCGTTAAGTTAATTTTATCTAAAAAAGGGCTCCAACGATTTTGACTAAATTTTGTGTCCTACCGTTTAAGATTAGGAGAAGACCATTGGGCTAAGTCACTTATTTGAGAAAATTCGACGAGTGGGTCATTTTTTGTCATTACGGGCAAGCTAAGATTATTTAAAAAATGGCTCTAACAATTTTGACTAAAATTTGTAACTTACCTTTTGGATTATGAGATCATTGAGCTAAGTCACATGTTAGAGCATGGTCGGACGGCAGACAGATAGAAAAATCAAATTCATACTTTCAAACTATGTTGGAAAGAGAGAAAAGGCATTTTTATATTAATGCAAATGCTTTTTAACTTTACCACGGTAACAACAACAAAATATATTTATTTTTGAGTAACAAGACAATAGATAAAAAAACTCATGTCTGAAAAATATTTAATAGCTAGGATTTCTGAATTATTTACTTAACATATTGTTAAAATTTTTAAATAATCTATTGATAATTAAGTTTTGAAAACATTGCATTGTCTTTGGAAATATAAAATTGTACAGACTTTCTGAATCCTTAACACATAAAGAAGCGAGTGTCGACCGAAAAAAAAATTAGGAAAACTTTAGTTTGCAGCATTTTTTTTAATACCAGTGACATTGCACACTTGCTTAATAAATAAAAATAATAATTTGGTTTAATCTATTACTGCGTAATCGATATTATAAAGCAAACACATACCGTGAGTAACGCATGTGTCTTGTTGTCGATGGCAACACTTGACAAATGATTTTTGCATTCATTGTAATTTTTCTAACTTTTGAACATGGCAGAGTTTGAATTTTTATACCATCAAAAGAAGAGAAAAACAATGTCCTTTTAAATTCAGTTTGTTTTGAAAGCTTTACCCCAGTTTAATTATTTATGGTTAAAAAAATTAAGATTTCAATTTGTTTAAATCTATCTCTATTGTGTTCAGCCCTATTATTAAAGTTTGCATATAAAACAATATAAATAGTATAGGATTTGTTTCTGTCAAAATTTCCATAACGGGATTAAAACTTAACAATAAATAATTAAAACTTAACTGAAACACAAATTTAACAGACATGTAATTAAACTACATGCATAAACAACTGAAACCATTAGAAAAAAAATATATACAGCTGTAAGTAGGAAAATCTTTGGCGATTTTCTTGACATGGGGGCCACATGTCATAACATCTATCTCTTCGGAGGGCGGGGGGATAGTGGGTGTGTCTATCCAATGAATTACACCTTTTCTACTATTCCTGTAGTATGATTAAAACTAACAACACTGGTCTAGAAATTTTTTTTCAGCTGATTGAGATATTTTGCGGTTAATTATGTTTTTTAGGGCGTAAAATTAAAAAATGAACTTTATTTTCCTCCATCAGGCATTGTTGCAGAAAAACGGAGAGTTTATATTAGAAAAGCACAACTGCGATGAAAAAAATCAATATTTTATTACATGTAATTATGCAGATCTGCCAACTTTTGAAAATGAGAAATCGTAGCACACAAAATTTAAATTAATCTGGAGGCTGGTTGGTTGGTTTTTCGTGTTTCACGGCCATCTTTTGACGTTCGTAAAAGGAATAAGGTTTCCGTCTTTCAACTCAATATAGTAATTTTTTCCTCTGAAAATTTTTATACGATTTTTAGAGTTTATTTCTGTTTCGCAGCGTTTTTTTTTTTTACATTTGTAAAAGGAGCCTGGTTCCAATTTTTTAGCTCAGTGCAGTAAATTTTAACGGAATTCGCGATTTTTTTCCCGCCATAATTTCAGGATATTCACAATTTTTTCCCACAATCGTGATTCACATTTTCGTATCACGATTCTTTGTTGAAATCCGCACTTTTTACCATGAACTTTATTGATGAAATTCGCGTTTTTTACGCGATCCTTTGATGAATTTTGCGTTTTTTACCATGATCCTTTGACTAAGTTAGTGTTTTCTTTCTGCGATCTTTCGGTGAAATTTGCGTTTTCTTACTAATCTTTCGATGAAATTTGCATTATCTTACTGATCTTTTGACGAAATTTGCATTATCTTACTGATCTTTTGACGAAATTCGTATTTTCTTTCTGCGATATTTTGATAAAATTCACGCTTTTATCACAATCCTTTAACGAAATTTATTTTCTTCTGCGACCAATTGATGAAATTGATTTTTTTCTTTTACATGGTCATTTGTCGAAATTCTCAATAGTTTATCGCAAATCGAGCGATTTTGCACACTATTTCAAACCTTGCCCTTCAAGGAACCCCCTCCAGAATTCTTAAAATGGCACCCTTGTTTCTAGGAAGGGGATTACTGTATAAATATTTACAAAAACACGATTAGAGTGTTTTAAGTTAAGAAATTTTTTTTGCAGCCCAGAATTTTTTTTTCTCATGAGCATTTTTTAATGTCCAAATTGATTGATTTAATGTCCAATTTTCGGACTAATGGCCAATTTTTTTAAACTTTCGGAAATGAATACTTGGAAATTTCAGAACAGAATCACTCCTGAAAAATATGCTGCGCGGGATAAAAATCGCAGAAAATGCTTTTGTGTTTTTTGCAGAAAATCGTAGTTTAAGACCGATTTTCGTACCATCGTAGTTTATAGGTCCAAATCGTAGCAAATACGATTTTTTCGTAGCAGTTGGCAGGTCTGAATTATGTTAAAAATTAGACTACAAGTTTCTAAATTATGCTTTTCCGCTTGCTTACACTTTACATTTCAGTAAATGTTGTGTGAATCGTGGTAGAAGTTTATGTCTGTGTATAACTGCCTGTTTGTTCCTCAAATTCCTCGCATTTTCTATTTGTATTTCTCCCGAGAGTCGCTCTTAGAAATATGAAATTAATATATGGAATCATTATTGGATATGGTTTGTTACTCAAAAATAAAATACGAGATTTCAGGTTAAAAAGAGAAATTTTACACTTAACTGAACTAAAAACATGAGTTTTGCAAGAAAACCTCACGGGATGGACTTTTTAAAGTATTTTTCGCAGTTTAATTGAGTAAAAACTATAAGAAACAGCAAGTTTATGCTTATGAGATTGCTATTATTTGATTTACTATCGATCTGTGGATCTATCTCTATTGAGTGCAGTCCGATTATGAAAGATTAATCAGTATTAATTTAAAACAATATACATAGTATAGCATTTGTTTCTGGATAAATTTCCATAACGGGATTAAAACTTCATCAATAAGCAAATAAAATGATATAAATAGAACCCACATTTAACAGGCATGTAATTGAACTATGCGCATAAACTTCTGAAATTTTTAGATAGAAACTGAAGATGTTTTCTGATTACAGCAGTTTTTTTGACTGCTCTAATTAGAAAAATCTTTGACGAATTCTTTGGCATGGGTACCACATGTCACAACATCTCTTGGGGGAAGGTTGGAGAGAATTGAGGGTGCCATCTAAACAGTTAGAAGTTTTCTATTTGTCTTGTGGTATGGTAAAAACTGATAAAATTTAAAAGAAAAGCCAAATGTTGAAAGTTTATGCTTATGAGATTGCTATAGTTTAAAGATATTTAATTTACTATCGATCCGTCATAGATAGGCATATTTAAAAAACATGCAAAGTGTTGTCAGATACAGTGTAAAAAACGCGATAGAGTGACAAAAATGTCAGGACAGCGGCTTCTTAATCGGGACTTAAAATTATACTAAGCCCTAAGAAAATGTTACCTGCCTCTAACAGAATCCTCCCTTAAAAATAAAAATTTCATTGTCCCTACAGTGGGAATACCATCAAATTCTACCTGCTAAGACGAAACATCTATTAAAAACTGATTTTTTCCTCCTTTTATGTATCTATTATGTATTGTTGTTACGTCTTAACAGGTTTTATATTAAATAAACACAACAATTTTACACAATAAAACCTGGAAAAGAGGAATATCTAAGGACAAAAACAAAATTCAAATTTAGCAGATATAATTGTAGAGCATTCTTAACGTAGGGACAATAAAATGTTTTTATTTTAAAATAGAATTCCATTATAGACAGGTTCCGATTACACAGGTTCTACTAAACAAAGTACAGCAAAACTTGTAAAAACAGGATTGTTAGGAACCGCAAAAAAATCCCTTTTAGACAGGTTTCTGCCTAGGCAGGTAGGTTTGTAAGTTGCAACTTTGGAAGGAGCTATAGAAAAAAATGTCTTAATAGATTGGTCCTATCTTCTCAAGTTTTACCATAGTAAGTTTTATTCAAACAGACTGACGAATAACGTAGTACTAAACGGAAATAAAATAAAAATTGTGCACCATGGAAAAAACGGGACTTTTGACGTCTTCAGCAATGGTTAAGCGGGACAGGTCTTGGAGCCCTGAAAAGTGGGATATCCTGTGCAAAACGGGAGACGTTGTAACTCTAGACATGAATGTAGTTATGGTACAATGATATGTATAAGTTGAAGAAAAAAAATACAGTCAATTTATAATCAAAACATTATTGAAAACACAAGTGATATCGATAAATTCACACTTCCAGTAAAGTGTAAAGTCATCTTTTCATTAAAAAATGATGAGAACTGAAAAAAGAAACATACATACAAATCAATAGTTTTTGACCGATTTGCACCAAACTTGATTATGTTTTAGAAAATGAGTAAAATTAAATGTCAACTTAAAAAATATATCAAATCATTCTATACTGCTTTTTTCAACAACATGTGATCAGTATTGTAGTCATAAAAACATTAGAAGTTATACGCTATTCATTAGCGCTCATGGCCAGAGTATACGCTATAGCTTTAATTGAGAAACAGATGAAATATGGAGCTTTTAAATAGAATACAGGATTTATACAGCATATACCTCCTCCATATACCCTACACTACATGCCTGCCTGCCATAGTTAATCATTACATAAATCTCTTTTTTTCAGTCTAAAGCAATTCTTTGTGTCTCGTTGGAACAAAAAGAAAGTGCGTATGGTAAATAATATTATAAGTAAATGAAAATTAAGATTCTTTCATTATAATTTGAAATCTTATTTATATCATTCTGAGAATATGATGCGATTTTTTTTCGTATATACAATTAAAAAGATGAAAATGACATCATTTTCACATAATCATTGTAGATCTAATTTTTATGAAAGAAAATTATAACTTTCCATTAACAAAACAAATCTACACTCACATTAAGTTTTATGAATACTTTAGAGAGTAATCTTTTTCAAATAAATAATAACATAAATATAAATAAAAATTTAGATTTTAATTTTACAAAGGTAAATTGATCCCACTGGTGAAAATGGCCTCATGTTCTAATAAAAATGAGCACTTTTATTCAAATATATGCATTTATGACATATTTTTTGATAAATATTAATTCGGTATTTGCTGAAATTGAGGCATTAAAATAAGTACTGAATTTTAATTTATATACTCATGCTAATTGAAGCTTTAGGTTGTTTTAAATGTATCTTTTTTGCCAAATTTCTTCTAAAATATGCATTAAATAAATATCCACACTCTTTCTCAAATAAATAAAACTTATTTTTTCACTTTGGTTTTCGTAAGAAAATAATCCGAACTAAATTAAAACACTTTCATGTAAAACGTAATTACTGAATCACGATAACACAATCGTGAACTATAAAAAAAACTGAATGAATGATTAACATGTAAGAGAAAATGTTTATCAGTTACCATGACAGAGTCATCAAATAACGATTTAAATTGAAAATCTGTCAGCCAATTTCTTCGAAAATTTATGCAGTTATTGTGACTGTGGTCTGTAACGCATTCACCAAATGGCAGCTCAATATATATCTTATAAACAAAAAACAAACATACATGCATACATACACACATATGGAATAGATTTTTAAATTCTGAAAACGGATTTAGAGCCCCTTAAAATGAAAAAATATACCAAATTTCCATAAACATATATTTTTTGAAAAATAATTATAATAAAATACACATATATATTTTAACCTTCTCACTGACAAGCCCGTGTTAATACGTTCACTAAGCTCCAGGTTTCACTGCAATACAAGCAATATTTAAAGTAATATAATTCTATTGATTTAATGTATTTTCAATACATTGAACAATGATTAATACTTCCAAGGATTGAATTCATATACGTTATTAAGTTTTTTTATAAAATGTTCAAAGAATCATATTTTTTAAGCATTTAAAACAAAATGCAGAAAAAACAACATTACAATTTTGCCCTTTTCCAAGACAGTCGGAGGGTTAATGTATATAAGTATATATATTTCTCTACTTTAGTTTAATCTAAGGGACTACTACTTCTAGTTTCAGCTCTAATAATTATTGGCTCTCCCATTTCTAAACGAAGTGACGTATTTATATAAATGAACAGCAATTAGTTATTAAAATATTCTCTGGTGATAGCCTAGGGAAATCCAGGCCGAAAGTACTAAGAAGTTTTAAATAAAATGTATATTTTTAACTTGTAACCTCTATTTTATTATTTAAGTTGCCTTTTAAATAAAACATTGCACTTTTTAAAGTTCATATTATGTATTTTATGAGTGAATCAAAGTGAAATACTGCATTTCGTCTTCTGATTTTGTTTATAATTATAATAGTTTACTTATGCAATATATATCTAGAAAGGAATATCTGGGGAGGCCATTCGTTCTTCTTAAATTAGCGATCATTATCTATAAAATAAAACATTTACTGCTTACCATACGAAATAGAATTTCACTAAATACTGCACCATTTTTTACATTTTAATAACTGTTTTGCCAGGAAAATCATAAAGTTTTCTGTTACACATACCAAAGAATACCTGAATTCTTATTTACAAAGCTTACAGATTTAGTATGATTTCGTCAAAGTAAGATCACTTTTTTTCTAATTGTTGTTCTAAAATTTTATGGGCACAAATGCATAAAGTTTTAATATTATGACTGCTGTATCTTTAGCGTATTACACTGTTATTTATTTTAACCGGAAAGCCCATAAGATTAACTTGGGAAAAACCGGATGATTCTGCTACTTATTATTAGAAAGATTGTGTGAAAACTTTCACTTTTCTTATTAAAATTTTCAGAGACAGAAGGTGAAAACTAAAATTTACCTACATTTTTCAGTCTCGCAAATTTCTCGAAGACTGAAGGCCTTGCATCCATCGATGTATGTATGTTTTTAAATAACTGCCAGCATTTATTTTTAACACATCCCAAGGTCAAAATGTTTCATTTCAAAATAAGTGAGCAGATTGATACTGAGTTATCATTCCTCACAAAAGGATACAATGCACACCTTGAAAAAAGACCC
Source organism: Maratus speciosus (assembly GCA_963932465.1). NCBI lineage: Eukaryota > Metazoa > Arthropoda > Arachnida > Araneae > Salticidae > Maratus > Maratus speciosus. The sequence goes on along the minus strand of OZ010794.1, from coordinate 71,639,989 downwards.
AGATTTCCAACAGAAGCAAATAAAGTAAGATAAATATTTATTAATATAAGTGCAGAAGACCACTTGAAATTATTATTTTTATTTTTTAAATACTTTAATACAAAGAATAAGAAAACAAAAATTGCCTCAAAAGTTTGAACTACCACTCAAACTATAAAATTCAAAAGGGTGTCAGGCATTTAACCTAACGTTGACATGCAGGAGAAAGGTCTACTGATATCTAATGGGATTCAAGCTAATTATAAATATTAATTAGAATGTTGAATATATAATGAAAAAAATTATAGGGACCAATTAAAAAATTACAGAAAAGTTGGGAAAATGTTAAAAATTGAAAAATATTGTTAACTTCACTTCTGATAAATGAGACACTTTGTTCAAAAACAGAACTTATCAATTAAACAGATTCCACTATAACATATTTTATAAGTATAGCAAGCCATTTCAAATACATTTAAATATTGAGAACAAAACACATTAAAAAAAAGATTTTGAATTTAAGTAACTGAGAGCACAAGTTACCCAAAGAGCTAAGCGGAACCCTTCAATCGTTATTTAAAATGTTCAGGTAGAAAGGTCATTAAACCCTTTCCGGCGTGGAGTAATTCTGTTTATAAACTGATGAAATAGTGGACTGACACCAGAATTTATAAACGAAGTTATTATAAAATACGAACTTACTTATTTTAACGTATATTATAAGAAGAAATTTTTAATTAAATATTCTTGGTGCCGTTTGTCAGTTTTGGAATTAATATTAGGTGTCCTTCTTTAAGGACACCGCTCTCGAAAGGGTTAAGAATGAGCACATATATAGAAATGTGTCATCTATGGGGACAAACGATATTTGTTGACACTAATGGATTTCTGCATGTTTCATGAACCTGTTTTCTAATTGAACCTCAAAGTAAACAAACTTGGAATTGAAGGTTCCACTGCGTTCGGCAACATGCACCTATGCACACTACGGTTGCTCGGGTCTAAAATCAAATGAACCTTAAATTATTGCTTATTTATTTCAACCCAAATTAAAGTGAAAATTTTCATCCTCGTCTTTGACATTAAACTGCTTTGATATACTTCTTTCTTGAGTTTAATCATGATAGTAATAAAATTTACAAGTGAATTCTTTGATATACTGCAGTTTCACATTCAAATATATCACTTTTTCAAGTGCTTTACAAGTAAATTTTATTTTAAAAACTGAATTATATTGATTTGAGATTTACCAAAAAAAAAAAAAAAGGTCTAATTTAACTATTTATCTATTTCCACATAAAAAAATTACAAGTAAAACTTCTAAAAGCCTCTCTATATCATAAAACACACAGGTGTGCATTAGTAATATTGATGTCATAACAACATGGTTAGAATATAGGAAAGTTACAACAATGAAGCTAATTTTTCAATCAATAACAAAATATCATAAAGTATGAGAATTATGAAAAATTGCATATTTTTTTTTCAAAAAATCTAAAACAATAACCCAAAAATTGTACCCTAGATGCTCAACTTCAGACATAGATATATTTTCCAGCCAAATCTTGTAGCTTTTGTGAAATACAGTGGTATCTTCAGAATACAGTACGCACAGTGAGAAACTTTTTTCTTTAATATTATATATTAATTATAAAACAAAATTTATAAAATTAGAAAAGAAACATGAAATACGGTATCTTTTAAAAAAGAATTGTACTTCATTTAAATTCATTACGGACACAAGTTTAGTAAGAAAAAATAGTGCACGTTCACCAGTACTTATCTTTCCAAACATACTTCCATTCAAGGACAAAAAATGTAAGTTTCAAATGTAGATATATCTCATTTCACTAATCCAATACGATTCATACAGAGTACCTATTAATGCATTGTATATAATTTTAGAAATATATAAAAATTATCATAATTGCCCGAATATGGATACCTCAACTTGTTAATAAGCAACTTAAAACATAACTACACATATTGGTAGTGACATCATAATAAAATTAGGGTACCTTCTTTTTAAAAATTTCTGATGAGAAAAGAGAGATGCTGAAATACTTTCTAACAAGCTTTATTTATATTTTATGAAATCATCAGACTTATTAACTCATGAAATAACAATCAGCATATCAAACACACAAGCAATTTTAGAAAAATTTACACCCTTTAAACATACACTTAATTATAATTAATTTAATACATACAGAAATGAAAAAATAGCAATAACATATTGCTTATTGATACATAAATAAAAAATTTAAAATTAGAAACTTTTAACTGACAACCTGTTGATCTTGGTGATTTTTATAATGTTTGGCAAGAAATTGCATTCCCTTAAGACTAACTTACACCAAGGTCCTTATAAAAGAATAACATTGAAGTTATTTGATAGTAAACCTCAAATTAGGAGAGCATAGATGAACATTTAGATCCCTCTTTCCTGAAAATTTCACGTCACATATCTAACACACGGAAGGCTTCTCAATAGTATGAATTAAGAGATGCGATTTTAAACTACTCTTTTGAGAGAATTTTTTGTTGCATACCTCACAAACAAAAGTTTTCTCACCAGTATGCAATAAACGATGAGTGCTTAAATTACCCTTATGAGAGAATTTTTTGTTGCATATCTCACACACAAACGGTTTCTCACCAGTATGAATTAAGAGATGCCTGCTTAAAACAATGTTTTGAGAAAATTTCCTGTTGCATATTTCACACACAAAAGGTTTCTCACCTGTATGAATTAACAGATGCCTGCTTAAATTAGTCTTATGAGAGAATTTCTTGTTGCATGTCTCACACACAAACAGTTTCTCACCAGTATGAATTAACAGATGTGATTTTAAACTATTCCTTTGAGAGAATTTCTTGTTGCATGTCTCACACACAAACGGTTTCTCACCAGTATGAATCAACAGATGTGTTTTTAAATAACTCCTGTGTGAAAATTTCTTGTTGCACATCTCACACACAAAAGGTTTCTCAGTAGAATGAATTAAGAGATGCTTGGTTAAATCACTGTTTTGAGAGAATTTCTTGTTGCATATTTCACAAACAAAAGGTTTCTCACCAGTATGAATTAACATATGCCTGCTTAAATTACACTTAAGGAAAAATTTCTTGTTGCATATCTCGCATACAAAAGATTTCTCACTGGTATGAATTAACAGATGTGTGCTTAAATTAATTTTCTGAGAGAATTTCTTGTTGCATATGTCACATACAAAAGGTTTCTCCCCAGTATGAATTAACATATGCCTTTTTAAACTACTCTCAGAAAAAAAATTCTTGTTGCACACCTCACAATTAATAGGTTTCCTACCAGAATGAATTAATAGATGATGTTTCAAATGACGATTTTCAGGGATATTTTCATTGCATACCTCACAATCAAAAGATTTTTCTTGGTGCAAGTTAGAAGATCTTTTTCCAATACACTCTTTTAAAGAAATAGTTCGTTCCATATTTCACACTTTAAATATTTTTATGCGCTTTGAATTATACCATGAATATCAAAGTGACCTTTTCTCAATAACTGCCTTTATGCATCTGCAATAAATAAAACTATGTTAATCTATCACATTTTAGAATTAATCAAAAGCATATTTAAGTGCAAATGAATTTCTCATAGAAAAACTAAAATCACTGTAGAAAACCGAATGCAGATAAATTTTGTAACTTAATATTAAAAATTATACTTATTTCCAAAAAAAGGAGAAAGAAAAAAAATCATAAACAACATCTTCTCATTTAAAAGCATATAAATAATAAGCACAAATAGCATGAAAATGATTGAAGAGTAAAACAGTAGAACTCACTGAGAAAAAGAAACATGGAATAAACCAATTGATTATAGTGAATTTGAGGCACTACATAGAATCGGGATGGATGAGTTTTAGGATATTAGACAGCTCAAAATCAGAGATGTGGTCAGACAATTAAATATAAATCCGCATGGGATTCATAGCCTTCATCATACAAGTCAGTCATATTAAGTCTTCTAATAACAAACTTCAATCGTACATTTGTCATGCAAAAGGTTAAGTCAGTATTATTGAGGAGTACAAGTAACCAATATATGAAGTTGTGCACAGTTGAAGGAATTTGTTCCACTTTCTCGGTACAGCCACTGGAAGAATGGTATCAAATGTGAGCTGCACACAGAAGGTACCATGTAGTTGACAGTATTTTAATGATAGATCAGCGGTTGATGTACCACTCATTTTCCAAGTGTCAGCGGGGATATTTTTATATGCTCTATAATCAGCCAAATTAACCCTTAAAGGGGCAGGTAATCGTGTTTCTGCAATGTCTAATTCATACCGGAATATTAAAAAAAAAAATATTGCAAAATAAGGAAAAGCAGTTTAATGACTTTTTTCACTAAAGTGAGAAAAGTAAAATTTAATAAAACTTTTCTGGTGCAAAATTTCATTAATCGTAGGTGGGATATAATATATCCCACTGCCACTCAAGGGTTTAATAGAGGTTAAGGATGTCTTCATATCTAAACTGGCTATTATCTGACACAGTACTGAACTTTTTTGTGTGTGTAAATGTAAAATATTGATAGATGTTTTATTCAAAAACTTTCACATTGAATAATTTTCTTTTTTCCATAAAAGAAAGAAAGTAATTCAGAAAATGCAGACAAAGTTGGCATTAAGAAAGGAATTTCCATACACGGGGTCCTGAAAAATGTTTCTATCAGCTAATCGGTTTTAACTCCAGATTGAATTTATTTATTATTAAAAGAAAAACTGTACAATTTTAAATCACTTCAATAGTTATGCTTGCAAATTTCATGAATCCTATATAAAAAATGAACGATTCGATTCTACCTATAACGTAAGATCGAGAACAATGGCGATTCATTCCAGTACGGGTTCGGTGTCTATCCTTATATGCGGGCAGAATCATTCATCTTTGATTTACTTCAATTCAAATTGCATTGCGGTAGATCCTTTGATTCGGTATAGATTGTAACTTTATTCTTCCAATTTTACTGTTGTAGTAGCACAGTTGCAGTAAAATTGCGTACAAGAGCTTTTGTTTTCTTACTAGGTTAAATTGTTACACTTTTGTTTAGAAGCCTAGTTGTCCGGGTTACTAGATTATTAAGTTGTATTTTTCAAGTTCGTCTCATCTCATCGCTACCCCTTTCCCCAACAACCTTTATTACAGGGCCATTCAAAATATGCATGCAATTTTATAAAAGTCTAATTCTTGTCCTATCTTATTATAATGCCACATTTTGAAACACTGACCAAAGGTACTTGACATTACCCCTCTGACCATTTGGGGCTTACCTTCCCCGGGGGCATATTTTTTGTTTCGTCCATACCTTCTCGTCTAACATATCGTTGGAAAGTTTTTAATGCCCTGTTTTATTTTCTGTCTCTCCCCTTTTTCCCCTCCCAGTTACAAGCACTTGGCTCCTTTTATTGTTCTAGTTCGTGCACTCTGCACGAAAAGTTATCTAAAATCATATGACTCCATTTTGTTTCTGGTATTATTTTTACTTTCTTCTATCTTTACAAGAAGAAAGTATTGGATTCATGAAAATTTTCGAATTCCGGTTTTCGACGGATTTACACGTTTTAGGGGTCAGAGATTCCAAAAAACATGTTTTTACAAAATGTCTGTCTGTGACTCTGTGAGTCTGTCTGTCTGTCTGTGTGTATGTGATACAAATTTTGTGGGCGCTCTATCTCAAGAACTAATGCACGGAATTTAATAAAAATTGATATTCAGTTAGTCCCTAATACAAATTGATGCTGATTAGGTTTTGGTGTAAATCGCTCGACAGGTGGCGCTGCTATGCTGCATTTTTCACGATTATCGCAATAGCTGTATCTCACGAACTAATGCACGGAATTTGTTCAAACATCAGATTTAGTTAGTCCTTGATATGAATTGATGCTGATTACGTTTTGGTGCAAATCGCCCAACAGGTGGCGCTGTTATGATGAATTTTGCAGGATTTGCATGATTTCCCCCAATAGCTCTATCTTAAGAACTAACGCACGGATTTTCATCAAACTTCAGATTCAGTTAGTCCTTGATATGACTTGCTACTGATTATGTGTTGGTGTAAATCGCCCAACAGGTGGCGCTTCTGTGCTGCCTTTTTCACGATTGCCTCAATAGCTCTATCTATAGAACTAATGGACGAATTTTCATCTAACTTCAGATTTAGTTGTATGTTGACACAAGTTGCTGTTAATTAGGTTTTGGTGTTAATCACCCAATAGGTGGCGCTGCTATGCAGGAATTTTCTCGATTTTCGCTATAGCTCTATCTCAAAAACTAATGCACGGATTTTCTCCAAACTTCAGATTCAGTCAGACGTTGACATAAATTGTTGCTGATTAGGATTTGGTATAAATCACCCAATCGGTGGCGCTGCTAGGCAGCATTTTGCTGGATTTAGACGATTTCACCGATAGTCATATCTCAAGAACTAATGCACGGAATTTCATATCTTTAGAATCCTCATGAGATGCATAAATTGCCATTTAATTTTGGCAGTGTGATAGCGAATTTTGAAGTATTAACATGTATGAGATAGAAGAAAGTTTTGGGATTGGTACATCCGACTAGTTGCTGTCATATTAAGAATAAAAATGATTCTGCTATGTTTTGGTTTCCATTGATTTAATCGTTATTACCGTGTATTCAAAATATGCATGCAATTTTTTAAAATGTCCAGTTAATGTTAGATCTTATACTAATGCCACATTTTGAAACCTTGACCAAACCGACGTTTCCAAATGTTTATGTTCTCGGTTATCACCTTCCCGACCATTTGATGCTTAGTTGCCCCAGGCACTTTTTTTTCAGAGCCCATTATGTCATTTATCGCTGGGAAGCTTGTTGTCCCCACATTCATATTTTACACCGCAATCTGTCCCCATTCCCCTTTTACCTCGGTATCTTGAATTCTATTGTTCTGTTTTAGTCTTGGATTGGAATTAAGTAGCCATGGTTGGTTGTTCCATCCCCCTTCCCCGGTTGTACCTAGGAAGGGATTCTCTAATTTTTTCCTTTGTAGATTGTCGGAAAGCTGTTTTTCCCAAAGGATAACCTAACATTTATTCGATTTAGTAAAGGTCAGTCGTGCTCCAACTTTTGTATCGATATTTCTGGCAGTAATTTCATAGCAATATCCATATTCTTTTGATTTTACTATTTTAACGGCAAAACTGCTGTCAAATTTCGTATAAGAGTCTTTTTCTTTCCAAGTTAAATTGTTATATTTTTACTTTAAAAGCCAAGTTATTTGGGTTACTAGTTTATTAAGTTGCACTTTTCCTGTTCGTCAACAGCCCCCTTTCCACCTCCCCCTTCGCCCCCAAATCCTAATTTTCTTATTTATGATAAGATTTCAATGGGAACTTTTTGACTTCTTTTTGAGTTATTTGCTTACCAACTAAACATTGAGATTATATCTGCAGCTCTTAGTGAGCACTATTTATGAACAATTATAAAAAAGTTTAGCTTTTTTTCCAATTCAAACTATTTAATCTTGGTTAAAAGCCATGTTACTCAGAGTTCTCGTTAGTTAAATTCCATTTCTCAAGTTTGTCAAAGTATTTGTGTACGTTGAATTTTAAAAATTCTAGTAGTTTACAACGAAACAAAGTGATACTTTGAATTTTATGAAATTTCAGAGCTTTCCGATGCTAAAGAATCCCTTGTGTGTTATTAATGTTTTTTAAAGGTATACGCATGAAAATGCGTGCTAAAATGTTTTAAAACTTATTTTTTCAAATAATATATTAAACAATTTAAACAAAGTGATCCCGGAGAATTGTGTACGTTATTTTATTCCTATATATGCATATAGGAGAAAGAATACACTTGAGGATGTTGCAATTGAGTATCAAGCTTGTATATAGGAATACCATAGAACTAAATTGGTTTCTATGGCAACGGGAATGATGTTCCTGAAAATTTTAATTTGAATTCGGGTCGAATGAAAATGACAATAATTCAAAGTTCGTTTGTTTCGAGACCGAAGTGGATGTAAACCTTGTGGGTTACGCTGTCGAAGGCAGTAGGATTCTCAACTCCAGGTTCGTTTAATTTTGGAGTTCGATCGAGAAAAATAAGTTATACGAAACATAAGTTATGTGATTACCATCAGTAATTTACTGCGATAAAAAAACTAGTAAAAAAAAAAAAAACAGGCCTAACATAAGCGGATATGCGGAAAATGTAATATACACGTGTTCATTCCTATAATAGACTAAAACGGCATTAAATATATTTATACATACCTTTGAATTTAAAAAATGGGCCTAAAATTTTTAACCTTGGGCTCAACTTTTCCCCTATGCTTATTATAGGAGGCCCTAAAATAAACTGAAAAAAAAAACAGTTAAAAATTTAAAAACATTTAGAGTCTTCAAAATTTCCTATATCTGCACTTTTTTAAATAGAATGAGATTTATAGGAAGCAAATCCACATCTATTTGGTTGAAGGAAGTAAGAGTAGTAAGTACCGCTGTTCCAAATTTAAAAAAAAAATTTCTCCCTTTTTTAAAAATTTTGATCAAGATCTTTCTTCAAAAATAAATTTAAATAAAATATAAATAAAAATATTATTAAATTATATCAATATAAATTAAAATATTATTAAAATTACAGCTTAAGAATAATAATTTTAAAAGTTAAAAAACTTTATTATTAGATTCAAAAGTCTGTAACAATAGCTTACTATTGGACTCCTCAGTTTGTCTAGGACCTCCTAAATGTAGTGTATAGGATGGTCGCTATGGCCCTGCTGATTCATAACTTTTTGGAATTAATAATTTTGAGCTTATCCGTGTGAATCTCCGAATATCTAACTATTGATTCTAGTACTGATTCTAGAATTTGGGAATAAATTCTTATTGTGAACGATGCTGTTTTATGCGATGTCGATTTTAATCGATTCAAAATTTTCCATAATTGCCCATCACTAATTCCGATTAATAAAAATAGAATATTTAAGTTATTCATTAATTCACATAAGCACAAAAAAGAAAGAAATTTACTTGTGCTTTTTATAGCTTCTTGAGAAAAATGTGTTTTTCATTATTTTAATAATTTTTGTCACTAAGGTACATGTACCCAATATGGACACCCTAAGGAAAATTGATTTTTTTCACCACCCTGTACACATCGTAGGACTCCAAAGATATATAACCACTATACCCGGACTGTTGACTATCATTATTAAAATTAGCGACCTTGTAATTATTCTGGTTTAATTTTAATGATAAAAATTAAAATTTTTACAAGTGTCCATATAAGGAACTACCTGTCCATGTTATGGGCATGCATGTCCATATTAGGGACAGGTGGCTCCCTATTGACCTAGTACACAGGGTGTACGGAAGAGCCACTCTTCCAAGGGATTTTAGAGGAGTTGGGACAAAAGAAATATATCTTAAAGTATTGCGGGGGAGTGGGGGCACAGTAAATATCTTCACAACATGCACTTTAGAAGAGAGGGGGGTCATTTTTGGTTATGGCTCTTCGAAGACACATGCAAAGTACTTCAGTTACTACAAAATATTATAAAATAACATAGTTGGCTTTGCTTAGCTTTATTGCATCTGTCTGCAGAATTTACATCTGTTATTACTCAGTCCTCACAGAATGGAAAATAAAAACTTCTTCATATGGGGCGGTAAGTCCCACACAGTCCTCATGGACATATATGCCGCATGTGATGCATAGCAGCATGTCTGCAACAGCATCAATAAAGCATAAGAAGCAGTACCAGCTCTCCTTAGTTGAGGAAGTCATACCGCTGGTACCTGCGATTTCGCCAACAGATACTCTACTGAGGGGAGGCTTCTTTTGATTTTTCTGCAAGGGCTTTTTGGAGGATTTTTTTTTCTTGGAGGATTGTTCAGATGACATTAAACAGATAGTTTACAAATTTGTGAATCCTAAGATTCACTTGCTGTATTTCCAATGTGGACATAAGGTGTCCATATTGGTAACCGGGCATAGTTTTACTAAATCCTGTAACAAATAAACAAAGAAAACATTTTTCAGCAATATGTGCAATAGCAATCGAAAATATGTTTTATCAGCTTTCTAAAATCTTCCATTTTTCAATATTTAAAGTAATTTTGCCATATTTAATAAGAATTTAAACTTACATGTAATTACGATCAGCACACCACGAAACAACAAGTTTTCTTCCAAATGACGAACAGCGCGCTTTTTTGCACTTTCCAGGCTCAATTATCTTTTCAACTGCTCTTCTTCACGGACATGTAGCGCCATGTCTCGATCAAAATTGTTACTTTTAAAGATTTAGGGGTGTCCATATTGAGAGTACTGTCCATATTGGGTACAAGTACCTTGGTTATAATATTTTGGATAAAAATGCTTAACAATTTTCCATTTTGCAAATAAAGGGCATAAATTATGAAAAAAAAGTAAATAGAACGCTAGAAAGCATGGATGAAGAATGTCCTCCTCACACCGAACAAAAATGTTCTAGACTACAATATCACATCCATGGCTGTGGATTTGAATGATAAGAAGGGTATCGTAATTTTAAATTATTTAAAATAATATACTTATCACTATTTTATTTCAGATATCTTAAGTTAATTAAAATATGTAATAGTTAATTATAAGACATTCAAGTTGTAAAGATATTAAAAAACTCAATTTTACTTTTTGTTTTAGATGTAGTAAATGAAAGTAATGATAACCATTATATTCATTCTACAATGGCCAAATGCAGCTGTTGTGATAAAGATTTAGGTCCTTACTTTTTTTAGTAAGCCATGTTTACGCAGATAATTTCAAGATAAATAAAGTAGTCAAATTATGCAAGAAAAGAAATAATGTTCATTGTTAACACAAGGGAATAAAGTGTGTCTAAAATAAAAAACTTCAGCACAAATCATCTCATAATGACTTGAGTCAGAAGTAGCACATTACAAGTGGCAAAACTACAGTAGTCGCTACTTTTTATAATAGTTTATCGTGTATCATACTATATTTTAAACAATGCAGTGTAGTGAGTAGCGCGATATAAAAAAAATCCGTCGTTTGCAGCGAAAATGGACGTTACTTTTAACGTAACTTCAGCAGGGAGAAAATGTCCCATTCTACAAATCATATGACAGTAACTTGCTGCTTTTAAGCTGCTTCTGAACTTATTTTAAAATCGGGATGTGATAAATTGTGATTTGGCCGAATACCAATTATTTTGCTAAATTTTAGATGTAATACCGAATGGCTGAAAAGAAACTATTTTGTACATATAAAAAATAACTTTTAATTATATATATATCTTTTAGATGTTTCAATGGAAGAAGCATTAAACATAAATTGATGTTACGTTATTCATATACTTCAAATTTTTAATAGCTTGGTGTATTCCTAGTAATATTTCAAATACTGTAATTCTAATAAAGATCAGTGGTTAGGGGGTTGAATTCGACATTAATTAGGTAAAAGTTGTAAATTGTTTTAATCCTTTTAGTTTAGGTTTAGAATGAATGCACCAAGTTTTCCTCCTCGTACTAGGTGATCGTTAGAAAATATGTACATATTTATAACCAAACACTTTTTTTATTACCAGAACAATATCTAAAAAAAAAACACCTAACGCTATCAAAACATTCTCCACACAAATGCTTAAAATTCTGAGTAAAATGGGTACCTAATAATTTTGTTGAACATTAAGCTCACAACTTTATTTCAATGTTTTGCCTAAATCGCTATTAAAGAGCTTGGAGACAGAACAGACCAATTTATCGGTCCACCCTGCCCCTAATTTTCCCACATGTATATATATTTTTAATTTACAATGTTTTTTGTAATTATTTTTAGAATTTATTTTTGAGAGAGCAAATTAAAAACTAAAATAATGCATTTAAAAAAAATAAATTTAAGCATATTTAGCAAACAATTTTTAAATAATGTGAAATATTGTTTGTTATTTCCGATATTGTATTTGAAACATGGAGTAGTATTTAATGAGACTCATTATTGTTTAGAGTGAAAGGGGTAAAATATTTTAGATAAAAATAATTTTAATATATTTTCACAGGATTATACGAGCGTTTTAAGTTATATCCATAAAAGTTTAAAAGCTTCAAAATGTTGAAGAAAAATATTCATAATTTTTTCATTAAAAAATTATTTTTTTAAACCAAGGTTTAAGAACGGCGATAACAATTGCAAAATAACGTGTAAAATCGCTGACATTCATGTACTCTTTTCTCGATAACTACTGAAGTAATTCCAATACTTTCATGTGCTAGTTTCGGCAAGAGCTATATATAAATTGAACTGAGCATTTGGCAAAAAATGAAAATAAAAAATGCATTTGATATGTTAGTTTTAGAAGAAGAAAACAGTTTTTTTTCGAAAATCGCTTAACAATTGAATTTTTATTTTTATATCTTTCGGAAACAATTTATAAAGTAATCACTGAAAAAAACAAAGAAAGCATTCTAATGTCATTAAATTTTGATTGCTTACATTGTTTTTAAATCTGAACATCTTATTCAAAAAAGTAGAAATTTTGTAAATTTAAGATCTGTAGTAAAGCTCTTTTTTCTTAAATGTAATAAATAAATTAATTTGAAAATATGAGCTATTAAAAAGTGTTAATTTGATGAAAGATCACTGCGTAAGTACTTTCAGTCAGTATTTAAGACTTATTTTCTACTTCAACGGGTTTTTTACATTTTAATTCAGCTTGCCTTGCGATCGAAGGTGAACTTATGTTGTGCCCCGTGATGCGGCACACGGTGGGATTTACCGACTCTAGCTGGCCAAAAGTCGATTTTTAAAAGTTTATCCTAGCTTAATTTATTTTTTGCCTGTTATAGCTGAATAGTTAGGGCGTTGTACTCTGCTATTGGTTTTGATATAAATATAATTGTATGGATCATAGACTAGCGGAAAGCTGGCACTTCTTAGTTGGGAATGAATCAATCAATTTGAGTATAGTTCTTTAATCTGTTACTTGAAGCGGAATAAAATATACTGCTCGATTATGGACGCTTCCAAACAAAACATGGACTTTATTTTATCGGATTTATGTGCATAAAGTTTGCACATATTAGCTGTTATTTCATATTTAATGTCGCAAAAAACTCTGTCTTTTTTTTTACAATTTTTCAGTTTTAATGTAGAAAAAGTTATATGATAAAGCACGATAAAGCTCAATTTTTGATATGATTAAATAGTTTCGGTTATTTCCTTTTCGTTCCAATTTAATTTGTCTGCCCTTAGGTGCCCTCCCACTTTTTAGAATTGTTTTCAGCTTATTAAGTCTAAATATATATATATATTTTTTAGTTCAAGTACCATTTTCTTTTTATCAAAGACATCAGAATTTAAGTTAGTCATATAAATAAACTTTTGCACCATTATGCAACGGCAACAAGATTTAAAATTTAACGAAAATGTAAATCTGGTTGAAAATATTTTGTTTATAGAGGAAAATTACAATGGAGAGCACTTGAAGTTTTGCTAGAGCGAAATGTTTACCTTTATAATCAAATATGGACAAAAATTACCAGTTGTATGTAGATATCTCAGGACAAAATGATCCAAAATATATTACTTGGCTGCAAATTTCGAGTGGTTAAAAAATTGATCCAGACAAATTCTCCAAATTTAGATTTGATACAATGCAAAACCTAATGTAGGCATTTTCTCACGTAATCTTATGATTCCCATTCTTAACATAAGGTTCCTCTGTGCAGAGATAAAAATAAATATACAACACAGCAATTTTCATTAAAACTGTCGAGTGTTTGCCCCGTATCTTAAATTTTAGAAAAAGGAATTTTAGGATTTGTTATAATAATACAAAAATAGTTTTATCACTTTAGCTTCCATACCGTTAAGAAAGTATCATTAAAAATATCAAGAATAACGTAAAATCATGCGTCAATCTGATTATGAGACACTTTTCAATGCATTCGGACTACTATAATAAAACTTCATAGCTTAATAACGTGAAAAACTATGTCTAAGTAATAATTTGTAAAACATATAACACGTTTGAAAACACAATTTCAACCAAAGTCGAAAAAATAGCTGAAAATTTTGTGCATCCCTGTATATGGATTATAGATTTATCATATAATTCACAATATGATAAAATTTAGAACAGTTAGTGAACGCATAGCACAGTTGGAAATTCCTCGTCAGCAATTGCCGTCAATAAACGGAAATGTACTTCAGATGTTTTGTGCAACCCTGTATATAATTTGTAGAATTTATACACACTAAATGGTATGTTATTTTTATAATTTAAAAAAGTGTTCCATAACTAAAAACGCACTTCCATCAATTATTGTTCATAGAGAGAACATATAACTGATTTATTTTGTGTATATGACAGATGAATGGCACATCATATTCAATAGTAAGCATCTTATACAGCACCTAGAAGATAAATACCAATTTAAATACTTTTGAAATAGTGTAACATGAACAAAATACACCACAAACAACTTTTCTCCATAGACCGTAATGTAACATAATGCATTTTAGAGTCCTGTAAATGATCGATAAATGCTATCCATACATATCCTATAGGAATCATCTTGTAGTGCACTTCATAGATATAAACATAAATTTCAAAGTGTTTGAAATTATGAAACATCATTAAAAACCACCGCAAATGATTTTTCCCCGTAGGCCGTAATGTAATGAAATATTTTTTAATGTCCCTGTAACAAAATTATGACTGCTACGCGCTACATTTTGCAATATCTAACATTCAATATTGAATATCAATAATATTTTTTAGTTTCAGGACGATGCGACTATATTGACGCCAAAAATAATTTTGGCCAGCTGGAATCGATAAATAACCCACCGTGCGGCAGTCAAATGATTCATTTTCCCCTATCTTGTAAAAATTTGTTGGTAGATTAAAAGCACTTCAATGTGAAAGGCTACAATATTTTTTATGGTTACCATCAAGTTAGTCTAGCAACTCTGAACAACGTTCCAGACAAAAGAAACAACATTTCACTTCTTCATGCATTCTATGGTTGAGATACCACATCCTCTCATTTTAGACAGTTGAATAAGAAGTCAAAGTTCTAACACAATGTACTGCAACAAGTTGTGAATATTTTCTGAGATGAAAATGTTTGCCTTGATAACATCGTTGAAGCAGAACACACACATTTCTGATAGCCTTGTGTGAGAGAAAATGGACAGCAAAGAAACATTAGATTATATGGGATTTCGCCTTTTTCAGAAATCGTTAATACAATATAACATCAATTTAACATCTCTGCAACACACTTTAGTGTATCTACACGTGAACACCATCTACATTTACACCTACAGGTTCAACTTTGCAGCAGATTTGCAAAAAAACCCTTTGGGATTGAAAAAACAAACGAGTTGTTCCCAGTCATCACCTACGAAACGCTTCTCAAGCGTTTCTTCCTATGATATCATGCAAGAGTAAAAAAAGGTGTACTTTTGCCTACAGCTGTAGGAAAGCTGATATTAATTATTCTACAATTTGCTAAAAGTGCAAAAGGTATGTACCAATTCTCTGGCAGATCATGAGTTCGCTACTAATTCAGTCAACCAAGAATCGGAAATCATTATATATAATTTCAGAAGAAGTTGACTTATAGGGGGTAAAGTGCAAACCGGTGCAAGTGGAGGAAAGAGACAACAAACTGACATTGATGATTATGTCACACCTTCAACATCTAAAAATATTAAATTGATGTAAAAGTTGTTATTGTATATAATTTTACTTCGATATTATGTTAATAAGAGCTTAACGTGAATGTTGTTCTTTTCTCTTTCTGAAACATTGCTGAAGCTTTCACGTGATATTTTTCTCTGTTAAACCTTTTATTATGAGCTTTGAGACGTTTGACGTCATCAAAATTGTGGTACGAGCGAATATTAAAAAAAAAAAATCACCAGTTCACCGTAATCAAGATGTTAAACTATAATAATCAAAATAGCCAAAGTAAAGATCTAAAATAATTGCATAAACATCGTAAAGGCCTCAATAATCTTAAAAAATACATACATCAAACTTTTGAAGTAGAGTTGTGAGCTTAACCCTTTCAAGGGCGCTGGTCACATGGCATGACAACCTAATTTTAATTCTGAAATTGACAAACGGCACAAAGAATGTTTTAATAAAATTTTGCTTTTATAATAAAATTGTTAAAAAGCAGGTTTTTAAATAATATCATAAGAAGGAACGCAATATTTCACCTTGACTCAAACATACAATTTTAAAAAGTTCACTGTTTTACTTAAAAGGTGACTAAAATAATAGAAGAGACGTTACAAGTTAAAAATATACATTTTATTTAAAACTTCTTAGTACTTTCCAGCCTAAGCTCTTCCTAAGAGAATATTTTAATAACTAATTGCTATTTATTTATACAAGTACGTCACTTCGTTTTGAAATAGAGAGAGCAAATAATTATTAGAGTTATCATATAACAATTATCAGAGTGCTAAAATAAATGGAACTGCAATTAATAATAACATATATTTTCTCCAATTAAGTTCAATCCAAGAAACTGTTACTTCTACTTTCAACTCTAATAATTATTGGCTCTCTCAATTTCAAAACAAAGTGACGTATTTTTATAAATAAACAGCAATTAGTTATTAAAATATTCTCTGAGGAAGAGCTTGGAAAGGCTTGAAAGTACTAAGAAGTTTTAAATAAAATGTATATTTTTAACTTGTAACATCTCTTCTATTATTTCATTCACTTTTAAGTAAAACCATGAACTTTTTAAAGTTCATATAACATATTTTAGCAGATTTTTATTTTCTAAAAAAAAAATCATTTTAAATTCTGTTGTCGGTCAGTTATCTCCTTTTTTATAAACTGAGTTTTTCTGACCCTGAAAGAGTTAAACATACTTTTGTTAAACAAATACAGAATGGCATTCATTTATTATTAGTTTACATTGCTATTCGTTTGATGCTCCACAATTTAAAAATGTCAAAAATTTTCGATTGTTTAATAAGAAGAATTTGTTTTGTATAGTATTTGAAATGTAATTTATTTAAAGTTGCTAATTCATTTATTATTTTTTATTATTTTAACTGCTTTTTTTCGTTTCCACTTATCCCAATATTTTGACAATGATAAAATTTCTTTTAATGATATTATTCAACAACAGATGGTTTCGCATGTGCAGTCTTAATTTATTAAATTTTTGTTGTACAAGTTGCTTGGATTTTCAAGTATTATAAACATATTTAATGATTTTCTTTTCGTGAAATTTAAAATAAATTAATTTTGCAATCAATTTAAATATTTGATATTTTGATAGACATATATGATAGACATGAGACATTTTGAAGATGTATACTTAAATAAATTATGGAACATCAAGTTATGAAGTAAGATACAAATGAGTCTGAAAAATAATTGTCCTCCTGAATAAATGAAAATATGTTTAAAAATTTAAAAACTAAAAATATGCAACGTCTAAATGATATAAAAATATTTCAAAATAAAGTTTCAAAAACAAATTTGTCGGATTTTGCCCCAAAACCACACAAACTCTATGAAATTAAATGGGTTTTATTATAGACTAGAGGACCAGCATTGGTCGGACCCGTAATAAGTTTTTAAATAAAACTTAATTTTTTAGGATTTTATATCTGTAACTCGATTTTGTCTGAAATAAAAGCCAGCTCACTATGTGAAAATAGGTGTGGGGCGGGGGGGGGGGGGATCTGCTAATAGTTGGGATTTGTTGTGTAAATTTTTTCAGAATATTTGGGAATTTTATAGGGTAGTAATGAACAAACTAAAACTTTAAAACGCCCTTTAATGGTGAAAAAAAGAATTAAGAGGAGGGGGATGGAGTGCTTAGTAATGTACAGGCTAAAAAACTTTAAAAACGATATGTCACATAAAAATATCCATCCCCCCCCCTACCGCTAATTGTCTAAATAAACCCCACCAATATAAGGCTGTGAAGATTTTTGCCTTTGGTCAAGTCTTCAAATGAGATCGAATCTGGCTGTAGCTTAATTAGGAGCTGAGTTAAAAAATTGCAACCTGGAGGGGGGTGCAAATTGGGATGAGGAGATAAGAAAGGTTCATAATATGAAAGAGCTGTCCGAAAGCTTTCGAATGATATACGAATTACCTGAGGGTTTCTGAAAAAGTTTGAATATCACCCCTCCCCCTGCGTCACCTAACCCTCTCCCCGAAAATCAACTCCACCTGTTTCATTAAAAATTTTAAGTGTTATCAAATATCTGAAATTTTAAAATCGATCCAAAAAATCGCAAATAAAATAGACACAATTAGTGGAGGAAGCTTAAATATAAATAATGTATCATTCGCAAGTTTTCTTTTTCTTTTTAAAAATCGATTTTTTGGTAAAATAAAAAGTTGTTAATAGATTTTAAAGAAAATTACATATTCAAAAACAGCAACGAAAAATATGAATAGATGCATGCCTTTAAACTCTGTAAATGCACTATTTGTAACAATGTGACACCCCACAAAAAATCCTAGTTGAAAAATTGTCTGTGGTTTCATTTGCTGGTGCTATAAATGTGGGAGAAGTAAATGAAATTCAAAATAAATCCTTTCATTAAATCTTATATTTAATTAATAATTAGAGTTCTACTGGGAATATTTTAATGAAATTACATATTTGTAATCAGAGAACACAATTACACACAGAGGTATCAATTATAATTTCTAAATGCAATATTTGTACAAATTTTATAGGCTAGGAAAAAATCCAACTTTTCTTGGTGTCAGCTATCTAAGCTCCAAAAGATTATAAACATCTACGTTCTATGGCTCATGTATTTCAATAAAATTTAAAAAAAAATCATAAATCGATTTTTAATGGATTTTTCAATGTTTTACAGACACATCGGAATAATTTTTATAATTTCTGAAAGGGGATTTTTTTTTCTTTTTTGCATCTGGCTGTGCAATTTTCGAGTTTGTAGACCCAATAGATTTTAAAATACGTCCCCCTTTGCAAAGGCCCAGTACATTTATCGCTTTTAACAACTCCTCATACCAGCAAACTCTCCCCCTCTCTTTAAATTTTCAAAGAAGTTTTCTGCAGTTTGTTAAAAATCTATGCTTTAGTTGAATTATGAATACTTTTTCATACTTTTAATTGGGGTTTTTAATTAATAAATAAGCTAATTGTTAGAAATTTAAAATTCTGATCTCAGGTGCTATTTAGACTACACTTTAGGTTAGCTATTTTTTAGGAGATTTCACAGAGGAATAAATTAATGAATATTTAAGCAAGAGAGAATCAACTTCAGCAGCTCTATGACACATTTATTGGTAATTGGTTGGTAAAGTATAAAATTTTTTTAATATTTTTTTTCAGTAGTTACAGCATATTAAAGCACATGTAAAATTCCCTGCAACAGGCCATATGGCCTACTTTTTGGCCAAGTAAGGACGAAGGTATTGACTTGTGATTTTCAATACTGCAATTATGTTTTTCAGCACACAGAGTTATACTAGAACCTATTTTTAATAAGTCATGTTTCTTGTATAATGAATAATAAAATGACTAACTTGGTGATTTGATTGATTTTCCTGAAATTATGAAATAGTGAATTTTACACAAGTACCCCTGGAGCCCCAACTATACTACTTCTTTCTTTATAACCGATGACCAGGCCCCTACCTGCCGGGTCGCCCCAGCTGAACGGGTTTGATACCTGGTATCGGGGCGATGACTGCCTAATCGCCGCGTAGCGGCAATAAATCTGACGCGAGTCTGGATCTTCATCCTATCGGCTGTGCCTACTACTCAGATGTGAACTTAAATAATCCGGTTACTTAACATTTTGATCTTGTTGTTTTGTACCTGTGCTTTGCTACTCAAGTTGGTCTCGTAATTTAGAACCTTGATCAGGTGACGAGACCTTCATCGGGCAAGGCACCTCCAGAGGTATAATTTACAGGTAACTTGGAGGACTTTGCACCCACGCTACTATACTACTTCTGATTCTGACAGTCTGCATATGTCCATCTTATATCTAAATACATGTCCTGTATCAATTATATAGAAATTGAAGGGGGTCGAGCAGAAACCATGCCCAAATTTAGGCCACTTAATATGGAATGACCAAATGAAAATTTAGTGAATTTATCTTTTTTTTAATAGCATATTTTTGTGTCCTTTTGTAAACAGGTAATCCTTATAAATTATTTTTAACAAATTTTAGCTTCCTCCCCATCTTCCCCTTTTTTTACTAAGCGCATCTTTCTAACTGCACTGTTTGAGTTTTTTTGCGAGTTGCTATAATCTTATATCACTTATTAGATTTTATATTTAATAGTTTTAAGTCATGTACATTGATTGTACAAGTTTATTTTTATTTAAAATATTTTTATATGTCTGTATTATAAGGACAATAACACAAGACTTAAATCACAATTGCTAGTTTTAAAAACTTAATTGAGGTTTGAGATGAAAGAGTAGTGTGGGGTGTGGATTCATTTTTATTTTGTTCACTGAAAGTTGCTACATCTCTCCAGTCCAAACCAAGAGTGGCTGAAAAAAAGGCAGTCTGGAGGGGTAATAACATTATGTTTTCCCAATGATGGGATTAATTTTTCATAAATTGTATAATATTTATGCAAAATGAGAAAGTATACACTACATAGGTTTTCAAAAGTCTGTTAGGGGATAATTATTCCCTTCTCCCACTGTAAAACTGCCAGGAATTCAAATTTAGATTTTTGTTCATAATTTTAACAGTACTGTAGCTATTTTAATGAAATCTTAAACAGACTAACATACCTTTTTATGAAACATAATAGCATTACAGCAAGTACTCGTGGAACACAGTAATTTGGCAAGCGAGACTGTCTGTAATATGAACTACATATTGAAGCATCTAGTTCAGTGCTGTTTGGATGTGGATAGTGGCCACTTTCACTACTTCTTATGATCTCAGTAACCAAAGGAAGGAAAGACCTGTCAATTTCATTAAAATATTTTCCCTGTTTTTAGAATTATGAACAAAAATCTAGGTTCAGATTAAAGTGAGACACTTTGTATTTTCGATTCTTGAATAAATATATTTCGATACTAATTTCGAATCAAAAAATGTTTCTTGTAGTGTGCTTTTACTTTCTTCAAAGTTTGTACGATGCTAGAGATCAATATGTTATGAAAGTTTCAAGCTCAGGCTGACTCAAACAAAAACTATCTTGCCCAATAACTTTTTCATATTTTTGAAAGCTACGGTCAGACATGTCAAATATCAATGCAATCAGGCCCAAACAAAAACGTTTTTCATACAACATAAAAATATTTCTTATTCTAAAAATTTTTCTACAAAAACTACTTCATACATATTTATGAGAAAATTTTATTATATAATTTAGCTGACCTGCCTGGCGTTGCCCAGGCATGCAGTAATATTCTTAAATGAACCTTAAATTTGTGTGATTTCATATTTTGAATTTGATTTTCTCTGTACATAATAATTTACATGAAATTTGTACGATAAATTTCAGAGAAATCAATTATTTTAAAATGAGCATATTTTAGAGGCTGTATCCAAATTGAAGTTCGGTACTCAATTGTTAACATGTACATAATGACTATGTTGCTTCTATTAATCTAATGTTTCTAGCTAATATCATCATTTCACTTGCTTAATATTTTTTTACTATTGTTAGCCCAAATTTTTCAATAAAATGAGTGAAATATATTTTTTTTCAAATTATGCTTTTTTGTATATCATAGACTGCTTCCTAAACCAACATTTGGACGTTTTTTAAACATAATTCAAAAACTACTTCGAAAAAAAATTTAAATTGAGAATTTTCATAAAGCAGGACATAATAAATATAAATCTATCAAAAAAATTGTAGGTTGTAATTCATATTTTTTTTCTTATATTAATTTCATTATTCATAATAAAAAAAATTTTAAATTACAAATTCAATGTATTTCTGTTTGGGATTTTTAGTATTATAACTACTCAAAAAATTATCACATTAGGATTATAATTTCAGGAGATAATAATAACTCTAAATTTTAAATGCTTTAATTCAAAAACTTATTATCCAAAAGATTTGAAATTTCGTTTCTAGGTGTAGTTTAAAAAAAAAAAAAGATTTAAAATATACTGTCAAAGTTGGGTGTTGCCATTGAAGAAAAACAAAGTTTAGTCTGGTTTTAATTTGTGTATGGCCCACTAAGAAAATTTTATATACAGCATTTAAAAGTAGACTTTATTTCCAATCGTTTGGCACCAGTAACTTTCTTCTATTATAATTAGGTGTACAGTTAGTAGGTGCTGTTTACCTTTTTCCCACAAATGTGCAGGTCTAAAACTTTAAAAGGATATGTCACATGAAAAACTCCATTTCTGCCCCACACAAGGGGGGTGATTCCCCTTAATTGTCTGGGGTCAAAATAGACCCCCCAATCAAAGGCCGGTGAGGAGTTTCAACTTCGGTTAAGCCTTCAAATGAGGTTGAATCTTGCTGTAGCTTAATTAGGAACTGAGCTAGAAAATTGCCAATTGGGGTCACGGGAAAGAAAGGTTCATAAGATGAAAGAGTCGGTGGGTTTTCCTATAATATATCACATGAGGATTTTGGAAAAAAAATTGAACCCCCCCCCCCCCCTTGTACTCCCAGAATTTTTTTAAAAGAAAGACTAATAAGGTTTCTAATTAATAAATAAGCATAATTATTAGAAATTTAAAATTCCGAGTCTCAGGTGCATCAGGAGGCACTTTGAGCTAGCCTCACAAAATTTTTGATCACAAAGGTGGGCATGTCTTAAGTGTCTCATTATAATATACTTCAGTACATGCGGTAGATTTTGCTAGCCATCGCAAACATACACACAAATTTACTTCATGCATATGTATGAGAAAATTTTATAGTATAATTAATACTATATGCCCACGAGCCATAGAATGCAGAATAGCAACATCAATGATTACTTCTAGAGACAAACTATTGTATACAAATACTCATTTAACAAAATGTCATACAGTCTAAAACAAAAAGATGGTTAAAAATTCATAATTTTGAAGTTCATTAATCAAAAACACAGTAGATTTTTAAACACATTTTTCTATAATTTACTAAACCACAGTAAATTTTTAAAGAATCTGTTAACAAATGTACAATACCACTGCTAGTTTTAGAAAGAAAACTTGCCAACCCAATAGGTGTAGATAAGGTTAAGTTCAGGCCTAGATTATGTCTTACCACATAACTTATGCTTTGACTAGGTGCACTCTCACAAAAAAATTCATTTAAAAACGGAAAATTTCTGGCAGCACAGTTGTCGATTTACCCCTGTGAATTTCAGAATAATTTCCGTCATGGAAATATCCGTGTTTAAAGCAAATTTTTCCACGTCTTTTCCCGGATTCCCCGTAATGGAAATTTCCGTTTTCTTGCGAAATTTCCATAAAAAAATGAGATAGTATTTTTAAAAATTTTCCAAAAATTGTATGTTTTATGTCCTGAAATTTTTAAAATGTCATCAAGAGTTATGAAGTAAAAGCTGAAAATTTCCACACAATAATAATCGAACTATCATTTATTCTTTTATTTATTTATTTATTTGTATGGTAATCTTCAGCTTTTATTTAATAATACCATTAAGATATCAGTCTAAAAATTTCAGGATTTTAAACTTGTAATACTACAAAAAGCATACAATTTTTTTCAAATTTTTTAAAAAAAACTATCTCGTTTTTTTACTTTAAAATTTAAATTACTTTTTTATTTTGTCAACTTGCATATCAAATTAAACCGTATGAAATTCTGTTTAAAATGAGGGTTCAAACAATTTTAAAAGCCTGGTAGAACTTCAGAAACTCAAAATTTGAAACACTTATGCAAGTCAAAAACTGATGATTTTTCGAAATTAAAAAAATAATAATATAAAAATCTGAGATAAAAAATAATTAAAAAATACTTTCTCATTTATATGATGAGGTAGATTAATTTCTGTAAGAAATCTGATGAGAAAAAAATTATCCCTATTTTAATGTAATAATGGAA
The DNA here is from genome assembly GCA_963932465.1 of Maratus speciosus. Taxonomy (NCBI): domain Eukaryota; kingdom Metazoa; phylum Arthropoda; class Arachnida; order Araneae; family Salticidae; genus Maratus; species Maratus speciosus. The sequence goes on along the minus strand of OZ010794.1, from coordinate 71,615,952 downwards.
AAGTAGTTAACAATTAACTCTCTAATATCAATTTTATCTCTGTTGTATAAAAATAAACTCATAGAAACTTAATAATAGTCAAATATATTGCTATTATTTATGGCTTAATAAAAGGGGATGAAGAAATTTACCCCTTTAACTGTAACAGAAATTGTTGTATCACTACTGTGAGCTATCTCTGAGACTGTTGCAGAAGAATAAAAGTGTTCATCAAATTCGATTTAAGAAATAAACTGAAGCATTGCTATATTTGAAGCATCTACCCAATGCAACTATTTGTTTGAATAACTCAGAAAAATATATTTAATTAACAAAACATTTATTATAACAAAAAGAAATTGAAATAATACTTCTTAAAATGTTGTACGCCTTTACCGTACATGTTCTACATTTCAACTGACTTAGAACATTCTTATATTTCTTACTAAACAAAAAGTCGAATGATAAATTGTTGTCATTTTAGAAAAAGAAATTATGATAATCAATAAAATGAACAAAACAATCAGTTTTTATGGAAAGAGATACAAGAAAAAATAATATAAAAACCCTGTCATGTGGTCCCCCCCTCTCCCGAGCTGAGGTAAAAATATAAAGATTACGCAATACTGACCACTTAATCAAAAGATGCATAAAAGGCTCGATTAAACCATAAGACATTATTTCTGTACAGGCATCCCCCGACTTACGTAAATTCGCAGTTATGTAATAAATCTCGAAAATTACATTTGTGAATATACTAGTGTGCTTGATATGCAATTGCGTACTTTTGATATTTATTTTATAAATAAAATACATAGATATAAATCACAACCTTAATATAGTATGTATATTAGACAGAGTTATATTTTTATTGGTATATCCAATAAAATCTATAACAAAACAACTTAATCTTTAATGTTAGATATGCATAGTAGTCATCTAACTCATAATAAATACAATTTGTGCTTATCAATGATTATTTTATTTTGTGAGTGCTATTCATTTGTCTTGCCATCAGAAATTCATGAAGAATAGGTTAAATGAGTCCTCTTTAATTATTTCTTATTTTTATAGTCGTTTGATGTAGATTCAAAATTGTTATAAATCAATTCATCAATGTTAGATTTATAAATTTCGAATTCCACACGATATTTGAAAAGTGTTCTTTAAGTTTGTTTTTATTTTTTTTTTCATACTTTTATAGTTTATATACGAGTAAATACTGTCGCATCATGCTTTATTTATAAAGTAACACAGTGTAAATAATACATATATATAAATATAATAAACATTGCAGTTTCTTACAAAACTTTTCCTAAGCAACTTACAAATTCGACTTACGTAAAACTTTACGGAACGCATTACTTACGCAAGTCAGCGGATGCCTGTACTAAACTCTATTCACAGGATTTTTATAAATAAAATTAACTTATTCAGAAGTTTCTAGCAATAATTCTACGTCTCCAAAAGAGGCAAAATTTTACTAGTGTCTGCAATCTAATATAACATAACCACTGTTACTTATCCAATTATGCCATCACTAATATTCCTTGATAGCTTAAATATTGAAAAAAATATATATAATTTATACTTTCTAAGCAACAGACGTAAAAGGCTAAAATCAGAAGTTAATTTTTTTAGCACCAATGATCATGCATTAATGCTAATTTAAAAAAAAAACAAACAGAAAAGTATAAAATAAACTTACCTTCAAATTATTCAGTGTTGTAGTCTTAAAACAACCATATACGTTATAAGCAGAGGGTATAACGCTTGAGTCAGTAACAACTGTTGCTATGGTATACGCTATAGGTTTATTTCAGAAACAAAAGGTATACGTAGTTACTTTAAAAAATAAAGAACATATAACGGCATATACCTTCATATATCCATTACTACACAACTGTAATTATTGTATTGATCAAAGTTTATGAAATGCTATCGCCGTTGTTCTAATTCGTAAATATTCTGACTAATTTATCCTGTGTTTCTTTGCATGCATGCATGCATGAGGAGGTTTATTTTATTGGTTGTAGAAGGTTTGCGGACTATTTCCTGAAATTATTATACCACGATAGAAATTTTCTGTGATTTGAGGAAAAATGGACAAATAGCAGTGAAAACGGAAAATGTTCATGAAAAATTAACAGCAAAAAGTGCGTCAATAGACAGACTTTTTTGGAAGTGTGCATACTACATGAAAATAAGCCAGAACCTAGATTGATGCAGAACTTCAAGACAAATAATTGTATGATTATGTATACCATAATCTATACAGAATGTTGCCAATTTCAACCGAGATATTCAGAGGGATGAGAGTAGGCATCAAGCGGATGAAAGATTGCCATAGAACAAGATGTCACAAACCACTTTTTGAGTCATAAATAAAGGGTGTTTCACATTAACAGAAGTCATCTTGACAGTAATAATTTTGCAAAAAATAAAAATATTACAATGAAAAACTAATGATGTGCACCTTGTTTTGCATAAAATGTGATATCGCAAAAAGTTTTTGAAAAACAAGATGCTCATACAATCAATGATATCCTTTGAACTGATAATCACAGTCAAAATGTGGAAAATCAAACACATACTGCTGGAGTGTATAATCGAAACTTCTACCACATTTTCTTGATGTTATCATATTTACAATGAAAGAGAGCATGTCTATTAAATCTTTCATTACAATATGCTTCAGTTTTCTAAAAGTCATTACTGTCAACCAAAGTTGGGTTAGGGTAGAACACCCTGAATTTTTGATAAAACAGGGACTTTGTGACCCCATATTTTACATTAATTTTTTATCCTCTTGAATTTGTCGGATGAATTAGGCAACACCCAGTATATTTTTTAAATACAAAATATTGTACTACTATCTATTTTCATAGCACTTTCATTTTACATGATGCTTGAGGTAACATATGGTACTTAATAACAAGAAATAATAAATTACAATATCCTTTTAAAATGACACATTAATTTAAACTTTATCTCACTCTCATTATAAATAATAAAAAATAATTACTTGCAAACGATTATTAATGATATTTACACACATATATATTCTATCACCCAACACTTCATCTATTATGTAATGAAACCAACCTTAAAGGTGTTAAAATAAAACCATGAAAACAGTAAAAAAAGATTTAATAAACTATCTACATGTTTCAGCCACAATGAAGCTTTTGTCAAGACAAATGAGAATATTCTAAAGTGGAATGCAATTATTTGAAATGCTATCATTCATGTTTTTGACATTCTGTCTCAGATTACTCATGTTATTATTAATTATTATTTTACTTATTTCCATACTCGTCAATATGGAGCAACTATAGAATACAGTTGTAGGGTGAAAGCCCTTGATTATGGAAAAATGGGATTGTATTCATCCCAGTACTGGCAAATCAAAGACTGTTTCTTATAAAAATACATACAGGCAATTTAAGAAAAAACAATACATCATGCAATTTAAAAAATACATAAAATATGTTCTGGAATACCAACAAAAAAGGCAATATGAGGCTGAGCATAGCCTTGCTTTTTCTAGCATGCTGTCCCTTGCCCTATCTTGCACTGAAAAAAAATCTTGCTAGTATATTCGAAACAGCTTTTTGCTATTTTTCATGTATTATTTGTGCATTTTTAATCGTTGGTTTTCTGCTTTTTAATATTCTTGCACAAAGGCTTTAGTTGCTATTTTTATCAAAGTAGTGAGTTTGTTTTTTTACAGTTACAGTTGTACAACAGCCTGCAATTTTGTGACCTCCAGTGTCTCACATGCCAAACATGTTTTAAAATTCTTAAACATAAAGTACAACATGCATGCACATGTTTATACTTTATTCAGCAAAGTATGAGAAATGTCATTGACTTTTAGGTATGAGAAATATATAAGAGAGAAATTCCACAGAAATGGGGAACATATAGTCAGTTTTTTAAAATCAATGTTTTTCATTAAGTTATCCTTTTAAATCCAAATGAGAATAAAATAATAATGAATTTAACAAAAACACGAAATATGATCAATTACAGGCAATTAAATAAAGATGTGTAATGAATTTTTTTACGACTAATTTTTGACGTTAAATCAAAGATTTCCTGAGTTGGAATAAAAATTAAATATTTCTGAATTATAACATTTTCAAATTTAGGTCAATATATTACAGAAAATGTTATAATTCAAAATTGTGCTCAACTAATACATTTTTAGGCTTAAAGTATATTTATAACCAGTATATCTGCAATTTTACATCCAACACCGAACTTCCTAAAAAATGTGTTCTGTACAAGGTTGTTTGGAGTAATTAACAAGAAATGTTTTAAGCGAGTCATGGTTTCATATATGTGTACAGATATCCATTCAAATGAAAATATTTGAAAGTAGTTTTTTTTTTTTTTTTTTTTTTTTTTTTTTAATAATGATGTTGGACATAAAAAAAAGTTATTTACATCCAACACCAAGATTTTTCAAGCTTTATTGCAACATTTGTTCTTCTATTTCTTATCAGTTGCAAAGAGAGTTTTCAAAAAAGATTTTCCAATATTTTTTTGATAATATCTGAAATCTTTAAATGCAACGAATTTCTTCAGACGATGCATTTCAAGGTGTGTATTTTTTTTAAGCTTTTTTAAATTGTTAAGGAGTTTTATCCATTTTTCATTCTATTTTATAAAGATTGCTTTGCATTTTGTAGAACACCATCCAGAATCAAGTCTCTGTGATGTAATTATAATGAGGCATTGGCATGAGACAGCAGCTCATCAGGAATTGAGAAAAGAAAATAACAGACAAATTTAATGTATTATCAAAAGTGATAAATTTATGTACATAAAGTTGTAATTGCAAAAATAATGTATAGTATAAGTGTCTCTCTATTCTAAAAAAAAGTAACTAACATTGTCACTGCCGCTACTTATGAATTTTTTGTGACCAGGGGTCATTCTTTGTTAATATTAAAAAAACTACTGCATAGAAAAATATGAAAATCAGTGGTATTACCATCTTTTCTGGGAAAAAAACTGTGACATTAAACTAGATTTTTCTAATTTGAAAACCAAAATGCAGCCAATAACTAGGAGCGGCTTGTAAATAGAAGTACCAAATTTACAACCGATCTTTATTTAAAAATTTGGAAATCTGGTTATAAAAATCAAATTAATCCATGATTTTATGTCATACTTCTGAAAAAAAAAGTCTTGCACAGTAGAAACGTATCAGCGTTTTTACCGGTGTTTACAAACGAGACAATTTTCATGAGCAAAAAATTGCACTTTGTCTGGACATCACATCCAATCACAATGGTTCTCCTCAAGTTCGCCTAGCATCTTGCCTGCATATAAGAAATAACTCCTCCCATTTTCTCCCTCCTTCATTCTTTGGCAGCACCCATAAAGCAACGGGAAAACTACTCTATGTTCATAATTACTTTCAGAATTAAAAAAATATGTTTGGCAAAAGCTCAATTAATTTTAAACTTATAAACACAATCGAGCATGCAACCCCGATCATAACATCCGAGATCCGATATGTCGGCTCGTCTTTTTTGATAATGACACGAATGATGCAGATGATGCATAGACACTGATCAAAGTTTGACACCTGAAATTTAAAAATTATTCCACAGTGATACTGAGGATGAAGATTTTGATGGATTTTCAAATGTATAACATTAATTATTTGGTGCTATTGTATTATTATTTTTTTCCGTTTGTTAAAATAAATAACGTTCATAGTGGAATTAATTGTTCAATTAATTAAAAGATAAATTATTTATTTAAGTTCAAAATGTTTAATTTTATGTCCACCAGTTAATAATTTTAATTAATTGCACTTGATATGTTTTTTATAATGTATGTGACGTTATACACAGTGTGGCGATATACCCAATGCGACGTTAAAAAAGATTTTTTTTTAAGTAACTGTGGCGTTATTCTCGGAAAATACGATATAGAGAAATATTTGATTAACAAACTCGTGCAGGCAGTTTTTAAATCAAATAATTATTTTAAGAGATACTTAATGTTAAAGTTGGTCAAAATCTTTCTACTAAAAAAAGTTTTATAGGAGCAAAAACTATACATAGGAATCTAATCATTTTTTCTGAGGATATACAGTAGAAGTTCCCGGTGTGCAGAGTGCATTTATTTTTTTAATTTCACTCATTTTTTTGAGGATTTATTTCCATTTTAAATTCAAATTTTTAGCATTTCGAGAGATATTTTTTACGTCTTTTAGAAAATGGTATTATTTTAAATTGTTACCAATTTTAAAAAGAGCGCAAGGAATAATATTTCTTTCAAATTAAAAAAATTATTTACACATGACTTTTATAAACAGTAAAATACTTTCAAATTAGAATTAAATGATTATGTATTAAAAGTAGGAAAATATTGAAAATAACGTCATAAAAACTATATTATACACATGAATTTTAAAAGTAAAAGAAAATTGTAAAATAATAAATTCATTATTATGCATTAAAAGTCATAAATGAAGAAATTACATCATATTTAAAATGGTCAAACAATAATATAAAAAAACAGTTTAAATAAAAAAATATATTTACACGAGACATTTCATATTTCTAGATAATCTTTTAAACTATTGTTGTCAATTCTAAGGAAGCGCAAATATTTTTTTTTTTTTTTTTTTCAGAAACAAAATTATTTTCATGTGAATATTAAAAAGAGAAAGAAAACTTTAAAATAATAATTCATTAATATGCATTAAAAGCAGTAAATAGCAGAAAGGACGTCATAGTTAAAATTTCCAAATAGTAATATTGCAAAACAGTTTGTATAAAAAAATATATTTGCGCGAGAAAATTTATATTTTGAGATTACCTTTTCAACTATTGTTATGAATTCTAAGACAGTGTAAATAACATTTCCTTTCTCACAACAAAAGTATTTTCATGTGTATAAAAGAAAAAGAAAGAAAACTTTGGTGAAAATTACGTCAGATTTAAAAACTATACATTTAAAATGTCTTACTTAAAAGAACTTTCTTATAACGTTGTTAAAAAATACTGCGAGACAAAGGCTTTGTTAATTAATTTGTTTTGTATTAGCTTTTTTTCAAATGCTTCACTGATCTGATTTAATCAAAGACGAAAACAGCACGTTAACATGGAGATCGCCACTGTTTTTTTAATTATAATTCAATTTTTTGAATTTTTTTAGCATGCATTTAGAGTCTGCGGTGTTTGAACGGGGTTTGGCGAGCGTAGCTAATAGGGGGCAGAACCCCCTAGTTGTAAAAAAGAAATTAAACCTTTTTCTATGTTGAATGTGTACATTTATAACTCTTTGTAATTATAAATGATATTACAGTTTCACAGTGACCTTTCAATATTAGACTTAGGGAGAAAAAAAGATACCACAAAATTATACTCGCTAGACAATGAACTGGTTTAAAATACTTGATAATGGATAGAATTATTATGTGAGATTTAACACTGTGTTCAATTTATCGTCTGTCATACAAACTTCCATCTGAAATTAAAAAAGAACTTTCAGGTAAGCATAAATATTTTGAAACTAGAGGAATATTATAAAACATTGACAACATTGAATATTAGTATTTAAATTTTATTAACTGAAAATTTAAAAACCTGTGCAATGAACATGAATTTTGGATGTCATTGAGAGAGTGGGGGCAATAACCAAGTAAATAATTAACAAAAACAAAATGCAATTTCTGCATCAAAATTATCTCTAAAAAATATGCCAATTAAATGAAATGCATTTCATGCATTAGGATTAACATTTTGAAATGTATGTAACAATGGCAAAAATAGATAAACGTAGCACTAAATAATATTAAGAAAACATATTAAAGATATATACACATAAAATCATATTCTTTTGTATTCAAACGAACTGTAACTTAAATGGTGACCATTAAGCCTAACTCCACTGTATAGTAACTGGCAATCTTCTTTTAATTATTACTACTTTCTTTTTAATAAAAATATAATTAAATTAAATTGGATACACAAATCAATAATTAATTTCCTAATAGTGAAGATAGTACAATTTTCACATAACAGATTACTAACCGCAATTTCGCAATTATAAGTTTATATTAAACCCGATATTAATAGAAAACATTTCGATTAAGGATCTACAATCGATTACTTATTTGTAATGCTGCCATCTATCATCTTAAGTGCTAACTAAGTTTTATCATTTTTTCTTTTATGACTTGCAAATGCGAAATATTAGGTTAGTTCAAAAAATTCGTTTTATTTTTCCCAAAAACTGATCCGGTTCGCGAAGAATTTTACCAACAATTGGTCATTTTAAAAGTCAATATAAATTGATAATCATTAAGCTTCCAGTTTTTAAGAATTTTGAAAAAAAGAGGAGCTTAGTACACCATCAGCCCATAGAAAGGAACAGAATATGCCTTTAGACTTATATTTAAAATGGACACCTGTAAAATTTTGATTTGATTTTTTTGCTCTTCCTGACTTTTATTATAAAATTAAAAGCATTAAAACATAAAACAGACAAGTATTCAAATAAAATACCTTTACTGAATTTAATTATACCTTACTTTTAAAATTTTGATTTAAAAAAAAAATCTTAATGCAATATTTTAAGGAGCTACCTATGGCATCATACAATTTTCTTTCTTAGCTCATAAAAAACTATATAAAAATATCATCAATTTAAATATAATCATTGTACTGTTATTGAAATAAAAATAAAGAATAGTATCACTAAACTGGAAGAAATTTTAATATATTTGGATTTGTCAAACTTTGGCTCAGCTATATCCGATCATAGCAGAAACTAGAATTTTTTTCTCCCAGAGCAAGTATGAATTTTGACGCTTCCTCCCCCACCCATATTTTCTAAAATAAATTTATAAACTGTAATTTTCAACTCATATAAAAATTAAATAAAAAAAGTATTATTAATTTAAATATAATCAATGTGCTGTTACTGAAACTAAAATATAAAGTAATATCACTAAACTGGAAGAAATTTTAATATCTTTGGATTTGTCAAACTTTGTGCTCAGCGATGCCCGATCAGAGCAGAAGCTAGAATTTCTTTCACCTGGAGCAAGTATGAATTTTGACGTTTCTTCCCTCAACCCCCCCCCCCCTTTTTTTCCAAAATAAATTTATAAACAGAAATTTTCAGTCCATTGCTGTTATTTTTTATTTGAAATATGAAATAAATGATAGAAAGTTAATTATCTTAATTTTTTTTATATTTATCTCAATTCAAATCTTTTTGATTATAGAAAATTGACCTGCCATTATATTAGGTGAATTCATTAGTCAAATCTGTAGCTTTTATAGCTCTTTTACAGGGGCATATAAAACTTATCACGATACATCCAAAATGATCAACCAATTCAAACTAAATTGGGACAACTTTCAACTCACAAACATAAAACTTAACAGTCATATTATACTTCCAAAAATGCATAAAATGATTTCAGAAAAATGCAAAACAAGTATAGCTAAAAAATGCTGACATTTTTCTTTGTAACAAAGGCAGCTTTAAATTAATTTATTCTCCATATGATTATAATTTCAATATTTTTTACTGACTGTAAGGATTTTTTTTCTTTTCTTTCTTTTATTATATACAGATGTTTGTGTGTGTGTGTGCTATTTTTAAAATTCTTATTATCTGAACACTTTGCTTGAATGCATGTTATACTTTAAGAATTTCTCCTTTTTTTTTTTTATAATGACACAAAATTTCACTTTCTTAAGGGAAAAAAGAAAACTTTTCAACTAAACAACTTCTCAAATATATAAATTCATAAAGTGGTTGCAAAATCCAAAGTAACATCTGCTTCTTTTTTGCAACATTCTAACCAGCAGAGAAGAACAAGTTATCCTCATTTAAAATTAGCTTCCTGTTCAACTCACTATAACAATAAATTTTCTATGTAGTTATAAAGCATATTATAGAAGTTATATAATTTTCTGTAATTAAATCATATTATTTACAGAAACAAAAAAAAAAAATTGCCAAATATCGCAAAATTTTCAACATGATTTATTTGAACCCGTGCATGAGTTGAGATAATTCTATGTACCCTGATTGGTTGAATTCTGCTTTCAAGAATGTTCTATGGATGGACTCTGATTGGTTGAATCATGTATATTGGTTCCTATTGGGATTTCTATAAAATTCCTTCAGATTGTGAAAGAAAATTTTTCTATCAAATTTGGTGACATTCTTTTATTTGTTGCCAATAATGTATTTTGGCATTGGTAATCTTGAAAGTCGATTTTTACGACAAATCTCACCAAATTTGACAACCTCATTTACTTTACAACTGTTGAACAACTTAACTGGCACTATTTTACTGGCATTATTTTAATAAAAAAAACCAGCAAATGTTTTCTATCACTTTTTTTTTATAATAAACTCATCATTTCATCAAATATAAGAGTTTTCTAAGTAATTCTAGATATTCACACTGAATATGTTTAATAAACTTATTGTTATAAAGAACCCATACTATCAAAGTGATAACATTAAACAACATCTACTGTATTGCAATTTTAAATTAACTTAAATTTTTCCTTTTAAATTAAAAGGAAATCTGCATTTAATTTTTACTTTGTTGATCAAACAACATTTAGTAAGCAAAAATTACGTTGAATCAAGTTCTACAATTTAACACAGATCTTTAGTATCTCGCAACGAGTTTATTCAGTATTTAATCTTTGCAGGTGAATCAGTCAACTATTCTTTGCATTATTTCTGTCACTAAAAAAAAATCTACTTTATTAATTGTACTTATTATTCATCAAAAGAACAGCCAGACTATATGTTTAACTATGCTTTAGCATTGCAAAAGTTTGAAATAACTGTTAATATCTTTGTTTCTATAGTTAAATAAGAACGAAACATACTTCTAAAGTTAGTACTGCTGGCAAATATACACCTTAAAGAAGAGAAAAATGTGGCAAACATGTCTAACACTCACTTTATCAATCTACTAATTCATTAAAATGTAAAGAAATAGGCAATTTATCTAACAAATACATTCAGAAGCAATTTATTTTCTCTCACTCACCCACAAGAAAAGTGAGAATTCCAAAAAAATGCATTTTGCACGAATTCCGAGATGTGTTCCCAGCACCGACTGGCGGATTAATGCGTTATTTTCCTCGCAACAAAATGATTAAACTCATGTTTTATTTTTTTTTTCTCGCGACTGAATGACAAAATTTACATTTTTTTTAAATCTGTGACTGATTTTCAAATTTCGCGGTATTTTCCTGGCCGATTGGCGAATTTCGCATTTTTATCTTGTGGCAAATTGACCAAATTCATTTTATTTTTTTATCATCTTATGGAGTCTATAACTCCATTGATATTTTTCATATATTTTCCTGAATGCAATAAATAAATACAGTAGTCTCCCTCAAATCCACACATCATTGCAGATGTAAACAATGAAACATTCAGTTCAGATGTGGTTGGCAAAATCAAAGAATTTTTCAGTTTTATATCATTCCATATGTATTTTAACCCTCTCGAGAAGGCATCCCTTACACAAATTTTATTTGAATGGCACCGCTTTTCCTAAACAGTCCCATTTACTTGTAAAATAAAAAATAATACTCTAATTAAAAAAGACAAATATTACATTTATTTATTAATGGTACCAAAAACAAATTCCACATGCACCTTTTGATGATGCATATATGCATCACCCGTCCCGAAAGGGTTAATTTGTAATTCTCGGTATTATGACTGAACTTGTGGTTTTTCATGAAGAAAGTATAAATTTAATTTCTGAAAAAATTCAAGATATTGATAATATCACTGGTAATTACAATCTTTTTTGTATATTTATATATTAATCCAGCTCTTTAGGTTATTAAGACTCGCTAAACTTGAAATAAAACTTCAATTAATAGAATACCTTTTATGAGGAAAGTCTCATTGAATAATTCAAGATAAATGTATCTTGTCTTTATTATGCATGTTTAATTATACATTATAAATTATTTACTTGACCTTTACTTTTAATAATTTAATCATTTTTTAAATTATCTTACTATTTATCATTTTAGTTTATTACTTTACTTAACTATTTTAAAATTTTACTATATTGGAGGCATTCATTACAATTTTGATTGCATTATTACATTCAAATTATTGTTTAAAAAATGTAAAGAAGACAATGACCAGAAATCCGCAAAATTCTAAAATCCGCACATCCTCTGGTCCCAAGCTGTGCAAATTTGAGAGAGTCAACTGTATCTTCAGTAATTATTATTCAGTTATATTAGCAATAATATAACTGAATAATAATTTTAGTCCCAGAAATTTGAACTAAAATTTCTAGCTCTCTAAGCATCACTTTAAAAATGATTTTTCATCAATAATCAAAAGTGTCATTAAATGTGTGTAAAAAAATGAATAAAAAATAAAAAATGAAATAAAAAAATGAGTTATTCTAATTTTGGGTCTGAAGAAGTTTAATATCACTTTTGACAATTTTCAATTCCTTAAATTCCTGTAAATTAAGACATTTTTCATATCAAACAAGTTTATTTAGGAACAAATTTTTCATACATAGATAATCCCTACACTGGTTACATATTTTGATAAAATCTTTGTAAGATGGACCAAATAATTAGTTCATAATAGGTTACTCAAAATGTTATATTATACAATAACAGCTGAATAGATGAAAAGCATTTTTTTAGTTGATAATGGATTAGTGTCTAAGTCCTCATTCCATTTCTTAGCTTAAAAACAGCCAATGTTATTTGAATGAAACACTATATAATTCAAAAGTGGTTGTATTGATGTTTTGTTTGACTTTCAATAAAATCTTTTCTAAAATGTTAAAAACAAAGGTTAACACTATTTCTACAGTTGTCAAAACATTGCTTTTAAAGCTTTGGTTTGTGTTTATTTTGCTTGTAATTTGCAAAGCCAAAAAGGAAGAAAATAAGTCTTCAATCTATTAGAAATGATCGTGACTGTTTTAATCTAAAAATTACAAGTAAAACAACCATAAGATTTTGTACTAGAATGTAAAATCACACAATTTGATGTTTTTTTAAGAATACCATTTTTTGATTTTCCCACTTAAAATTTGTTTAGGATCTAAAAATCCATTAATTTATTTTAAGCTCAAACCCTAATATATATATTTCCAGGTTAATATCTTACGATTTCTGTATTTTAGTTGTAGAGAGAGTGTTGTGTAAATTTTCACATCAATCTTTATAGTGAACAATATAATACCCATCAAAATTCAATGGAGAAAAAAGTTTAATAAGGATCTCTATAAAAGGCCTACAAATATAATTCCAATGAAAAAAATCAGTTTAACATAGATTAATTTAACATAAAAAGTAAATATATTATTTCAAATCATAATTAGCATAGAATTGTTAATAATTTTAACTTTCTGCATTATTAAACAACTAAAACTTTATTAAATATGATCTGATTTGCACACTCTGAATACTTTATCTCCTTTCAGAGATCAAGGGCCTTAACAGCATAAAGGTGGACCAAGAGAAATGATGTCATAAACATTCATTTTCATTCATAAAACAATTTTTAAAAACTATATTTGGGTCTCAATGAACATTTTTTATGGAATTTTATTTCACCATTGGTGTATATTAGGATTTATTGCCCTAAAGCCTTATATGCAATAAAAGATGAATAAAAAATAGTTAAAAATCAACCAAAACTGTACTGAAATGATGATTAAAAGAAATGAAATTTAGGAAAGAAAATATGCATTTCATCTTTAACTTGACGTCATTTTCAGTGGCAGAAACATACGTATTTCTGCAAATAGGAACCTTTGTAATATAAGGGTTACATTTAAGAGCCCTCTGGATCTAATTTTTGTATAGGAGGAATGAAACCGAATGTAAATTACTTTATTTTGAAACAAAAACAATCATAAAAATTTGCATTTTTATTATTGAAAGTGGATGTTTTCAGTCTAATGATTTTTTAAAATGTAATTTTAACAGCTGAAGTGTCATTTTCCTTCATTAAAAATTTGGCTTCTAATTTCAGAACTACTGGAATGATAAATATCTGAAAATAACATCATTTTGATGCATTTCCATGAAATTTCTGCAGTGACATGTTTTGCAATGGATTTTTTTTTAATGATATCATTTAGCTTTTAGAATGTTTGAGCATCTATTATAACTTAATAATTTAGATCGAACTTTAGTTTGAGGTTTTTAATTAACAAATGGATAAACGCAGGCTTTCAGGGTTACAGAATACAGGTGAAAATAATCACATATATTATTTCTAATGTTAACATCCTTTTTTCTCTTCAGATACTAAAGGCCCAGAGATAAATGAGGCATCTTTCAAAAGGTTCTGCAAGTGGCTTTTGACATAGTATACTTACACATGGTGAAAGCACGTTGTTTGATAAAAAGAATTGCAGTTAATCAAAAATTAATAAAAAAAGTATCAAAAAATAATCTTAAAGATTGCAGTGAAAAAAACCTCGCACTGGTCTACTGTTTTTTCTTTTTTTTAACATTTAATATATTTTTTAAATGTCCACTAACAATACTAAAAATCATATTTATATAAAAAATAGCAATAATGCATTCAAATACAGTTTTGAAATGTACAAAAAGCAATATTTTCAGATTGGCCTCAAGTCAGGAGTTAACAGCTGAAGAAATCTTCAAAGATCGCTATTTACAATCAGCTTTTTTATTCTGTTCATTTCAGTGGATTAATCGCATAATTCGATTACATTTCTTAAATTTGTTTTATTTACAGTAGCTGGCAAAAGTATTGAGACAATATGTGTTTTTGTCCTAACTTTCTTTGGAAGCAAAATTTCTTAATGATGTAAATTAATAACTTGTAGTTTTAATCATCCTAAACAGTATGCAACTCAAGGGCGGTACCAGAGTGGGGTCCGGGGTCAAATTTAATCCTTGTCGGGGAAAATTTTTTGACTTGAGTGTAGAGTCCTGCATCGGGTCGGGTAGCCCGATTTTTCCCGACCCGAGTCGTGTGCATGTTTGTTTAAAAAAAAAAGATC
This sequence comes from Maratus speciosus, assembly GCA_963932465.1. Lineage (NCBI taxonomy): Eukaryota > Metazoa > Arthropoda > Arachnida > Araneae > Salticidae > Maratus > Maratus speciosus. The sequence goes on along the minus strand of OZ010794.1, from coordinate 71,600,921 downwards.
TCTGGTTAGTTTATAGAAAATCTGACCCATGGATAAGTTTGCCACTGATTTTTTTTTCTTTGGAAGCTGGATTGTCTCGGCTATATTTTTTTGAGTTTCGGGATGAGTTTCAATTCTTACGCGTCAGTCTTTTTTAACCTGATTTTTCAAACAAACAAACAAAAAAATGCTTAGAATTATATCTCAGATTAGAGTCCTGCATCGACTCAGGTTGCATGATTTTATCGAACAACGGCTCGGATTGAGGATAACATTTTTCGTTGCGGTTGGGTTCGGTTTCGGATTGAGTTTTGATACTTAAGAGAAATGTTGCCAAGTGTCCCGATTTACGTGGAACGTCTGTAAAATTTTTCACCATACCCAAATTATGTCAAATTTTTACGAGTTTAATCTAAATTAAAATTTTATTCCTTTAGTCTGCAATGAAAAAATTGAAGAATTTAACCATATGTCGGTTACAGTCTGTCATTACACAAGGACCGGATGTTAGCGAAAACCTTATACATTTTCTCTAGAACTCATGTTCACTCTTGTCCAATGTTTATTCGATTGACCGGTTTTATTATTGTTTTTGTTTTCACATTATGTAATTTATTTGATATAAAGGAACCATTTAACTATTTTTCCTACAAACAGAAATAATTAGTACTATATAAAAAACAATATATATATATATATATATATATATATATATATATATATATACAGTCGAACCCGGTATATAACGAACTCATGGATATAACGAACGAAAAGTTTGGTCCCACCTGTTTCCTAATGTATTTAATGCTAATTTATCATTTTATAGCGAACCTCCGAGAAACGGCTATAACGAACATTATTTTCAGTGTACCACTGATTTTTTTTTTTTTTTTTTTTTGTGGAAACAGAACTTTGACTCTAATTTCTTAAGAAAATGTAAGCCGGTCAGTGAACCACGGTGCAAATCAGCGATAAGTCTGTTTATTAAAGGGTAAAAAACAACAGCATTCTTTCCCTTTTATGATAGTCACTCTGCAGGTGTGATTAACAATTAAGGCAACAGTTGAAAGTAAAATGAATTTACTTCCTTTTGTCCTTATTTTTAGTTCATTTAATTAGTATTGTGTCAGTTTAATGTAATCAATTTTAGTCAATTTTATTAATTAATGATCATTTTTTAATACACTTTATAATTTTTTTAATACATTGTTATTGAATACACATAGCAACTAATGAGCTATACATTTTGTGAACTCTAATATTTTTCTTAACTGTTCGGATATAATGAACCACCGGATATAGTGAACAAAACCTTTGGTCCCTTGGAGTTCATTATAACGGGGTTCGACTGTATATATATATAAGATATTTATATATAAATGCATATATAAACAAATAGAAAGTTCATTAGTTTTGTTTACCTAGCTGTTTAATCATTTTACAGCAAATCTCACTTTCTGAAGCTGAACTGCACCAATCTCGTATTAAAAATGCCAAGGCCCCTATAGTGAAAATGTACCACAATTTTATTAAATTAATCAATAATAATTTAACTATAAAGAAAGATAAAACAAGGAAAAAGTGATGGCATGTTGATAAATAATATATTTCGTAAAACGGAATGCATAATAAACTCTACACCTGAAAACAGATTATTCTAGAAATAGACATTAGGAAAGTAACTGTGACTTTTTCTACTGAAAAAACTTTGTTGTTTGTTTGTTTTAATTTAGTAAACATTAGACTTGTTTAAGGATACTTTTGTTATAGACTTTTAGATTTAGATGAGAGCAATTCGCTCGGTTATTTGGTGATAAAACGCAAATATGTTTACTCTTGATGTTATTTTATGCCAGTGTGTATTAAAAAGTGTTTGCATTCCTTAAATTTGAAGAAATTATTCAAATGTTTGTATGATTTTGATAGAAAGTTATCCAAGTTTTTAGGTTTAATTCAGCTGTCACATATTGAAGTTAATTGGATCATCAAAAACTCAATGTAAGTTAGGTTCAATTTAACCCAGGTTGGCTGGCTTTTAACCAGGTCAAAAAAAGGCAAGTTTTTATTTTTTGAAAGTTGGTTTACAGCTATAATTCACATTAAATTTGGATTAATTTATTTTTAATACACTTAGAAATATCTTCTACTAAAAAAATTATAAGTTTTTATTAAATTTTGTCATTAGTCTTCATAACCACTAGAAGAGAATTGTAAAGCCATTGTGTTTGAAAAAAATATATATATAAATATTGAAAAGAATATAAATTAGACTTCGATATGGTGTTTTAAAATTCTATGTTACATAGCTCCACATGTACTATACATTTTAAAGATTACATTTAAGGGGACCGGGAAAGCCCTATCTCCGCCATGTTAAATTCACCAACTTTATGTACCTTTTTCTCAGAAATGCTCAAAGATAGAGATCTAGATTTTTTAGAGTAGTTAGAATAACATGATTTACGTATTTTAACAGACCATTTTCTTTCTAAGTGAAACTCAAAATTAATTATTTATTGAAAGTCATTTTTAAATTAGCATTTTTAGTAAGATTTCACTGCCTAAAATAAATAATTTTCAACAAGTCATTTAATCCCTGTGTTGAAGTATACAATATAACATAATATAAGTATTAAAAAAAAATCTGAGTTAATAAGTTTAATAGATATTGAAAAAAAAAAGGAACATAAAGATGAAAAATCCAAGTTTTGAGAAAAAGTCAAAGATTTAAATGGCCATTAAGCTGTGAAGTACTCTTAAAAAAAAATGAATAATTGCAACACTTTTTTTTTATATATACATATAAACATGTATGACAGATTGTTGGAAAGATAAAAGTTTAAACCATTTAATGATATAAAAAAGTAAAAATCGATTTTTTGGTTGAATTTTGCTTTCTTTGGTCCCTTAACTGAACAATGGCAAAATGTAACACATAAAAAAGGGAAAGATTCTATGTCCATATTAAGTCATAGAATGAACAATGTTGACAGAAAAATTAGGAAGGATATAATATTTATGAGAGTTTAGTACATAAGTGTATAAAATAAAGAGATCAATTAAACAAAACGAAAATGTTCTCCAAATAAAATTTGTTGAATTAAATTTTTGGAAGGCTTGTTGCTATTTAAAAGAGTGCATATTCTTGCATAAATTCATAATACAGTTTTTAATAGTGATAAATGGTGTTTTTATTACATGACTTTATGTATGATTTTAATTTTTTACGAGAAATAAAAGTAAGACATGCATATTAATAGCTCTTAAAATGAGTTAAGTAATAAAACATTTAACTAAGCAACCACTGACTTCTTTAATTATATAAAGCAATAAAAGTGAAAAAAAAAAAGGGAGAGGATTAAAGGTCAGTGTAAACCAGATGAAGCAATTGGTATGACCCTTTTAAAATTTCGCTGACCTAATTGCAATTCTTACTACAAATCACTAGCAGCTCCATTCATGGGTTATTCCAATTTATTAGGGGAGAGTGGCTCACTTGGGATACATTTTTTTCTTTCTTTTTTCATTTTTTTTATATTGATCAATTGTCAAAATTTTACCTAGTATTCATTATTTTAATCTTTGTCTACATTATTAAATAGCTTTTGATCTTATATCCATTATAGAAATTAAAAATATATATATATTAAACTTGTGCTTTGTCCCAAGGTGTACCCACCTGGTGGGCCATCTTGGGATAGTTAAAAATAGATGTGAAAAGTTCAATAATTGAATTACAATATATATGGAATTTTTTTTTCAGGAAAATAAATTTATTTAAACTGAAAGGACATTTCAGCTGATAAAATTTTTGCAGCAGCTTTCTGAATAGTGTCAGCATGAATTGCTGCATTTTTTAAAAAAATTCTAAATTTCTAATCTTGGCCATTGATAAGCCTAATGACTTCTTAAAACAAGAAGTAATAACTATTAAATACATGTTATGTAGATTAAATAAAAAAGTTTTAAACACAATATTGTTTTGTTAAAATATTTCGAATAAAAGTTAGCTAGGCAAATCTTGTGTCCCAAGGTTCACCCTATACCCACTATGAAATTTTAGAATGTCATGCTGTTAGGCTTAGCACTAGAATTATTGCGCGACTGAAAAGAAGGGTTATGTGTTTCACGCATATCTGGGTATGTGGATTTCTTTATACCCTCAAAACATCCCAACAGCTGGATTGATTTCAATGAATGATGTCTCTATCGATTCGTCTTAATCGTCCGATGGTTATAGGCTAGGTTTTGTTTTTATAAATTTAAAATGGCAGGCGTAAAATACAAAATGTCGGTAGCGAAGAAAAAAAATAATTACGCACCATATTGAGTAATATATCATTGGATAGGTCTTTCAAAATGAGGACGATGTTTCATTGACTATTTTACAGTCATAAGCTCCATTTAAATATTACACAACATGGAAGTTGTGTAGGTAGAGTCTCTAGTTTTACTGCAACTCTAACCATCATAGACGTCAATAGGCCTCATCAAAACAGTGTTTATAGATAGGAACTAACAATTAAACGCAACTTAAAAGTCATCAATACAAGTAAATAAAAAAAATAGGTATGTAATATGAAAAAAAATGTATCACATTGATGAGAAATAATTAATTAGTTCACTTTTCATGCAGTCGGGTTTTTTGATTTTTTTTACTATACATCAGTTTTATAGAGAAAGCTTTAAATTTCATTATATTACCTTTCATTTCAAAATATTTTCAATCAAATTTCACTTTGCAACTTATCAAACTTTTACATGAAAGTTACTAGACATGTTTGCAAAATAAAAATCTTAATAAATTCTTGCCTGCTTCATCAATGGAATAAAAACATGTCTGAAAGTTAGATCATGCTGCTATCTATCTGCATCTGCATGAGTTAATTTAAAATCTAGGGCCAAGAATGAAGCTGTCCCAAGGTGTACTGTGTCACATCCCAAGGTGAGTCACTCTCCCCTAGTACTGCAAGGAAAACAAATTTCAAGGAGATAGTCTGCCAAGTTGTAATGTCTTCATCATTGACAAATTGGGTTATTTATTAAATTCTAAGTCAATTAAATGTCATTAAAATTAATTAAAAAGCACTTTATAATTAAAATGATCCACTGTATAAAATACAATTTTGGCTATAAAAAGATGGTTAAAACGAATAAAAAACACCAGAGTGGCTTTTTTAAATTATAGCCAGGTTTCATGCCATATTTTACCTCGGTTTAACCTGATTTTTTTAAAGGAATATTTTTGCAATTTAAAACAAAAACTATATTTGAATATAAATGATTATTGATATTTTTTTTTACTACAAGCCTAAAATTTCTGTTACAGATTTATTATATGACCCTATTAATATTATTTTTAAAAAAAGGATTAACTTGAAATGGCTTTTTTTTACTGAAAATTACGTTAATTGAGAAAACAGGCATGAGAATAAATAATCGTTCAAACGAATTATGAAGTACCTATCATTACCACAAAATAAATATTTTGATTATTTTTGATACAAGATTTTAGATTGAAAATAGTAATTACAATAATCAAACTCTGAGATAACAGAGGGTTGGGGAAGGCTCTGCCTACTATGAATTTTTGTTACTTAGGTATTCTCTGGTCCAGGTAGATAGATTGCCAAAAATAATGGTACTATAATCGCCAATTTTGTTTTCAATAGTCAATCTTATTCAAAATGACAATTTAATGTACTACGTTTTAATAAATAAAAAAAATCCCTAAAAACGATGAACAATATAAAAGCAAACTAAAGTAATAAAAATAGTCAGTTAGTGTACATTTATTAAATACAAATGAACAACATCATTGATGGCTTTTAGCAATAAAGATATGAACGATGGTAGTTTTATTTTTTATGGTTTGTTATACCTGCCAGAATGAATAATATAAATATACTGTATCAATGAATATAAATATGTTATATTTATATCTATTATATCATATTATATAATTATATTATATAATATTAACTACACAGTTAAAATGAAAAAAAACAAAATAAAATAAATTAAATTAATAATAATAAGCATTATTGTAATTAATATTTTTGATGTCATTATTGACACAGTGAATATAACATAGAATAATATGCAAGCACCAAACTTTTTACAAAAAATAAACAATCTTACAGTATTAGCGCATGTAAACATATTTTTCATAACAATGAGAGAGTGTTATGTCTCACAAAACCAGTAATACGAATGGGAGAGAAATGAAACTGGAAGGTGAAAGTTTATTATTAACTAAAGTGAATTTTCTGTTTATTAATAATGAATCATTTTGTGTTTAATGTAATTTTTATTCAATAAATGCTGTTTATCATTAAAAAAGAAACCAAATAAAACAAATTCAGTATGTATAAAAATGAGACTCGATGAACCCTTGATCTGCAGATATAACAGTTAGGAATGTAATTCCTATTTAGTAATAGTGGTGCCTTTTTATGTAAAGAGAAAATTTATCAGAGATTATTCAAGAAACATTTAAGACAGTCTTTGAAACAATTCAGTATTTAAAAAAAATGTTTATATTTAAATAGTTAGGAATTCAATCTTAAGAATCTTCTCTCCCCCCACCCCTATCTTTCATTTCAAACAATGACAAAAAAAAAAGGGGGGGAGGAGAATTTGCTTTTATGGAATGAAATTTCACAAAAAATAACAAGCTTCTAAATGAAATTTAGTGCAGGAGCCTTCATTTTAACCAGATTGATCATTTCTATAAATATTTGATGGGTGAATACGATAATAAATATTTCTACAACTCTGATTTTTAATTTTTCTGATAAAAATTTCTGCTTAAAAACAATACTCTTCCATACAACACATTAAACACACAGTCCAAGATCTTACATTGTGAAATCTTCAGAAGGATCCATTCTTCATCGCAACAGAATTCATTTAAAACCAAGGAAGTTAGCGATTGAAGTTCCTGTAAATTCACAAGAAAATGCTGATGTAACGCAAACTTGCAGCCTGACTAATACAGAGACTCCAAAAATGTCACGCCCTCAACCCCATGACAGTCCATTAATCCATCCTGATTCTCCATCTGGTCAAACAGTCGCCATCAATCCCAAACCTACTTCGCCAGTACCGTCTACACCAAATATAGAAAGACCTAGACGAAATATAAGATCACCTGCTCACTTCAAAGACTATATTTTCGAACCCTTTTTTGAACTCTGGATATCTCTTTTTTTTATTTCTGCTGTTTTGAAAAGAATGGGCATGTAATAATATGTCCTAATTACCTTTTAAACTTCTAGTGCAGCGTTGGTGAACCTATGGCATGCGTGCCAGAGTTTGCATGTCAGTCAATTTCTCTGGCACGCGAAAAATTTAAGTTTGGAAATCATTCTACAGATAAAATCCATTTTTATTTCTGTTATATAAATAATTTTTTCCATACGAATAGACTATCGCAAATAATGCAATTATTTTTCCATGAATTAACACATCAAAATAACTTTCTTTTCCAGTGATGCTATGCAACGTTTTCGACATGTATTGTGCCTTTCTATATGAATATAAAAAGCTGTAATTTTCAAATGACTTTCGTTTGACAGTGACTGCAACAAAATTGCAAATGGACCCAATTTAGCTATGTATATTTGTAAAAGTAAAAAAATATGAATGTGGTATAAAGCAGTTTCTATCGAACGTACATCAGTAAAAATCTCATCAATAGATTATTAATGCATTGTTTAATGCAATTTGGAAATGTTTAACTTATATGTTGCATTAATAAGTTAAAAATTACTAAAATAAAATCTCATATTTTTTTAATCCCTTATTTACGGTATGCATAAATGAATGTTAATAACGAATTAAAAATTAATTCATTTAATGGCTAATTCCAATATACAAATCAATCGCATTTTGGTTTTCAATATTTTTAAATTACTAATGCATGAAAGCAATTTATTTTAACAACCAGTGTTTCATATAAAAATCGCACTCTTCAAAATCATTTTTGTATAAGTTTGGCACGTTACATTGTTAATAGATATTGTTTGTGAATTTTTGGCACGCGCACGGGAAAAGGTTCGCCGTGCCTGTTTTAGTGTAATTGTAATTGTTGTTGTTCGAATGTTTTCTAGTTAGTTTTCGAGACGTTAATATGAAAGGCCTGCGTGGAACATCATTTATGTGCTTAACTTTATATAATTAAAAGTAGTTAGTATAATATTATATTTATTTATTTACTAAATTAACGAGCACCACGCAATATGACATTTCTTACGGAGGTAGCAAAAATATAAAATAACATTTTGACAGACTAAACATTTAAATAAATTGAACACAAGAAATCATCGTTGCTTACAAACTTTAAGCACGTCGTAAAAATACATCTTAATAATTGAACAGTTTTTTAATTTTTCATGTTGTCGGATAGGTGATAAATAAATCTTAAAAAACTGTTAAATTGATAAAAAGTATCAAATACACACAATATGTATTATTAAGAGACGCCAAATGAATGAATCAATTTGAATGATTCGTATTCGATGCAATGAATCATTCACAGATTTTCTGCTTAAAGATGATCTCTTATATAGGATCCATGAACAAAGAATAGCGATCCTCTATTTTATGTTCATGGTAGGATCTCTAGCTGCCTAGGCTGTTTAATTCAAAGAATTTGGCTTTGCATAAATATCTAATAGCCTAAGATTGGCAACATCATTTCAGAATAATCCAGCTTTAATCGATAATTTTAATCGAATCATATCAATATATCGATTTGTCGAAAGTTTTTTTTATTGAATATTGTTGGCGTGGTATGTAATATTTTTAGTTATTATATTATTTAACCCCAAATAGCACGTTAGTACTGAAAATAATATTTTTATGTTATTACTTATGCTGTGGCGGATTATATTCTTTTTCAATATGCAATCTAACAGATTATTAACACGGAACAGTTATCCAGCCATTGACACAATATTTACAAAGTGTTATCTAAAGTATTTTTTCACAAAAATTGCCCCATTAAAGAAACTAACAAACAAAAAGAAGTCATTTTTAAAATAGATAGTAACATTTGTTTTTTACTGTGGTTGTATATTCTGCAACTAAACGCGTTACAGTTTAAAAAGTTTTTAAATTATATCTGTAATAGAAAAAAAAGAACGCTTTGTATTGAAGCTTTTTCATATACACATATATGGCTTTCAAGTATGAGGAGCTGAAAACCAATGCTGTCTTGTGTTTGCGTGGGTGTAGATAAATTTAGTAATGAAGACAAGCTTTTAACACGATGCACATCACTTTACTAAAACAACACGGACATAAAGTACACAAATAAAACTATATCATTTTACTCTATGCACAATCGGCATACCACATAATCAGAGCCATTTATAAACACACTTATTCCGTTTTAGAGAGACTGGTGCCGCTGGGATACGAACCACGGATCCCATGATCAGGAGGCAAGAACGCTAGCATCAAGCAAAAGGCCAAGCCAGTTACTCTAAGCTAGTAACTCGCTTTATACCGATCATGTGAGATGAGATAGCTACAGACACCCTCCCCAGTGAGAAAGACATCTTGTAGATGTCTGACAAGTGATATGCTCGTGAGTCGTGAGCGATGTGCAGCATGCCAGGCTTATGCACTGTGAGGATTTCACAGGCTTATTGCTGGGGATGATTTGTTTAGTGCTGCCATATGTTGGTTATGAGAGGAGAGGATTGTTGTAGAAGGTTGCGTGCAGGGATGTAGTGGAGGGTATACGGGGGTATACGCCGTATACCCTCTGGATTTTTTTAAGGTACACCGTTTACCCTCTGTTTCTCAAGAAAGCTACAGCATATATACACTAGGGTATACCCTCTGCCTTGAGCGTATACCCTCTGCTTAGAACGTATACCCTCTGTTTTATTTACGACTACACCACTGGTTGCGTGTTTTCTCCTGGTCACCACTTTGGAGAGAGTGGCGCTGCTGGGATACGAACCACGGATCCCATGATCAGGAGGTGAGAACGCTAGCGTCGAGCAAAAACCCAAGCCAGTTACTCTAAGCTAGTAACTCGCTTTATACTGATCATGTGAGATGAGATTGCTAGACCATAATCTCGTTAACAGTATATTCATAATTTAGCACGCTCAGTCAATTAATAGAAACCAAGGAGTAAATGTCATTTGTCAGACACCACAAATGCTTTCAAAATATTTAGAAGACTCACTCATAGAGGCATTGGTGGTGGTGGTGTGTGGGAGGGGGATAGGAATCTTAGTTTACTTACCATGAACAAAAGAACATTCCGCTCATGTTGGTACTTTTACTACATCAATCAGGGTTGGTAAAAAAATGTTTTTTTTTTTTTTTTTCAAAAAAGCTAAAAAACCCAGTTTTTTGGTTTAAACCAGGTTTTTTTGGTTTAAACCGGGTTTTTTAAATATATTTTCCTATTACATATACATGCATATTTATTGATAAAAATAAACATTGTTGGATATATAAGTAATATAACTTCATTTAAAAATAATTTAAATTAAATAATTACAATCAATTGTGTAGAAAATTGAAATCATTTAAAATTTAAACATTTTTAGTAAAAGCTATGTCTTATGTTCCATGAATAAAATGCTCGACATAGTGAAACATTGATACCTTGAAATTTTTAATAAACAATCTTTTGATTACTAGTACAGTATAGGATCTATTATCCGGCGTCCCGATATCCGGAACGCTCTAAAAACCGGAACGGTAAACGATCCAAAACCGAAACTTAGTGAAAATTTTCATTTCATAAAAAATTGCAGTTTTTTTTTTTTTTTTTCATATTTTATTGAAGAGTTAACATGCTTTATAAATCGATATTTTAAATATTTTAAACTTTTTCTCATACACCTCAGGTACCGTAATATCCCCTTAATTTCCCCCCCCCCCTCCAAACGCGGCAAAAAATCGTAAAGTAATCGGAGAGGCTGCTTACACGGATTAAAAGTAGCTATCAAAATCTACCGCCTGTTGAAATCCGAAAATGTTTATAAGAATAGTCCAAAGCCTGCCCTGATATTCAGATTTTTTTTTTTTTTTTTTGTTAACAGAGATAATTAAAAAACAGAACTTAAAAAGCTCGAACTTAAAAGCGTACTCTCTCCCTACAATCCCACTATGACGCTCCCGTGAAAGATAAGAATTGAATGTACGCAATCATCGGACATAAGTTCTCTTTTTGATCATTTTTATGACTTCGCATCGGCGTAACCTTTAGAAATATGGGAGAACTAACTACATATTCTTAAATTTCGTATATTCTGCTTCAAACGCTAAAATCCATTATAAAAAAATTTAATTTTAACCTTTTGAAAAAAAATATTTTCGAAACATCACTTAGAATTTGAATGCGTTTTCCGCGGTCGAAAACTGTTAGCAAGCTCCGACCTTTGACGTCATCTAAAGGCGCGCCTACAATTCGGCCAATTAGGAGAATGAGAGAAACGTTCGTTTTACCGTTTTCAGCTGCGTCCATCGAACAGTAGAAAAGCAGAGATTCGGAATCGGATAAGACAGAAAGGTGGTACGGCGCTTCGCGCGATATTTTTTTTTTTTTTTGGAAAGGGAGAGGGGGGGGGGGCTTTCGTGGAATTTTTTTTTAAATATCAAATTTGTTTACGAAATAGGGGGGGGGGGGTTAATAGAATATTAAAGTAATTATGCATTTGTTTATCTCCGCGAATTTGCGGAAATCTGCATTTAAAGTGTTGATAATTTTGCCTCTTATATTTTTCTGTCCACTTTCCATGCGATAAATTCATAAACAAAACAAAAATAAATAAAAAGTCAGCTTTCAATATATTCCCCTCCCTCCCCAATTATTGGATGAAGATGCAGTTCAAGTTTGTTTCAATATAGATAATAATGCTCCACTTAGTCATCAGATGACATACAGTGAAATTTGTGAAATGATGACTAAAGATGCATCTGATGATCGTAGTGATGATGATGACAAAAATGAGGAGGTAGAAAAAATATCTAATGAACAAATGATATTTTACACTCAACAATAAATTCAAGGCATGGAACAAAATAAGTAATTTCCATGAACAACAAATAATGTCCTTATATAAAATTCAAGACCAGATTGTAAAAGAGAAACGTTACAAGCAGCCAACTTTAAAAGGATTTTTCCAAAAAACTAATTCCCAAGCATCTGCATCTGAACCCCAAAACTAAATTTTATTTTTGATCTTGTTCATTTGTAAGTTTTATTATAATTTAAAATTATTACTTAACTTTTTTTTTTTTTTTTTGTAAATAAAAATTAAACTTTTCCTTAATTGTGTTTTATTGAATTAATTCAACAAATGTGTAATACAGTATTTTTAATATTATTTATGCTAACCAGTATTTCATATTTATGTACATTAGAAAATATTTGTGGTAGTGTTCCGAATTACGGAAAAACCCCTTATCCGGAATGCCTCAGGTCCCAAGGATTCCGGATAACGGATGCTATACTGTACTATAAATAAATATATGGTATAGTTTCATATATAATATACTTTTCCATGGCCATTCAAAATAATTTCTTTGAAATATTTGCATCCTGAGATATCTGATTTTTCTGTTAGAACACTACATGAACAATTATCTTTTATTGAAAGTAAAGCCTTTTATAAAGAATTCCTGGAATGATTTCAATTTAGCAGTAGGGTTTTTACACGTTTCAAGAAGTATTGTGTATTGCCATTTGACACTCCTCCTCAGAAACTGCCTTGTTAAAAAAAAGGGGGGGGGCAACAGTAAAATAAACAGAAATACCTATTTACCAGCTTTTTAGACTACTGAAAACATTGATCTTAAAATGAAAAGTAGATTTATAAAAGTTGTCATCCACTAAAACATTTAAACAGCCATCAGACTTAATACACGGGATTTTCTTCTAAGCTATTTTATAGTACATATTATTTTTATATGTCTAAACTAAAAATTAATAATATATATTTTTAGGCATTTTTATGAGACTTTTTTCTGTTATGTCTCACGCGAACCTTATCTCGAATTTTACCCATTTTTTTGTCAGATCTAAATAGTTGATTCGATTATGCAATAGACGATTTAAATATCTTACTGCATATTTTAGTTAAAAGTAAACAGGTGCTTCGCTAGCACCCAATTTTTCAATGTCCTCTTATTTGACTTCATATCTTGAGTTTATTTTTTATTTGTAAGACTGTTCTAAAATCTAAAAGGGCAACTTTATGACATATGTTCTAATTTATTTTTTTTTCAGAAATGCCTGAAACTAGCAAATGCTGTTGTTCAGAAACTATGTACTGGAACTGTGTTTTCCATTTTTTTTTTTTTTCTACACGCAATAGATCTTTCAGAAAATAGTGTCAAAGTTGGCATTTTGAACCGAATTTCCATGCAAAAGAAAAATAACTACTCAAGGAAGGTTAAAACATCTTTGTCACATGATCAAAATTGTTTATAACTCAATAGGTAATTTATTTATCAAAAATGGAAAACGCAATTCGATTCCAAATCGCTTCCAGTCAGGGCTTCCAATTTTATCTTTCTGTTAAAAAATGAATTTGTAAAGTGTCAAAGCATTTTGCGCTGGTTGAGTAGAGCAGTTGAGAACAGCCTTAAAAGATAATCTCCCCAATCAAGAAAATTTTCCTTTGCAGCTTGACTGAAATCTTAAAGATCATTTTATGTTATTAATTGTAAATAATCTGCGTTTTCTCAAAGGAAAATATTTTATTTTTAATCTATTTTATCTTTAGAGCTTCAGATATATTCATCAACACATGCAATTTGCATTATACGTGCATAAAAATATAACCTAGACTCACTGTGTCTCACGGTAACTACTGGGATAAGACTGTTAAAAAGTAGAAATTAATTATATCCAATAATTTGAAACACTTAAATTACAAAAATGAGAAAATATTATATTAGATCTTTTCTAAAAAACTAGTTGGTTAACCAACTGATTTAAACTGTGCTAATCATGCTGGTAACAGAATAAAATCATAATGCAAACCCCGATCCCAATGTAGGAATGCAAGAAAAACAAAAGCTTACTAAATCCAATAGCCATGATACAGCAAAGAAAACTCACAGCCAATCATTCATTAGCATACAGAACAAAAAGTAATCAATGGAGAGAATTACTTAAGATTATGTCATCATTGAGGCATATGTAATTCTTAGTAAATCTTAACTAATCAAGCAATCTAAATAGTAAAAGTGTATTTTTATCTCAAATCTGCCATTTTGGCTATTTTTAAAAATAAAAGGCTTAAGAAAAGAAGAAAAATAACTAACTACTTATTTTTTTTTTTGTTCCCAGCTAATTTTAGAAAAATTAATTAGTCTATGTAGATTTAAAGCTTATAAGAAAAGATTGATTAAAAATGTTTGTCACCTTTACAAATTTATTAATTCATCATTTTTCTAAAGCTTTGCTTGTAGCTTCTGCATAACTTGGATTTTGTATTTTTCAATAATGAGTAAAAGAAAAGAAAACATTAGGGAAAAAGAGAAAAAAAACATTTGGTTTAAACCAAACAACCCTGACATCAATACTTAATATAATTGAATAATCTTTTCTTACTTTTTGGCCATCCATCTCTATTTAATTTGTTGTTCAGGAAAGTATTGTTTTTAATTTGGAATTTTTATAAGAAAAATTAAAAACCAGAGTTTTAGAAATACAGTATGGAACCATTTATCCAGAAACCAGTTAACCGGAAAACCAATTACCCGGAATGATATTTCTGATAGACTGATTTCAGAATCTTTGCAGAAAAAGGTGTCATATACTGCCAGTTTGACATAGGCTTTGCTTGAAACGATTGTATAATTTGATGATGACATCTAGTATTTGAAATGAAAACATATTTAGTTGTACTTTAGATGTTTTAATTTTTATGCAGAAGAAATAGGAGAATTTTTATTCCTAAGGGATTCCCAAAAATTATCTTCTTTTAAACTCTGGTTAACTTTTGATCATTCTTGCATCAGTTTTTAATCCAAGTAATCTGATAATTTAAAATCAGAAATAATGTCACAACCACACATATTCCACAAAATTTATCAAATGGATGCTGCTTTAATGCACAACCAGTTATCCGGAATACATCTGACCCCAAGCATTCCGGATAAATGGTTCTGTACTGTATATGTAATACTTTATTCACCCGATCTAATAGTTATAGAAAAGATCCATTTTGGTAAAATTAGGGCTCCTTTGCAAAATTCCATTTAAAAGCTTGTTTTTTTTTTTTTTTTTTTTTTTTTTTTTTTTGTAAAATTTCATTCCATAAAAGAAATTTCTCCCCACCCTTATTTTCTGTCAAATTCATTGGAAATGAAAGGTGGGAGGGGGGGGGTGAGATAGATGTTTGTTAAGATTCAATTCCTAAGCTTTTAAATATAATCAGCACACGGTTCAAAGACAATAGGCTGTCTTAAATGTTTCTTGAATAATCTCTGAAAAATCTACTGTATACCTACATAAAAAGGCACCACTATTACTAAATATAGATTACATTTCTAACTATTAAATCTGTTGTTCAAGGGTTAATCTAGTCTCATTTTTATACTGAATTTAATTTAATTTCTTTTTTAATGATAAACATGATTTATCGAATAATAATTATATAATAGTTGGTATTAAATATAAAATTAATCATTAATATACAGAAAATTTACTTTAGTTAATAATAAACTTTCAACATCCAATTTTAAGTTACAGTAACCCTTATTAATTATTATTAATATATTTTATTTTTTTTGCTTTTTTTTCAATTAAACTGCATAGTTAATACAGTAGAACACCTCAAATCCGCAACCCTAAAATCCCCACATCATCGCAGATGTAAACAATGAAACTTTCATTCAGCTGTAGGGGCAAAATTACAGAATTTTTTAGATTTATATCATTCTGTATGCATTTTAAAATGTTATTCTCAATAATAAGATTGAACTCATAGTTTCATGAAGAAAGCATAAATTTCTTTCTGAAAGAAAATCAAGGTATTGCTAATATCACTTGTATATTTTTTTTTATCAAATATATTCATTTATTAATCAAGCTTTTTTGGTTTTTAAGACTGGCTAAACCTGAAATAAAATTTCCTTCTCTATGACTTTGATGGGAATTAATGGAGTACCTTTTGGAGGAAAGTTTCATTGAATAATTCAAGTATCTCATGTTTGTTATGCATATTTAATTATACATTATTACTTATTTACTTGATCTTTACTTTTAATAATTTAATCATTTTTTAAATTATCTTACTTTTTATTATTTTATTTTATTACTTTATTTAATTATTTTAATATTCTACTACATTGCAAGCATTCATTATAATTTAGATTGCATTATTACATTTAAATTACTGTTTAAAAAATGTAAACAAATCAATGACCAGAAATCCACAAAATTCTAAAATCTGCACAACCTCTGGTCCCAAGCTGTGTGGATTTGAGGGAGTCTACTGTATTATATAATTATATGAAAATGATATGAATATTGTAATTATATGATTGCTGATATCACTTGTAATCACAATCTTTTTATCAAATATATTCATTTATTAATCAAACTTTTTTGGTTTTTAAGACTGGCTAAACCTAAAATAAAACTTCCTTACTCTATGACTTTGATATGAATTAATGGGGTACCTTTTAGAGGAATGTTTCATTGAATAATTCAAGTATCTCATATTTGTTATAGGGGAGAGCAGGATACAATGGACCTAAGTACACAGTGGACCACACCTTATGTTTTACTTATTTTTAAAGCTTTTCTTTTAGGGTTAATTGATAACAGCATTGGATTGATTACTTATAGCCTTCAGAACACATCGTTAGCTCAGAATGAACCCTTTTATCGTGACTGGTTGTTTTGAGCTCCTAAAAGTAAAAATTTTCATCATCATGCTTTTCTTTATTGAGTAATTAAAGGTTATAGATAAATAAGATAAAACAACTTTTTTGAAAAGGTAAAACACTGGTGTTTATTTAATTTAAAAGTTTATGTGCTTAAAAGAAAACGTTAAATAATATTTTTATGAGTATGTATTGAACTTCAACATGGGGCACAGTGGACCACCCACTGCTGTGGGGTACAGTGGTCCACAATGAATACTGCTCCTGTAATGAAGAATTTTCAAAATATTTAATAATTGCTTATTCTCTATAAAGAAATAATTGTTTTAAAATATTTAATTGAACTATAAAATATAGTAAACAATTAAAAATGACAATATATTTAACCATACAATGCATAGAGTAGCCATTGGGCATACTCTAAATTTCATGTTAGATGTTGTTCAGATTATAATGTAGCCATATGACACTTTAGTTTTCTCCTAAATTATGGATAACAGTTCACGTGATTTTTAAAATAAGTTTTCTTCATCAATATAGTTTTTTTTTTGGGGGGGGGGGAGGGGGAGAGAAATTAAAATCATGCATTGTAGAGTTAACATATTAAGAAATATTTTGTTTCGTATTTACTGCCTTTGAAAAATATAACTGTAGCCTAATAAGTAATAGATGGCCTCACTGGATTGGTTATTTATAGCTTCAGAGCACATGGTTAGCGCATAGTAAACTATTTTATCCTGACTATTTT
This sequence comes from Maratus speciosus, assembly GCA_963932465.1. Lineage (NCBI taxonomy): Eukaryota > Metazoa > Arthropoda > Arachnida > Araneae > Salticidae > Maratus > Maratus speciosus. Next base: position 71,583,316 of record OZ010794.1, on the reverse strand, counting down.
GAGCTTCTAGTAAATTTTTCATCATCATATTTGTCTTAATGTTTGCTGATTTTTTTGTACTTATTTAATAACTTATTTGAAATCACTCTTGTATCTTATATTGTTATTTTCAAAATATAATAATCTTTTTGATAATTCTTTAGTTTTATGTTTTTTGTTCGAAAATGCTACTTGCAAATTTGTATTATTATTTTATTTTGGAGGTAAAGTGGAAATAAAAGAGAATGAGAATAATTATAAATAGAATTATATTGTATTTTAGACAACAACTAATAGTGGACCAGTGCTCCCTGCTTCTGGGGCACACTGGTCCACTTTATGTGTGTATATAAAAAAAAATTTTTTGAAAATGTATTGGGAACTATGTTCTGCGAAAATTATGAGGCATGTAGAAAGGTTTAAAGAATATTCAAAAATATTTTCAGGTAGATTGGTCTCTCCGTTAAAGAGAAAAAAAAATGTTAACTGTAAAAGTGGACCACTGTACCCTGGTCTCCCCTACATATTTAATTATACATTATTACTTATTTACTTGGTAATCTTATCAAGTATCTTGGTAATGCTTTATCAATGAATATAAATATGGTATATATATATATATATATATATATATACAGTAGAAGACCTTTATAACGCAAACCTTAAAACGCAGGGTTGTGCGTTATATAGAATTTTGCGTTATATGGATCACATCATTAAATTTACCTTGTAAATATGGGCAAATATGTCTGAAACATATCAAAATACATTAGAATATCTTTATACTGCATTCTGAGTTACCAAGAGTTATCCAAATTATAAATTTTTGAATAATATTGGTCAGACATTGTTAAATTTATTTTATAAACATGATCCAAATATAACTGACCAAACCATCCCTTATATTAGACATTTTCAAAAATGTTTATTGTAATAATAGCATTTTTTTCATTAAAAAAATTAGGAGATAAAGTTGAACTAATGTATCAAATTTAGTCTTCTAGAGAGCAGCAATATTTTTACAATGTGGAAATGCAGGTGCTTTTTAACTGCAAAATTCATTGTCTACATCTGAGAAGTTGTGCGTTATATGCAGAATTGCGTTATATAGAATTGCATTATAAAGATCTTCTACTGTGTATATATATATATATATATATATATATATATATATACACATCATTGATAAAGCATATTTATATTCTATGATATTTATATTATATTCATTCTGGCAGGTATAACAAACCGTAAGAAATAAAACTAACATTGTTCATATCGTTTATTACTAAAAGCCGTCAGTGATGTTTTATATCCATATTTAATAAATGTGCACTAAATTACATATTTAAAATACATAAATTACATGTACATATATTTAAAAAATGCACACTAAATAATGTTTTATTATTTTGGTTTGCTTTTATATTATTTATCATTTTTAATGATGTTTGGTATTTATTAAATGTATATTAAGTTATCGTTTTGAACATGATTGATATTTGACAGTAACGAAGTTGGCAATAGAGAATCTTTTTCAGCGATCTATTTACCTGTTTTGGAAAATATATGAGTACAAAAATTTTTATTATATGAGGTGAGCAGAGCGTTCCTCAACCCTTCATTATATTGTAGTTTGATTATTGTAACTACAATTTTCAATCTATTAAATCTTGTATAAAACTAATTGAAGTACATTTGGGAGCTTCACCCACCAAATGTTCATGAATGCTGTTACAGTTGGCAAATTTGTTTAAGACTTAAATAAAAAATATAATACACTTTCTATTTCTGATAGACTTGGCAAAAGTCTAATTAGGAATATAGTATTATTAAACTTTTTACAAATACGAACTATGTTGCATTTTCTAATTGTGGTAACTTGGCAAAATTATAAAACTAGTTGGCAAATGTCGAGAACTATTTATTTTTGCTTCTCAATGAGTTGGCAAATACTGAAATTTGATTTGGCAATTTAAGGTCCTATCCCCCCCCCCCCCCCAATAAAATGTCTTAGGGCCCTGTTTACAACATACATTGTTTATCAATATGTCATAAATTTTTTCTTGTTTTATATATATATATATTATCGTTGAATTGCATTATTATTGATTAATTTAATAAAATTATGGTACCTTTTCCACTATAGGGGCCTTGGCATTTTTTAAAAGGAGTTGGCTTAATTCAGCTTCAGAAAGTGAGATTTGTTGACAAATGGTAAAAAAAGCTAGGTAAACAAGTCTAATGAACTTCATGCTTGCTTATATTTTCATTTATGTATAAACATCTAAATATCCTATTTATATTTATATTATTGATTTTTATATACTGTAGACTCTCTTAAACCTGCATAGCTTGGGACGACAGGCTGTGCCGATTTTAGAATTTTGTTGATATCTGGTCACTATTTTGTTTAAATTTTTTGGTACTGCTTGATTATCCTGTTGCCCAAAAAACTTTCACCAAACTATAAGATTAAATGCCAATAACGGATTGCATAATGTAAATGTCACATTCTTTTAACATTAAACATGATACACATGTTTGTTACATCATGAAATGATTTTTAATTCAACTTTTTATTTTAATGAATGTTTTACTATTTTTTTTTTTTTATCTTTAGCTAAATTTTTCAAAGATATTATAAATACAAAATATCAAACTTTTTATAACTAATCTTCATTATTTTTTGTCGAAATATTATTCATACATTCACACAGAGTTATGTTGTCAGTGATTCAAATTTTTAAACTGTTGGCTATTTGTTATTGGCTAATGTTATAAGATTGGCACACACACAAAAAAAAAAAGCTTGGTGATATTCAAAAAAATTTGTCGATCATTGGTACCAAAGTAACACAAAAGTACTTAGAATTTTGTGACTATGTATTACTATTTCTTTAACCATTGACAGAGATTCTAACATAAAGATTCTAACACTTTTATTTTTAACTCTTGTTTTGAGAATGTTGCTGTAAATTCATTCAATCACCTTTCTGAGGTTACATCACACAATTAGAACCATTGTTCATTCTGAATAAAAAGAAGTAAGTCGACATTTTCATTTTTGGAGTCATATACTGAGTTGGTCATTTAGAAAAACTACATAAGTCAGTTTCAAAATATTTTTATGAATCTATAAAAAATATTTCTACTCACAAATTCTATACCTTTTTAACAATTTTTTTTTTATGCTAACAACTGCATTTTTTTTATCTGTTAATTTAATATTTTGATTATCAGTTAATTATTTTATGGTATTTAAAACTGAAAAATAAAACAAAAGAAAAAACTGTACTTGCATATTGTCCAATCCAAGTCATATACAACTGTGCTTAGCATTGCACCAATAATACTAATTATACCAACTTTTTTTAATTTTTTAATTACATTGTTGTATTGCACTTCTATTGTATATTGAATTAAGATTTTAGAAATAATGTTATATTGTTTATCTTTTTTTATATTGTTTGGGATGTTTTCTTCTTCATATTATTTACTATTTATTAATTTTACTAAATTAATGTTATTTACCATTTTTAAGACTCTTGTGTATGTAATAAACAGTGGCGCACCCAGGGAGAAGGCCAAGGGGCCCTGGCCCCCTCCAAAAGAAATGGGAGAAAACACTAGAAAAATATCTAAAATATTTACGACACCAAAGTTCGTTTTTGTGTGTGTGTGTGCGTCTGTGTAAAAAGTAAATTGGCACCATATAAATACACGGTTCTCCCCAGCCAATTTCAAAGGTGTCCAACCAGAGAAACGCATTTGCTTGAGACCACATTTATATATATGGTTGGTGACTCGCCTAACGCGGCTGGCTACTCTTATACGTATTGTGAAAAAATTGCAATGTTACCATGCTGTTAAAAAAGAACTTCAATAGTTTTTTTCCCTATTATTACATGCAGTTTTAGAACACATTTTTTTTAATGCGAGATGAAAACAGAAAGTTACCAAGAAAACGATCACCGCCAAAAAATGACATCCTTTTGGAAATTAAAGCTGAATCATGTTTGTTTCAAGTTTCTACCGGTCGAACAATTGAGACCCATAGTCTAATGCCCTAACGAAAGGAGTGGGGTTAATCATCACTTCTTAGAATTGTCTCCTGTGGTCATTTCCCTAACCCGGAGTGTTTTGAAGAAATTAGAAAAAAATCCCTGTCATTATTGTACAAAGATAAAGTTGCATGTAATTCTATATTCTGGCTCCTGTGCCCCCCCCCCCCCTCCCCCTTCTCTCTTTCTCACCGGCTCTGACTACAGCAGAGGACCCTTTATGACCTCGTTGAAAGAAACTGGACTCTTTAGAAATTATTTTTTCCTCATTACCTCTAGACAGAAAAGAAAACTATCGCTCATATTTTGTGGGTTCTGGGCCACATAACTGTTGCTCCTTTGACATCCTCCTCCCCTCACACACACATTCATATACACCACTTTTATTACATTAGTTTTCAAATCAGAAATATATAATAATACATTTGTTTGTGTAACCTTTCAAATATTTGGAAATTAAAATTTTGACTATAACGCAAGCATAGTATTATCCCTTGAATTTGAAATTCTGGGGTGGGCACTGCAACTACCTGGGGCGGGCCCGGCCCACCCGGCCTCTAGTTACGCCTATGCTGCGGGGATTGTACCGGAATTCTGAACAAAGAGTACTTGAAAAGCGGACAGACTATGAATAGAGCAATATGCAACAACATGCTAAACAAAATTCGCGAAGCCATTCTCAAAAATCAAATAAACGAGTTCAGAAGGAAGGCGGTTCTCTTTCATCAAGATAACGCCCGGCCACACGTTAGTACGATGACCGACTGGACGCTCTACAAGCTGGAGTGGGATTTGATGCAACATCCACCATACAGTCCCGACATGGCTCCTTCAGATTTCTATCTCTTTTCCCATCTGCAGGTACATCTTGATGGCGCAATCTTCGATTCAAATGAGGAGGTCATAAATGAGGTCGATCTCTTTCTGGACTCGCGCACGCCACAATTTTTCGCAGAAGTGATTGAAAAGTTGCCAAAACGTTGGCAGACGATCGTAGATTAAAACGGAGTTTACTGTCCTCATTAGCTTTGACGATTTCGTATGTATTTATCATATTACAATAAAAAAAAAATTGTCGGAAAACCTTTTTACTCAACGTAATATATGCAATAAATAGTTTAACATAATTAAAATGCGTCGCAAAAATGTTTCCTCGTGTACCATTATTTGACGGAATTTATGTTGTGTGCCCCTGTACATAAATAATAAATATTCATTGCACCACATATTCTAAATAATGCATATTTTAGTGTATGTAAATGTATATCAATTTCATTATTTTCGAAAGGATATGACAACATTAAAATGCACATGAAACGATTTTTTCCCATTGGCAGTAATGTTACGGAATGCGTTTGTGTGTTTCTGTAAATGCTATGCACTCCATATTATACAAGAAGTAACTTATAGTTAACCTCAGCAACATATAACAATTTCATTATATGTGCAATAGTTTACAATGATTAAAATACTCCGAAAACTACGTTTCCCCCTATACCATTATGTAGCAGAATTCTTTTGTGTACCCGTGTAAATGAATAATAATTATTCTTTCCACCACATATTCTAAAGAAGGCCTATTTTAGTGCCCTTCATAAATGCATATCAATTTTATTATGTTTGAAAGGGTGTAACATAATTCAAAATCATTTGAAATGATTTTTTTCCATTGGCCGTAATGTAAATGAACTGTACGGGCTTCATCTGAAATAGACATTGTGCTGTAGTAAACATAAAAACATCCAAAAATGTAAAGGTCGAAGTCATAAAAACTTTTCAACTTTGTTGGAATGTGTTAATAAGGTAAAAAAAAGTCCTTTGTAGGCCTACCCAATGCAATAAATAAATAAATAAATAAATATTCTTGTTAAATATTGAAATGCAAACGAGATATTTTATAAAAATTTCTCCCATAGGATTCACGAGGGGATGTTTTTGTGTGAGTGAAGTAGCCTCTTAAATAAATTTCTTTTATAATACTTCCTAATAATAGTGTTTCTAGTTTGTGTCATCTCTTACTTAAACATTAATGTTATTGACTGAGCCTAATCATTAATAGATCCGATGGTACATGACATTTTGTTATTTGTATTGATTGGTTTGTGTTTACATATTTTATCATTGTTTTTAGATAAGTCTCTAAAGAAATTAACAGAAATTAACAAACTTTTAATAACTAGTCTTAATTATTTTTGTCAAAATATTTTAATTTCATCATTCCTTCACCATCATATCTGTCGTTGCGATTTTAAACTATTGCCTACTTGTTATTGACTAATTTTATAAGATGAACAAGATTAAAAATTTTTGCCGTTCATTGGCGATCAGCTAACGTAAAAATATTTTTTTATTTTTTTCATTTTCTAGGCAATAACTTTCATGAAGCTGGCCAGTCATTGCAAAATTTTAATATATTTCAAATGTACTTAAAAAAAATAGTTCTTGTATCGTGTGTAGCTTTTTTTTTACAGGATCATAATGAGTTGTCAATTTTGGTTTCAGTTGGTATTGCATTTAAAATGTAAATCTTCCAAATCATTTCATTTAATATCTTTCATTTAAAATATATTAATTTAAGTTTAAAAATTCATGTTTAACTTATTTATTTATTAATTTCTTTCTTAAAGGTTCAAAATTAATAATGTCATAAACCATTTTATTTTAACACCTGAAGCATCATTTCTATTTTACACATGCAAAAATAAAAGTTTTTATGGGTTAAAAGTGCTTAATAAATGTAATAATTAATTCACCATCTGAAAATAATGCAAACTAATACAGTAGACTCCCTCAACTCTGCACAGGTTGTACGGATTTTAGAATTTTGCAGATTTCTGTTTATTACTCTGTTTACAATTTTTAAACAGTCATTTGAATGTCATAATGCAATTGAGATTATAAGGAATGCGTACAATATAGTAGAATATTAAAATAATTAAATAAAATAATAAAATTTAAATAGTTTTTAAAATGAAAAAATTATTAAAAATAAAGTTCAAGTAAATAATTAATAATGTATGATTAAATATGCTTAATAAAGATGATATACATTTTTCTTGAATTACTCAGTAAAACATTCCTTATAAAGTTACGCTATTAATTCACTTCAAAATCATGTTTGTGTGGGAATTTTACCACATTTCATTTTTACTTCTTTCTTTTGGTCGCTTAAGCCATTTTAATTCATTTTCCTTTTTTTCCCCTTTCCTTTTTCTGTAACCCTTATTACTTGGTTTCCCTGTTAGCACAGTCATCGTTATCTTTATTTATTTAATCATTTTTTTTTACGTTTTTTATTTAGCCCGATGGCTTCAAACATTATTTCATTTCGGTTGTTTCAATTTTGTCTTTACATGACGTCACCGGATTCTGGTATCAAATCAGATTTAAAATATCTTTGTTAGTTTAATTTAAATTTTATTTCTCCCGTTGGCATCCTTTTATCTCTTGTTGGCATCCCAATATTTTGCTGTCTTGTATGTTAGTCTATGGGTTCGGTGTCGTTCGCATTCTGTTTTGGCGAAATTTTTCGTTGTCCGGCAACCCTTTTCCCTCGCCAAGTGACAGTTGCATTTTTTTTCCTTTCGTGGTTTTTTCGAACAAATTCGCACAGAAGTTGTTGGGGGTGTTCTGCTGAAATGTTTGTACTTTATGGAGTGCGATATCTTTATATGCCGATAGTTTTGTTTTTTAAGTGCTCGTGGGATCAAGATCATTGACAATTATGTATCTCAGTATGTATAATAGTACAGAGTCAGTTGTATAAGATTCCAGATAATAGACGTAGGAATGGCACATATATGGGTATGTGCGCTGTGATGAGGGCAGCATCGACTTCTGAGTGCTACGAAAATTCTTTTGGTCTTTTTTTTATGTAAAGAAATCATGTGTATAATGGCCTACTGCTATAAGAGAGGTGTGACAACGTCATGGAGAAGTACTAACCTTTTATAGAGCGTGGAAGGAGTGGAATTTCAACGCAAATTTTATAAGTATATTTTATATGCACTTTTCCTTGTACTGTATTCATTTTTATGAGAAAGGTATAATATCTCGAAACAATTAAAATGAATACTTATTTTCCAAACTAACAAATATTCATGCAGTTGCAAAAAAGAAAAATTATTAGAAATGTTATATTTTCATAACTTTTAACAATTTAGAAATCTAAAAAGAAATTCTATTTTATGAATGGCATTTTAATGTAATTAATACAATAATAATTGTTCCAAAAGAACATTGCTTATGATTAGTTAAAAATGATGTCAGAAATTTTGCATTTTCATAACTTGTTATTCCATTTATAAAAGAGTGAAAAAAAGGAAATTCCAATTTTTGTTCGATGAATGAATAAACAGTTCTATCAGTGATTTTTGTCCTTTTTTTATTTACATATGTGATGTGTAGCTTATTTAGGTACAGCAGTCATTACCTTTTACATTTTTGAAGATATTAAGTAAAATGAGACACCAAAAGTTGTTGTTTTTGTGCGAGCATAAATTCCTCTAACTAATAAAAAAAAAAGGTATTTTATTCTTAGCTTACAATTTGATTGAATTATTGGTTGGAAGAAAGGTCTGGGTTATAATTCTGAACGCAATTTATTTTTGTATACAAAGGTTCCTGAAATGCTTATAAAATATTATTTTTAATAAGAATAATTCAGAATATTTCATCCATTTTATATTTTACAACAGTTAGGAAGTTTTATTTCAGGTTTAGCCAGGCTTAATAACCAAAAAAGCTTGATTAATACATGAATGTATTGGGGTAAAAAGATTGCAATTACAAGTGATATCAATGATATCTTGAATGTTTTTTAGAAATAAATTTATACTTCATGAAAAAGCTTGAGTTCAGTCATATTAATGAGAATCACATATTAAAATATCTACGGAATGATGTAAAGCTAAAAAATTCGTCATTTTGCCGCTACATCTGAACTGAAAGTTTCATTGTTTACGTCTGCAATAATGTGTGGATTTTAGACGTTTGCGGATTTGTGGGAGCCTACTGTATAATTAAATCTCCTTGAAAAATTAAATCTTACTTACTGTATATTCTGGTACTATATAATCTGATAAAGCATAAAGTGCACGTCTACAATTTAAGATTACTTTTTCCCTGTTTTATATTCTCTGTATTATGCATGCCCTTTTCTTTGTAATGAAACCTTTATGAGATGTGTAACACAAAATACAATAAGCAACATATGACAGAATCTAGATAACATACAATACTATCAAAAAAATGTACGAAGCTGAATCTTATAAATCATTTGTAATTGTGCTCTGATTTATTGAACTAATCATTTCTTTTCTTCTTGCTCATTAATATAAAAACCTCAATGCTGTATTTATTTTCTAATATTTCACTTTTATACTCTGCACATAATGCCACCTCTAAATTCTGATACATTTTATTTCAAAAGTACATGTATTCGATAATCTACCATTATTAAAATTTATTTTCCATTAATATGTTATGTTCAGAAAATAAATTAACTTGTACCTTTCTTTATTTTTAGCTACAGCACTGCATAGGAACAAAAATAACTGGCAGAGCATTTTCAGCTGCGGTACGTGTTTTTAATTTTTTTAAAAAAGCTATTTGTGAATTTGGTTTGTCTTGCTGTCTGTCATCTGTCCAGGTTCTAACTCACGTAAATGGAGTCTGATTGTCATGAAATTGATTTGTGTTATTGGGGTTTAATATCACAAGTTCAGCATTGTAGTGTGTAGCATTGACTCAAAAGAATTCTGTTGCATGACGACCTAAGTGGAAAATAATTTACAGCATATTTTATGACATGACACTGTCTTAAACATATTAAAATTTGCCTATATAGATCACTGAGATCTTTTACAGCGCACTTACTGTATGTTCGGGCGTGCCTATAATTTATTGTTTATTGACAAGAACACACAAAAGAATTTGACTTTAGTACTTCCTATAAACAATAATGGACAATAATGGCTGGAAATGTGTTTTCAGTTGTGATATGCGTTTTTAAATAAAACTATTTTTTAAATAGTATTTAGGGGAGATGGGGGCACATGTGAACAGTTCGCATAAATATTTCTTTTTCTTATAATTGGATTAATTCTTATAAATAAAGACTAGTCAGTATAGTAAACAGAACTTTCTTTTACACATGGTAATTTTTTTTAAATCACCTGTATAGTTTTTCTTACATTTTTTAATTGTTTTATAAATTCAAAAAATTGTTCACATGTGCCACATCAGCGGGGTAGTTGTGAACACTCGTGGGGCACATGTAAACAGAAGGTAAAAATAGCCTTTGACATGCTTTTTCTCCTGTTATTAATTTGTTATCATAACCATTACTTATATTATCAGTTAAATTCACCATAAAGAAAAAAAAATTTCTAGTTTCTGAGTGCTATGTTTAAACAAAAGGTTTAAAATGAAACTAAATATATATAAAGCTGTTCTGACACCATACCCAAGAATTATATTAGTTATCAATTTGAAAATTTTTCATTTTAAAAATGTTACTAATATCCATCCCAATTCAAATTATCCTATTCATAGCTGTTGTTTGAGAGATGGAAGTAAGCCATCACTGCAAGTTTGAGACAAATGAAAGGAAAAAATATACAAAGTTGTTTGTCATAATACTCTTTGTATTAACAATACATAAAAAATATTGTTTTAAACTGTTTACTAAAATAGTACATAACACTTATTGCATTTTAGAAAACATTGAATTTATTTAAATTATAATTGAACTCAAATGAGCTTCTTGCTCTTTGTGTACTTCCTGACAAATGTGGAAGTGGAAGTTTCAATACAATATCACTTTTTTGTATGACAGAAATGTCTACTATTTCAGGGAAATTATATGAATTGGATCTGATATTCTTTCTCAGGAATTTAACATACATTTATCATTATCAATTCTTTCTATTCGCCCAACAGAGAAAGTTTTTGATTTTTGTGAACTGTTCATATCTGCTCCAACTAGTCTGTTCACAAGTGCCCCGCATGGCTGCTAGAGTTAAATTGATAAATAATTAACATTTATCAATTTTAGGGAACAAAACAACTTTATCCAAAATATTCATTAGTAGTCATATTATATGTTAAAACATTAAAATTCGAATAACTAACTAAATAAATAAACTTTATCACTTACCAAAGTTGAAACCAACATTTTACATTTGACATCTACAAACAGTGTTTTGGCTACTGAAGGCAAACAAAAAGTTGAAAAGCTTCAAAAAATTTTTACCATATGTCTACAGGTGCTGCCATCTTTGGTAATTTTTTTCAAATAAAAAAACTTATAATAACTATTGAAAAACTGTGATGTTCACATCTGCCCCCTGTTCACATGTGCCCCCATCTCCCCTACTGTGTGTTAATTCTATAAGTCGCATACATGGCTGCATGAAGATCTCAAAAATATTTAAGTTTCTGGATGGAAATGGTTGAATGAGAATTTTAAACTGGGTTACGCGTTTAACTGAACTCACTTTTAGCGTACTGTGTATTATAAGTACGAATCTGTAGATTCTATACAGGGCTGCACAAAAAATTTCAGATATTTTTCCAAGTGAGGAGGTTATAATGTAGATGATGTATTATTTATTTATTTGTTAAATAGTTCAGAAAAGAAATTAAAATTAAATAGTTTTATAGGTTAAATAATGCATGTTTTGATACCAGAGGGGGAGCGGCAAAAGAGAAAGAAGGTTTTTTTGGGGGGAGGGGCTGGGGAGACTTAGATTATTGATTAAATATTGCTACAATAAATAAAATAACAAAGAAGTAGATTTAAAAAAATAATAAACTTTTAAAATTTTGCTTAGGGGTTTACAGTTTTTTTTTTGGTGGGGGGGGGGGGGAATTAGATAATATTTTTTTTTTTACAAATAGGAAATCTGTCAAAATATGCAAGATTCTCGCCCCCTTTATTTGTCTTATTTACTTCTAAATTAAAGGTTAAAAAAGGGGTATATTTTTTTAATCTCGATTATAAGCCCCCCTCCAAAAATTAACTTATTTTTCTTTTGAAAGAGAAGGGGGGTTCAGAATCGGAAATTTACGGTATATCCTCTTTTTAAATAATTCGAAGCGTAGGGTTTTTTGTGTAACATTTACTTGTGAAACAATTTTCTTTATCAAAATGATAGTATTTGTGTTACATATGATGTAAAATAGTTAATTTTTTTAATACTTTTAATCCAAATAGCGTAAAAAACAAGGAACATGCGGTATTTAAACAAAACAGTGTGTGCACTAAATGTCTAATAGTATTTGATGCGTGTTCCCGTGAAATTGGACAATTATTGTTAAATGACTGTCTGGTTGCTGGCAGCTTTTCAAATCCTAACATTTTTCATTTATTGATTTTCTTCAGATAAAATAAAATCGCTATTTTGGCCGACCTAATAATGATGGCCTTCTTACAGATTTCCATCAATGAAAAGACAGGGACATTTTATGATTCCTGTTTATGGATGACAATCCTGTCAACGATGATGCGTTTAAGGTCATCATTTACAGATTTTTACGCTTGACATTTCGCTTGAACTAAAGCCAGGGTGGACATTGTCCAGGATGCAGAGAATATTTTGTAACAATTGCACAAAATAATGAATGAAGCTAGTATAAATTTCGGTAATTGGATATCAAATGAAAAATAAGTAATAGAAGTGTGGATTCAGTACTCTACCTCAGCCCTTTGAGGACAATAAACTACTAGGGCTATCATGGCAACCTAAGCAGGACATGCTTATGATGGAAAATGATCATTTATCGGAATTTTTGCGTAAAGCAAAAATACAAAGCATTTTTTTACTACAAGTAGCAGGCAGATTTATTTATCCTTGTATCTCCCTATACAATACAAAACAAATGCTTATTCCAAGAGCTGTGGGAGTAGGAATTTGACGTGGGATAAAGAATTCCCCCCCCCCCCCCCTCTCTCTCTCTCAGACATTGCGAAGACATGGGAACAATGAAATTTCGAGTTACCCCAATTAAAAAAACAAGATTCCAAAGAATATTTTTCGGTTCCTTCATGACTCCAATTATGAATTGATACTGCACACCTTTTTCCGATGCCAGTCCAATGGCATAGGATGCTGCCGTATACTTACAATTTAATTCATAAAAACAATCTTCCATTAAATTCATCGCATTAAAAAACAGGATGACAACTCTGAAAAAAATATCACTTCCCAGATTGGAACTCTGAGGGACATTACTCGCAGTGCATCTAACTTGTGAAGTGAAGAATGTGTTAGATCGCAAGGAATCTTCTATGTACTTGTAGACTGACTCGCAGATTACTTTGCACTGGATCAAAGGTTCCGCAAATATCTGCAACTCATTTGTTTCGAATCGTGTAAAGGAAATCCAATCGCTGACAGACCTTTGAAGATAGTTTCACTGAACAGTGTCAGAAAATCCTGCCGATTTGCTGACATGAGGTGTCAAGTTCGGATTTCTCATTCGGAATCCTAAATGGTGGACTGGATCTACTTTTCTGAAGCATGGGACATCTCTGTAACAAAGACCAAACCTTAGTGATACCAAACTAGGATATATATTTGTATAAAGAAACTTAAAAAAGACTGGGAATATTGCAACTAACTTGACTATATCCAATAAAATTTCTATGTTGGACTCTTTTTTTTCATTGTCTATTAATTTTTTTAAAGTTAATTCGTATAATTAGTTTTATTTTTAGATTCACATTTGAATTTCAATCGCTGAATGAAAAGAGAATTGGTTTATTAAGGATTGCAGAATTTAAAAAAACCGAATTGTTTCTAATTTGGTCAGCACCAACACTTAATTTGCATCGGAGGTCAGCTCCGGTACTTTTTTGCTTTTAGTGACTATTTTAATATTGGTTGGAGTTCACCAGAGCTCATAAATACCAGAGCCAAATGGAAGTGAGATTATTTGAATAATCTCCAACAGAAGGGAAAATGGAAATTTAAAAGGAAGGATGTACAGTAAAGAACTTTGGTGCTGATAAGACAGGAAAATTTGCCTTCTACCAAGTGGTAGGTTGGTAGAATAGTTGAAGTTTTTAAGGGAAGAGATAGTATAATAAGAACAGTAAATTTACGTTTGCCTGATGTATGAATTCTTAAGCAGAATGTTAGAGATGACTGTATATTACCCTTTGAGTAACGAATTCCCTTTCTTCCTTTATGCGAACTGTGCTATATATTGTTCTAGTATTTAATATAGTGTCACTCTGCATTTAGTGTTGTATGTAACTTGTGTATATCTTATCATTTTTGTCTTTGTGTGATAGTTTTTGAAAATTTATGTATTATTTCATATTGAAAATTACAGTTTAATCACTGGTAGAGTGTTTTCCCCATTCTTAAAAATTGTTGACGACGCAACTGAGCACGCTAGATTATAATGAAGTGCGGGACACCTCTCGCACCAGATCAGTTGAAATGTAAGCAGAGTGAACCAACTATTGGCAGTCGCCTTACAAACCTATTGTTCTTGTAAATAAATTTGTTTCTTAGGTATTAAATTGAATCATCCTTGAAGCTTAGGATACCATTATATATAATGCAGTTCAAGAAAGTTGAGCTATCCCTTACAATTTGTAATACACTGCTCAAAACAATTAAAGGATATTTGAAGTTTTATATAAAATAAAGATATAAACGAAATTTTTTTGCCGAAAATAGAAGAAGAGAATCACAAATGCATATTTTTCTGGTTTTCAAACTGTGGAGTATGCAAATTTTGAGTTCGACGTCAAAAACGTCGCTTCAGCGGCAGCGAATGAAATTTGACTTTCAACTGGATCAAAGAGAATGAAGACAAGGATGATCGGCATTCAGTGATTGCTTTGTTTCGATGAGTACGATGTCTCAGCGAAGTCATTTGACAGATTCAGAAGCTTTGAGAATTGTTGGTAGGTTAGAAGGGGGCCAAACTCAAGCCGAAGTAGCGCAAGCCATTGGAGTGTCACAAAGTGTCATTTCCAGGATCTGGAACCGTTTTTTGGAGAGTGGATGTGCAGGCCGAAGACCAGGGCAAGGTCGTAGACGGGCAACAACGCCCAATGAAGATCGGTATTTAGCATTAACAGCTCGGAGACACCTAACCATGAACGTTACTCTTCTCCAACAACACCTTCGCTCGGCTACAGGCACCACGATTTCAACTCAGACTGTCCGAAACCGGCTCCATGCTGTAGGTCTGTATGCTCGCCGACCGATGGTATGTGTTAGATTAACATCAAGGCATCGTCGCTACCGCAGGGAGTGGCCAACCGAGCATGTCAACTGGAGGAGAAATGAATGGAGCAATATTCTGTTTTCTGACGAGTCCCGTTTTTCTGTGCATCCGGATAATAGGCGTATTTTCATCTGGAGGGACCGTGGCAGTAGGAATAATCCTGCGTTCGTGCACGAAAGTGTCAGATTTGGCGGTGGAGGAGTGTCGGTGTATGGTGGCATTTCCATTGACGGGCGCACTGACCTCTACATCATTCGAGATGGAGCTCTGACTGGTCGCCGATATAAAGATGATATCCTCAGACCTATTGTAGTCCCTTACGCTGCAGCAATCGGAGATAACTTCATTTTAATGGACGATAACTGCAGGCCACATCGTGCAAACCTGGTGGAGGATTTCCTTTTCGAGGAAGGAATCGTTCAAATGGAATGGCCAGCGTGTTCTCCAGACATGAATCCAATCGAGCACGTTTGGGACGCTCTAGGAAGACGAGTTTCTGGCCGCCAACAACCCCCACAAACTCTCCAAGAACTGGTAAGAGCTCTTCTGGAAGAGTGGGGCAGAGTACCCCAACTCGTCATTAATAGCCTCATTGAGTCCATGCCTCAAAGGTGTTCAACGTTGCTGGCCGCCCGTGGAAACCATACCCCCTACTGAAAATGATTTTCTTTGAAGAAAACACCTTTTCTTATTCTTTTTTTCTCATATGCACAAATTGTATTTTTTTCCTTTAGTACAAAAATGCGCAATAAAATGCATTTTTTTCTGTCAAACATGTGTAATTTATTCTCATATAACCTACTATGTCTGTCGACCATGTATCAATCAGCTAAACAGTTTACCAGATACAAAATCCACCTAAAACTGCAATATCCTTTAATTGTTTTGAGCAGTGTATATGAATTTTGTACTAAAGTAATAATGAAACTTGTCAAATCTTATATTTAATTCAGAATTAATATTTAATGCAGTTTATTAAAAAATGTATTTTTATTATTTTTCTTTCTGTTTTTAGATTCAAAATTAGATAAAACTTTTTTACTGAAGTTCCATAAGTCATTTCCTTGGATGAAAATGGCAACAATCTCTTGATACTGATACTTTAAAGAAATTTCTGTTATAATCCGAAACAAAACTTTTTCACTTAAGAAAATGTCATCGATTACAGAAGAAAATTCTTCCTCTGGTGAACAGCACTTTGTTTTTCAAAATGGTGATAAAGAAAAGACCTCCACTGGTAAAGAAGAAAAACCTTTTATTTGTGAATTATGTTCCAAAACATTTTCTAAGAATAGTTATCTAAGAAGACACCTCTTAATTCATACAGGTGAAAAACCCTTTGATTGTGAAATATGTTCTAAAGCATTTTCTCATAATCATCACCTAAGAACACATCTCTTGACTCATAGACTGAAGAGTCATACAAGTGAAATGCAAATACCCTTTGTTTGTGAAATATGTTCCAAAGGATTTTCTGCTGAGAGTAGTCTAAGACGCCACCTTTTGGCACATACAGGTGAAAAACTATTTGTTTGTGAAATATGTTCCAAAGCATTTTCCCGTAATCAACATCTAAGAAGCCATCTCTTGACTCACACTGGAGAGAAACCCTTTGTTTGTGAAATATGTTTTAAAGGATTTTCTCAGAATAGTAATTTAAGAAAACATCTCTCGGTACATACAGATGAAAAACCTTTTGTTTGTGAAACATGTTCCAAAGGATATTCTTATAAGAGTTCTCTAACAACGCATCTCTTGACTCATACAGGCGAAAAACTGTTTATATGTGAGACATGTTCCAAAGGATTTTCTTATAAGAGTGCTCTAAGAAGCCATGTCTTGACTCACGCTGGAGAGAAACCCTATGTTTGTGAAACATGTTTTAAAGGATTTTCTCAGAATAGTAATTTAAGGTTACATCTCTCGGTTCATACAGATGAAAAACCTTTTGTTTGTGAAACATGTTCCAAAGGATTTTCTTATAAGAGTTCTCTAAGAACGCATCTCTTGACTCATACAGGCGAAAAACTCTGTTCGTGAAACATGTTCCAAAGGATTTTCTTATAAGAGTGCTCTAAGAAGCCATCTCTTGACTCACACTGGGCAGAAATCCTTTGTTTTTGAAATATGTTCCAAAGCATTTTCTCATAATCATAATCTAAGAAGACATCTCTTGACTCATGCAGGTTAAAAACTCTTTGTTTGTGAAACAAAATAGTAATCTAAGAAGCATTGTTTGTCTCATACCAAATAGACGCTTCCTGAAAATTTGTTGTATTTTATTGTCAAAATTGAGTATGGAACCTATATATGTCGTTGCATTTACTATTATCACATCGCTTATGTTTCAGCATGCAGCAATAAAATAAAAAAATTCTAAAATTCTTCCATAATTGTTACCGTTCTCAATTTGATAATAAGCAAATAACTCCGGACATATTCATTAGAATGCAGTAAACATATAATTCAGTCATAAAACACCAGCATTCAGTCACATTTAATAAAAACTTTGAAAGTCTAAGTTTCATCTACCACAAAATATATTAAAAATATATCTCGGTCCTCGCCGGACCATTTTCAGTTTCACACTAAGCCAAACTTGTTCTTCGTTGGACCTCTCTTCGGATCATTTTTCGTCTTCTTCGCATATGCGTGTCTCTCCTTAATCAGCACCAATTTCCATCAGCGCATGTTCCATGCGGTGGATCGCCTTGTGCTCGACGCAAAAACAACAGTGACTGAGGTGTTCTGCTCTTGAAGCTGGTAGACGGGAGATGCTGAGCTCGAACCCAATCGCGCCCGTCGGCCTAACCGTTCGGAATTTTCGTGGTTTTAATCGAACCTCGGGAAACGTTGCGTAAATACGGGTTAGATTTCCTGTGAAAGCCCCCCACCCCACGGAGGGCACTCATCCTAAGGCCTATATCCCTCATGCAAATAATCGGCCGTCATAAATAACAGTGGAGGAAAAACAGCTGGGTTCAAAACCTGTATAGTACATAAGCTGTACAGAAAACATATCGGAAAGCTATAGATCATAACCCCCGCGCAAAATGCGAGAAAATATTTTACGAGAGCAATATCCTGTCATAAAGATGCAGCTAACATACTTGAAAAAAGAAGCTATGAAACATAACATCAATATGCCAATAAAGCCCAAAAAATATCTTTCAGCATATAACCGCATGGAACTCGCGCTGGTGGAGAGGGGTTGCCGCGAATTGATTACGGACAGACAGGCATATGCGAAGAAGACGAAAAATAATCGGAAGCGAGACCCAACGGAGAACGAGTGCAAAAATGAAAATGGCCCAGGAAGGACCGTAATGAATTTTTTGTTTTTCAGCACCTTTAATGGTAGAGGAAATTAAGAGTTTCAAAGTTTTTATTAAATGTTTCAGTAAACCTTTATGTACAGATTTTTGGGTAGTTACTTCTAATTATTGTTATTTCACTGTAGAGTAATTTTACCTTGAAACAAAAACTTAATCTGACCTGAAAGTATAAAATGTACCTCACTACCTTATAGGAAAGGATTTATTAAAGTAACACTTTTTTAAAAATATGAGCAGTATACTAAAAAATGTTTTTTGTACGAAAAAAAATCTTACTTATTTGTTAAATTTTCTTCATAATGAATTTCCCAAGGATTTAAATGAAGCATATCTCATTATCATGTTATCATGTAATCTTTGCACCCATCTTGAGCTAAGTATTTTTTTAATACATTAATGACAAATTCAATATTTATTCGGCATGTTTACTCGATTCACAAATAACGGTTGTATAGGCTTATAACCAGTGCATTTTGTAAGATTTATTTATTTTTTTGCTTCTTGTTTGTGTTTTGTATAATCGAATTTAGAAATGTTTTTGGCACAGCAATATTGTCTCCTATCATCATGTATTATAATACGAGCAAATCTTGTGCGTTTGGAAATTTTATCTAAAAACATCGCTGATGATCTTGACTAAATCCTGTATCCTACCATTTTGAGGTGTGAAAAGACCATTGGGGTGGGTTATAAGGCTGAGAAAATTGGATGAGTGGGTCATTTTGGTGTCACTGTGTGTCATTGTATTTTAATGAGAATGAAGATTCAAGCAGCTATTAAGTTGTTGAAGAGTTGACAGCAAACGAAGTCGCAAAGCTGGCAACCATGACAAGCATCCGCCAGATTTGGCAGGAAAACCGATTTCAAGCTTACCTATGCTAATACGTTTATGTACAGCTCATCATCATACTTTACATCACACCATGTACAGCTTGGCATCAAATGAAACAATGTCACCAAGTTTGGCACCAATATATAATTCTTAATCCGCAGAGAATGTATTGTTTTATTCAGTTGAACTCAAGGCTAATTTTGACAGAGCTACGCTCAGTCTTTCCTGCTGTTGTATTATAATGCAAGCAAATGTTTGTGTGTGTGTATACGAATTTTATCTAAAAAATGACTCTAATGATTTGACTGAATTTTGTATTCTACCGTTTTTGAGTATGAGAAGACCCAAACGTTCGAAAAAGTTTGATGAGTAGCAAATCCGCCACACTAAAATCCGCACACCATTGCCGATGTAAACAATGAAACTTTCAGTTCAGATGTAAGGACAAAAATACAGACTTTTTTTATTTTTATATCATTCTGCAGATATTTTAATATGTAATTCTTGTTAATATGACTAAACACATTATTTCTCATGAAGGAAGTATAAATTTATTTCTGAAAAAATTCAAGGTATTGCTGAGACACTAATCACAATATTTTTACTAACTACATTTATGTATCAATCAAGCTTTTTTGGTTATTAAGTCTGGTTAAATCTGAAATAAAATTTCCTTATTTTTTATTTTGATGTAAATTAAAATTAGTAGGGTACCTTTATGAGGCAAGTTTCACTAAATAATTCAAGATAAATGTATCTTATCATTATTAGGTATATTTAATTATACATTATTAATTTTTATTTGACCTGTTCCTTTAACAATTCCATCATTTTTTAAATTATCTTAATTTTTATTATTTTAGTTTATTTTTTACTTAATTATTTTAATATTTTACTACAATATAAGCATTCATTATAATTTTGATTGCATTATTAAATTGATATTACTGTCAAAATATGTAAACAAAGAAATGACCAGAAATCCTCACAACCTCTTGTCCCAAGCTGTGTGGATTTGAAGGTGTCTAAAGTATTATGATTATATCTCGATCAGTTTGAAAAGTTGATCTGCATGTGAAGATGAGCGGAGGGTTAGTTTGCACCTTTTCAGTTGCCATTCTGCGTTCGTCTATAATCATCAGAAAATCGATGCCTCAGCGGTGGTTTTCATTTATAAAAATTATTCAATAGGTACTATGGCAATGGAAAATGCACTTTAACCCTTTATGTCCCAAATTCATGAAAGTTTCATCTTCTAAAGCATTTTTCGTGAATTTTCGAAACTGCATTAAAATATTTACACATTAATAAATTTTAGGAGGGTTTTCCAATTAAAATTAATTAAATTTAAATTTATAGGGATTTTGTACAATATTTATAATTCCACTGAAATCTTTTATTTAATATACATCTTTTTTTGATTTTGTAGAATTAGGAAATGTAGGACTATAATGTTCTTACAATAGAATTATTTCCGAGCTGAAACTCACCTCCCCCAATCCTTGAACGTCAAGAAAACTGAAGAGATGCAAAGGCAAAAGAAATCATCCTCTTAAAAATATTTATGTTTTGTGCTACACATGATGTTTTTGGAACAAGATAAAGTAGTGTATCTATAATTCATTCTAAAGAATTATGACTAATAATCAATGCATTTAATGAATTTTATAATAAGATATTTTAATGGTACTTTAAAGTACCATCAGGATATAAAGGGTTAACTTTGGCGTTTGTCTAAATTTAATCGTATCATATTAGGAAAATGTATGTACTTAGAATTGAATTATGTAAAGAAAAATAATTTTTTTTTTAACTTTTCACCCTGTTTATCTGGATTATAGGTGTTACTAGACTCTTAAATTTGTTTTTGAATTTTAAAAGAACGTTAATCACACGTTAAATAAAAGCCTCGATTGTGTTATGAAATGTTTGAACTGTATTCTTCTGTTAAAAATGGCTTTTATCAATTTTGCCAGTATTAAAAAATAAACGGTCAAGTGCGAGTATTACTCGCGCACAGAGGGTTCCGTACAATAAATATATGAATTAGTAATTGTATTATTAAAAAAACCGTTGCTAAAAGAATACTAACACTTTGTAAAAAATTATGCAAAGTAGGGTTGGGTATAACAGTATATACTAGAAAAATGTAAATGGATATACCATGAAAGTTCAAAGAAATATGGAACCTAAAAAATATCAAAATACAGCCATTCTGTATAACTCATTTTTACTTTCTTCTATCTTTACAAGAAGAAAGTACTGGATTCGTGAAAATTTTAGAATTCCGGTTTTCGACGGATGTATACTTTTTAGGGTACAGAGGTAATGAAAAACATGTTTTTACAAAATGTCTGTCAGTGAGTCTGTCTATCTGTGTGTGACACAAATATTGTGGGCGCTCTGTCTTAAGAACTATTGAACGGAATTTAATAAAACTTTAGATTGATTTAGTCCCTGATATAAATTGGTGCTGATTACTTTTTGGTGTAAATCGCCCAACAGGTAGCTCTACTATGCTGCAATTTTCCCGATTTCCGCAATAGCTGTATCTCAAGAACTAATGCATGGATCTTCATCAAACTTTAGATTCAGTTAGTCCCTGATATGAACGGATCCTGATAAGTTTTTGGTGTAAATTGCCCAACAGGTGCCACTGTAACTCAGAACTTTTCACGATTTCCGTAATAGCTCTGTCTCAAAAAATAATGCACGAATTTTCACCAAACTTCAAATTCAATTAGAAGTTCACGAAAGTTGTCCCTGATTAGATTTGGGTATAAATCGCCTAACCGGTGACGCTGCTGTGCTGCATTTATCAGGAAGTATTGATATGTATGAGATAGAAGAAAGTTTTGGGATTGACACATCCGACTAGTTTAATATTATTTTAATCTCTTTATAATGAGCTTAATTCAGTACTGACAATAAAAGAAATGCATATTTAAACTTCATTTATCATTTCATAAAACTTAATTCATCATAATAATAACCTTTCTTTCTAAAGTGCAGCTAAAACAAAACATTCGTTCAAAGTTCAGTTTTGGCATTGTGCTAAGTGCGCTTCGAAAGAAGGTCACAAAATTGCAACGCCGCCTTGGTTTTTGCCGCGTTTTCCAGATGGGTTTTTAATTAAATTTTAAAGCCACTCGAGGCGTATTGAAAGAGCCATTCAATGCAAATTGTCGCGAACTCCATAGTATTTATGTAATTCATTCTAATTAAGGGGTCTCAGGGATCTCAAAAATTGGAAAAAATGAAAAAAAGAGACCATATTCAACATTTAATATCTTAAAATGTATATGATTTTAAAATACAATTTTTATTGAGATGAAAGATTACGTTCTTTTATTTTATGTATTTACAAATTTTCAAGATGAACAATTAGCATTTACAGGGTGCTCCAAACAATCAGACATTTGATAAGCAGAATATTGGTATAACAGCTTACGCGCACGATTAGAGAATAAATATTGTAACTAGAATAAAAATTTTGGCACCTACTTATACTTCAGATTACAATAATTGCCCTGAACCTAAATAAATTTGTAGTTAAAGCATTTTTATATTTTTAATACAAAGTTGTATTTAGCTAATAGAAAATTTTGAAAATTTGAAAAATATAATTACTTGAAACATATTTTTTTGAACAATAAAAAGGAAATTTTGGATTAACTTTATACAGATTAATATAAAACGTATGTTTTGAAAATTTCATGAAAAAATATTCAAAATTTTTTGAGATATCGCGCGCGTTATGCAAAAAAAAAAAAAAGTAAATTGGAGAAAAATTACTTAAAAGTTTCGAAAAGGCCGCTTAAGCTATTGAGCGGGTATAACTCTAAAAACCATAAATTCTGTTCTAATGAGAATTTGAAGGAAACAATTATATTAAAATGTTCGGAAAAGGTGGAAGATTAACATTTAAAAAAATTAAAATCTTAAAAATTTTGAAGCTTTAAGAGTCCCGAGGCCCCTTGAATTAGTCTGTTTTTAGCTATTTGATGTTTATTGCTTTTATACTGTAACTGGCCATTGCATTACACACATGTATCATTACAAGTTGTTATCTAGGCTTTAAAAGCCAATGGTACATAGAGTACGTCGCCCCTGTCATTATGTGTGTCCAAACCGTCCATATCTTTAAGGGTTTATATCTCGGCTAATTACAGACGATGTTTTTCGAAAATCATGATCAACAATGCTTTTATACTTCTGCTACGATAGGCACCTTCAGCGCTTCTCAACAGTTTTGCTGAATGCCCATAAATCGAAATTTGTGTGTAACGGAAAAATGTGATTTTCTCAAAAACTATGTTACCTAAGGTAATCGCTATAATTTTCCTGCAAGGTTTAAATTAACGTCTACTCCCTCTAATTTTTTTCATAATTTTAGCTTCAGTAAATTCGGAATTAGATAGGGGGGAACATATTTTTGCGCTACATTTTCGACTATATCTTTGAAAATGTAATACCTAAAATTAAAAAAATGTATTTTTGAATTCAGCGTTACGAAAGCTTTCACACGATACCCCACACGGTATACAAAGAAAATATTTTTTTTTCTCAAGCAACTGAATCTGCCCCTATACATTTTTACTAAATATATTTATAAATGTTTAATAATCTGAAAATATGTGGGTCAACAGTCTTTATTACTTCCCCGAATATAAACTTTCCACGTTCCATAGTTTACGAGTAAAATAGCTGTGACAGACAGACACAAGAGTGATCTTATAATGGTTCCGTTTTTACTTTTTAAGTACAGAACCCTAAAAAACAGAAGAAAAAGCAATTTAACAAATTACAACGATCATTTGAAAAATGATTTTTTCAAAGACTAAAATTTAAGACATGAAAAATCGCACGGAGTTTATCATACATTACGTACGCCATGAATTAAACATTAATAGTGTTATTACACGTAAAAATTCCAAGCGAGAAAAATCGCCTGCGACTCGTATGTATTATCCACCTGAAACTTAAGTATTATCCAAGCATTTCATTGGCTGTTCGGGAAAAGGCTTTTCCATCGTCAGATTTCCAAGAAATCTGACGACCCATTTTAAATAAAAATTTCATTCTTAAACTTCGAAACATCCCACAATATTACTTTTTACACCGTCGTATAGAGAAAAGAATGTACTTTTAAATGCAATTTGTTTGAAAGCTGTATCTCAATTTGTTTTTGAGTTATTAAATTTTTTTTGTAGTTTTTATTACATTTTTGTCATAGTGGCAACAGAAGGTATCCATCTCTGTTGAAAATAAAGGGAAATACAGATTACTGTATAGACCAATCAGAAAACGAATAAAATGCAGATTAAACCAATAAAAACCTTCGGATATGCTTTTGATTTCCTACCCTGACGAGAACAATAACCATTTTATCCAAATGATTAAAAAGTTTCAACTCCTAGCAACTGAATTTTGTTTTTAATTGATGTATGAATTCTTTAAAAATTTTTACAAATGTATTTTTTTTTTCATTTTAAAAATTTCTGAGTAGATTGATTTTTTGTACATACAATTTTCTTTTTTAACAAAATTTAAATTGTTTTAGATTTAACTTATATTGGAATAAAAAATAAAAATTGTTTTTGATTAAGTGATAGGATTGTTTCATTTTCTTTTCTATCTGTTTTAATCGGAGACAATGGGGTTAATATGAGCTACTTTATTTTTTACTCTGCATTCCAAGGAAGAGGTGGCTTGATAAGCATTGAATTTTTGTCGCTCGATAAGCTCATATTTTCTGTTTCTTCCTACGATGTTTGATTGCTTTAACCTTTTATGCCTAAAACTTGGTATTAACCTAGAAAAGGCTTCATCTTAAGGGTCTACTTGACTCGCACGAAAACATCCTGTTGCTAAGGTTAATCCTAGGGATAATTTTTTTTAATATCTCGCTTGCATTTTAATATTTTTAAAGGATTTTTTTTTCACTGGATAGCTAGGGTTGATCTATACATACGTCGTTTTTTATTTTTTAAATTTTGTTAAAGTTTTTTTTTTCTATGAGGATACTTTTATTTTCTAAATTCCTCATAAAAACAACATTCAATTTTTTTTAAAGTAATTACATTGTATGTATTTAAGTAACTAATACATAGATAATTATTAATTATACGTATTTATTACATATGCATAATTATTAATTAATTATGCGTATTTATTAAATATAAAAAATTATTATTTAATTATACGTGTGGCCCAAATTTACTCTCTGTGTCTTAGATCCAAAACTTTTTTTCATATAAAATAAAACGTAATTAATTCGTCAAAGATACAGAAAGATTTTCTAATTATACGAATTTCATTTAGTAAAAAAATATTTAATTATATATATGCACACCTCTATTTATCTTTTATAATGATTTCTGTAAATGATTATCTGTTATACTAGAACTTTCTCAAAGAATATTCCAAAAACTTCTGCGTTTTCAAACTGAAAATTTTCTATTACAGTTATTCGGCTTTTTCCAGACTTTTTGGACATTTATTTTATTTTTTAAGTTTTTTGTCCTATATGTTATCAATAGTAATATTAGGTCTACCAGAAAGTTCTGTCCGATAATGTTATTTCAAGCTTACTTTTTTAAAATTCAAATTTCTTCATTGGCACCAACCACTTTTTTGAAATAGTAAAATTCCCATTGATTTAACCTTAATTAATATGTCATTAAGTAAGGTGAATTTTACCATTTCAAAAGAGTAGGCGTGAAATAACATTATTGGACAGAACTTTCCAGTAGACCTAGTAATTAAAAAAGAGTCTATACACCCCAATTCCCCCCTCCTTACCGATTTAGATGATTTTTTTAAGAGTTCAGAAGCCATCGAATCATGCAGACTATCCACTCATTTCAACACTAAATAGTGAAGATTTTCATTTTTTCTGTTCGGAGGGGATATTTAATCATTAAAAGATGAAAAAGTACAGATTAATATTTAAAATTACTATTAATTATATTATTAATTTTTATAGCAAAAGCATATAAAACACTTCCACCATAGAAAAATTGGCTTCTGATGGTTTTCACCAAACACGATTCCCGGCAAGAAACAAGATTCTCTCTGATGACGAAAGTTTTGACCAATCAGATGACGAGATGGCCAAACTTGAGTGGGATAAAAATATGTATCTGACTGCATTTTGCTTTATTAGACCGCGATCTACTGATCTGAAAAAAGTGAAATACAAAAGTTACATTTTTTCCCTCGTAGAATCCGAATCTGTAATAAAAAATGGGGATTAACATTCAATATTTCAAAGTTAGACCCCCTCGGACCCCATAGGGTCGGATTGTGTGGTCAACTTTGGTATTCCTGAATAGCTTTTTCAAAAATATTTAATACATATTTTTCCGTTTTTCAATCTGACATGTATTTTTCCAGTTATTCGACCGCTTCTAGACTTTTCGCACACCCTGTATAAATTTTATTATATTTACAATTGCGAAATATTACAAAAATACACCACAAATGATTTCCCCCCCCCCCCCATAGGCCATAATGTAAAAGAATAACCATCAGACCATAAATGCTACGCCAGGATTCCCCCCCAGGTTTAAAAAAAGGCAGGATGCTGGCTGGTGGGAAAAGGGCACTTTTTAGATTCTTAGAGGCACTTTTTTAGAGTCTTGGGAACATTTTGTTCATTTTTAAAAGCAACTTTAATATTTAAAAGACAGGAAACTCTTTTCAAGACATGATTCATATCTAAACAATTTTTTTAATACAAAAGACAGTAAACGCACAGTTTTTTTTTTTTTTTTTTTTTTTTTTTTTTTTTTTTTTACCGAGGGTCAAGAAGCATGTAATTTTTTGACTGAAGGGCAAAAAAGGGCGCTATTTTTTGGATGAGGGGCAAGGGTGCTATATTTTGAATCAAAGGACAGGAAGGGTGCAGTAGAGTTCTCGCTGGATTTTGACCAACTTTAGCGATTTGGCGAATAAGAGATAAAAAACAGTAGCCAATGTAAAGAGATGTTAGCCAAATGGATTCGGCATGAAATACTGAAAAATCTATCTTTAACCCTATTGTATCCCTTTTCGCGAGTATATTCTAAAATAACCTAATGTTTTGTAATTAGTTATATAATAGAAATTTGGCTATCCGCTACAGAAACTATTAAAAATAAGTACATTCTAAATGTCTCCTAAATGTGCAAATGTTTCAGATATTGTTTTAACATTCTAAGTAAAAATTCGCAACAGCTATCTTTGATTTAACGTTGTGAAAATATACACTAAAAATTGCTATGAAATTTCGACATAAACCGATAGAAAAAAATTGTCCAGCCAATGATATGCTTTACATACAACTAATAAAAAGTATGGTAAATGGATAATTTCAACACAACATTCCAGCAAAACTTTTCTCTATTTGCACTTGATGCGAGTAATTTTGTTTGTGTTTTTGCCAGCGCTACGCCGGCTCATTGATAGTAATTAACTGACAATAGAAATACCTATCACATAATTCTTTCTGTGTCTTTGGCTGTTGCTAAACTGAATTGATATTAAGGCAGTATCCCTATAAATAATTCAGTGTAAATGGCACGCTGCGATTAAACATGTAAAGCGACATCAATCATTCTGAAACGCGGATAAGAATCTCGGTTGTATTGGCACAATCACACATACAAACAGTGCCTAAATTGAACTTGCACAATTTGACGAGTCTCATTGTTCGTTTACTCGCCAAATGAAGCATTTTATTGCGATTTGTCGCAATGGCGAGCGGCAGCGAGAACCCGAGGAGCAGCAACCTCCTGAAACTGTCTTTGCGAAACTCTGGCAACACTCGTCGTTTTCAGTAAGAATCGAATCATGTTATAGAAAACCTCAATAACATATATTTATTTATTACATTGCAATCAGAACATACTTACGACAGAGCATGAATAGACAGAAAAACCAAAGTCATAAACACTTTTCAACTAAGCTGGAAAGTGTTAAAAAGAATGTTATATAACAAGATTAAATAAAGTTTTACTGCCCTTCGATTAAAATAAAATATCCTCAGATGTATTTTTACGTGTCACAGTATGTAGTATGTTATTAAATTTCAGATTAATATTTTAAAGAGCAATCTTTATTTCTTGAAGATAACCTTACCTATAAATCTTGAAATAATTATTAAAATTCAAACATACTAACTATAAACTGCAGTACAAAACTACTAGGTAAGCAAGAAACTACCAGCATTTATATTTTTATTAAATTAAACATCTCATTTATGAAAATATCTTTTATCTTTATCTGTAGAAATGACATTTTATAAGGCTTTTGACACAATAATCAGAACCATGATTTATTTGTTAAATTTTGTGTGCTAAGGGTAAAACAAGGCTGGAAAAAATGAAAACAAATAAAAGGATTAAAATATATAGGGTATATAAAGAACACCATGTGTTACCAAGAAATTACTGATAATTATTAAACATTACTTATTAAAGAGAAAGTAATTAAATTTATTGCTAAGTTTTAAACAAAATTTTGCAAGTAATGTAATTCTTGGAACTTTGAATAATCTAAATCTTATAGATGCTTATACATAACAAAAATTAAAGTGGTTAAATTTTAAAATTAGGCAGAAAATGTTTACTACATTTCCAGTTATTTACCTTTGAAAAAGATGAGCAACTGTGAAATAAACGAAAACAATTTATTATTATTCTAAATAAAACAACTTCTTTAAAAATAAAATCCTTATAAACAGAACAAACAAATGACAACAACAGAATACAACTATAAACTTAAACACTGTTTAAACAGCGCCTCTGGTGCTGTTTTAAAACAATAATCATACAAGCGCGAGATAAAATGATGAAATGTAGTTAGAATGGTTTAAAAATGGATGTTAAACCATTAATATAGACTTTAATAAGTTTTCCAATCCTTAGGGGGGGGGGAATCAAACTCATAAATGCAAAAATAGGATAGTGTTAAAAATTTACTTTTAATATATTTTTTTTAAAGAATATAAATGTTATATTTATATTTTTTAATACACACTGAAATATTCATTATATGAGAATATCAGATTTAATTAATTTTTCTGATTAATAACATTATCTTATTACCTTCATATTAAAGTCAGTAAAAAGTTCAATTTATTAAATAAAAGGTTTTCTTTTTTATAGTTACATCAGGTTGTTTAAAATTTAAACTTTTAGCTACCTCAAGAAAAATAGTGTTACTTATTATTATATTAGCTCAGTGGTTGAGGGGGGGTGGGGGTTGAATTCTGAATTAATAAGGGTAATGCTAGAAATTGTTTTGATTCATTTAGTTTAGGTCTCTAATGAACATGCTATGTTTTGCGCTTTGCACTAGGTGACCTTTAACAGCTATGGCTATGAAGAGATTTCTGGACTGAAAACACGTTTTTAAAAATTACCATAACAATGTCTCGAAACAACCAATTTTATTAAAAACATTGTCTATATAAATGTCAAAAATCGCTTAACTATTGTATTTTATATTTTTATTTCTTTCAGAAACGATAAACTTATATATTAATTACTGAAAAAATACATGTATTGTTATATCATAAAGTCTTGGTCGCTTATGGCGATTTTAAATCCGGACATTTTATTCAATAAAGCATACTTATGAAAATTTAAATTCTGCAATAAAGCTCTTTTTCTTAAATATAAAAAATAAATTTAATTTTAAAATATGAGGAATCAGAGCCGAAATTAGCATTTTTTCGCCCGGGACCCCCACCCCCTCCTCACGCACAATAATAGTTATTGACCTCAGGTACCATATGCAAAAAAAAAAATAAAATAAAATAAAAAAAAAAATCATAAAAAAATAAAAAGAATTTAATAATAATTAAAATTAGAGCAAGAAATATGTAAACAACGCTCCCATAGGATTAACAGTACCTTGAGAATTAAGAGCCTACACTAATCACGCGAAGAAACTAGAACACTAATGTTAAACCTATGGGGGCGTTCTTTTTAAAATTTCTCGCTTGCATATTAAT
The DNA here is from genome assembly GCA_963932465.1 of Maratus speciosus. Lineage (NCBI taxonomy): Eukaryota > Metazoa > Arthropoda > Arachnida > Araneae > Salticidae > Maratus > Maratus speciosus. Next base: position 71,552,857 of record OZ010794.1, on the reverse strand, counting down.
AGTTTTAAATGATTTTTTTTTCATTGCTTAGAATAGTTGAGGTTGAATTCTAACCGGGTTAGTGTTTACTTTTTCAATTTTAGTTGCAGATTGTTTTTATAAACTTACTTTCACTTTCAGTACCAGTTCCAAACCCTAAAAGTATAGCAACGCTAAAGATAAATCCTAAGCTATCCTAAGAAAAAAAATATCATTTTAAAATATTAAAATGCAAGCGAGAAATTTAAAAAGAAAGCTCCTGTAGATTTAACATTAGCTTGCGAGTTTCTTTATATTTCATGACATTTTTGTATGAAACGACAAACAAAATTTTCAGTTGGCGTCCGCTTTGCCTTTCGTTCTGGCGCCCGGGCCCGGGGCACATGCCCCCTCTGCACCCCCCCCCCCAGTTTTGGCCCTGTGAGGAATTAAAAAGTGTTAACAAATCCAATTAATATTTATTTGCATTTATCCTATAAGTGACTGAACACGGAGTTAGTCAGTTTTGAGTCTCAAAAATAAACAAAACTGTATTTAGAATTCGATTAAATTTCTTCGATGAAATTCTAGGACACGTGGTTTTATTTGTAAAGAATTTCGCTAACTTGTAATGTCTCTTATGCTTCGGTTATAAATAGTTTACTTTTCTGACAGTTTCTATTGAAAGGGTTGGAAGGAAGTAGCTAAAAATATGTGGGGTTGTAAATTATGTATGTATATAGCAATAAAGTTAAATTCTCATATCTGAAAACTTTAAAGGGAAAAAAATCGAAAAGAATTCGCTTACATAAAAATATCAGTAATAAATTACAAGAAAATGTAAAATATGAAAGTCAATGTAAGCAAAACATCACACTTTTTTGTTTCAAATTTTTTAATTAAAACTATTTTCTTTAAAAAATGTCTGCCATCTCATTAAATGCGCTTTCTTTCAATTTTCTTATCTCTTCCACCGAAAGACCGAAATGTGTGAAAATTTTTTTCTTAACATTAAGTAAAGTAAAAATCCTAATCGTAACAAATTAATATTTGTTAATCTTTTAAAATAATTTTTATTAAAACCATCTTTACTGTTTCCGTAATATATTGAAGCTTATAATCCTGCTATTAGTTGACCTTCAATTCCCGTTAGAAATAAGACTCCTGCATACTCATTTGTTCACTCCCCCCCCATCCCAACCTGCCAGTTTTTCTCCAACCTCCTTAATTCTAATATGTAGTACTTTTTGCACTCGAAATAATAATACTACATCATGTTAAATATTACTGCATATTTCAAATACAATATCAGAAATAACAAACAATATTTCTCCTCTCATACGAATCAATTTTAAGGGGCTAACTCCAGCCATGCAAAAAGACCCGCTCGCTAATGTAATCCTATGGAAGAAATTTTTTAAGATATCTTGTTTGCATTTCAATATTTTAAATGAATTTTTTTTTCATTGGATAGTTAAATTCGATCAGTACAAAGGCTTTGCTACGTTTTCCATTTTGTTCGCAGACATTTGTACGTTTTCCATTTTGTTTTTTTTATGAGGATGCTTTAACTTTCAGAACCGGTTCTAAAAGTGAAAGCGTCCTCCTAAAAAAGTGCGGAAACAAAATCAAAAAGTAGAAAATGGCCAATGTAGAGATCAATCTCAGCTATCCAATGCAAAAGAAAAAAAATCATTTTAAATTATTGATATATTAACAAATTTCTCCCATTGGATTAACATTAGTTAACGGGTGTTTTCGCCTGATTGAAGTAGCCTCGTAAATATGCTTAAAATCATGAAAAAATGTATTTTTTAGATGTTAATTTGCTTGTAGTTTTAACCTTCCGTCTACCAGACGGGTCCATTGGACCCGACATGTACATTCAAAATATTTATTCAAACCAGAAATTTCTTCAAAACAAACTAAATGTATAAATCAGACAATAATAAGTTAAATAAACAAATTAAATAGTTTTAAGTAAAAATTCTGGTGTAGAATGTTTTTATAAAACTTGAGTAAAATTTCCGGTAGTTCTAGGGTTAAAATAAATATAAAAATGTAGTGAAGGCATCAAAATATTTTTTAAATATAAATGTATATAAAAATTGGAAGCAGGGTGGACTGATAACTGTGCCTGTTCTGTCTTCAAGCTCTTGATTAGCAATAAAGGCAAAACTTTGAAACAGTGATGTGAACTTAATATTCAACAAAGGTATTAAGTGTGGGATACTCATTTCACTCAGAATTTAAAAATGTACATCATTTGCATAGATAACGTTTTTGATAGAGTAAATTATTATGAAATATTGTTATGGTAATAAAACAAAAAGTGTTTTCCGTCCAGAAAGCTGTACATAGCGGTTAAAGCTCATCTAGTGCAAGAGGCAAAACTTAGTAAGTTCATTACAGATCTAAACTAAAGAGATTAAAAGATTTTCCAGCTTTCCCTTAATTCCGAATTCGCCATTTTTAAAAAATCCCTATCCACAGGGTTATATATACATTCTTTAATGGTATTATTATGCAGTTTAGTGATCCAGGGTTCCAACAATACTACTACATAAAAATTTTATAAACAATGGAATTTTTGTTCTGTCTGGCAAGCGTTCGTTTGTTTATATTTTGTTAACCATTTTTATAAAAGCTGGTAATCGATTATTTTTAATTTAGAATTTAAAACATCATAATTGGACAGTTTTTGAAAGTTTTGGAGAAAATAAAGAATACATGTGATACAAAGCAGATTATGTGTATCAAGTTGAACAATTGGCAACTTTACAGCATCGGAATACTTATGCCTAACATAGCCACACCTTTTGAGTATAAACCGGAATCATCACCTCACTTGCATTTTACGTAAACAGATCCATTTTGGTAAGTCTTTTTTAAGCATATTAACATACTAAAACAATTCAAAATTAAATAAAAAAAATTACAGAAGTAAGCTTAGATTTTAATAAATTTAACATATAAATATAAAAAATGAGGCAAGAAAATTCAGTCGATAAAAAAATTACAAAAATGGTATTTACATTCTGCAGAGAATTTTTTCCGCAAGCTATTAGTACCAGAAGAAAAAAAAAAGTGGAATTATTTTGATTTTAAAGGAAAAATAAGTAAAATGAATCCCGCTCCGTAACCGACCATTGATTGAAGCTATCCACTTCATTTAAGATACTTTTGGTAAATTTGATATCGAACCATTTAAATGTTTTCTTGAAATAGTCATTTGAAAGATTGTTATATTGTTTCGGGAAGTGCAATCGAAGGATATTTGGATTAATTTTTCCTTTTTCTAATTGGACTTTTTTGACCTACAAGCATTATATTCCTGTATATATATATATATATATATATATACAGAAATCTGCCAATGTTTATTTGTGTTTTTTCATTACTTTTTGTAAATTTGTTTTCTCTTTAGAATCAAAATTCGCTTTAAAAAATGGTTCTCTAACATATTCTTAGAACACTTTTACACAAAGTAAATACTATTTTTGCAGCACTTTTTATCAATTAAATTTTATGATTTTTTTCTCTATATTTACATGCATACAAAGTAATTGGAAAGAACAGGGGTTCAAGAGATAGAGTTTCCCCTAAAAGTTTTGAAAAACACCAGAGCGTATGTTTATATAAAAAAAAATTGCTTCATTTCTGTAATTTAATGTACTAAAAATGCATAGACAATTTAATTTATACTTTTATTATTTATTGTGTTCATTTTTTATGTGCTTCAAAATGACACTTTTGAAATTGATTGCAATTTAGAAATAATAAGGAAAGTATGTTTTCCAACATGGCAATCTCTTTCAAAACTGTAAAGCTTTAATACGTATGAAGTGCCAATAAATCACTTATTACCTTTTTAAATAAATACTTTTAAAACAGGATATTCAGATTGATGATCATTTTCAATTTTCGGGGGGGGGGGGGGGTGTAAAAGTAATCACTAATGCAAGACATATTTATGAAATGTGCTTGTTTATATTTGGTACTTATTTGATTTCATTTATTAACTAATTAAAATATGTTTGACTTGAAAGAAATAGAAAAATTGGCAACTGTGTGTTGTGTTATGTTTTTGTTTAAAATCATCAAATGCAAACTAAACTTCTTATATAAAGTAAAAAAGATTTGTTAATTCGTATTACAAGAAATAAAAGAAAATTGGGGAAATAGTATACTGAAAAGTATCGAAGGAAAAAACAAACAATATGCATGAGCATTACAGAAACATTTTTAAAAATATAAAATTTGTAGGTATGCTTTAATTTTCAAATAGACATCTGAAGGACACTAATTTATTTTTCTTAAACTAATCTCAATAAATTTCACTTCATGAGAAAATCCCGTAAAATGTTTTTAGGGAGAAAATTAAAATTAAATATACGGCTAAACAAATGTACAAGATTTCAAAGATAATAATACAAAATTCAAATAAATAAAACTTCATAAACTACATAAAATTATATCTCTAATTGTTTAGCAAAATCTACTATAGATTATAAATAAAAGCAGTATACGGCTATTAAAAATCTTAAAAGTTGGTAAAAACTTCTTTTATTGTACAAGAACATCCTAATCATGGAATGTGAAGTAAATATTTTATTGCAATCCAAAGTATAAGACAAATAAATGTGATTGATTCAGCAAGCATCGCACAATAACCAACTCAAACTATTTCACACAGAAAGCATCTTTCAGTATTTCTTCTTAATCATTCAAAGGTTTTGAAACTGCTACATCCATTTTTTATACCATATCAAATGACATTGCGGAGCAAAAGTGGAGTTTTGTACGTCAGATTACAGATTAGCCAATAGAAGAGATCTATTTTACTCTGTACATGAATTTCTGTATGGTTTGCTTATATGCTCCCGATAAGAAAAGTCAGAAAGCTGTGACTAATCAGATGAGTTTCGCGATATCTACGCAGATTTTGTTTCGTCCATTTCCAAATTGTTACTTTTTTTACATATAGAAGGAAGTAAATACTAAGAAAAAACCTGTTCTAAGTAAATTAGCATTTACTTGTCAGTGTTAACAGTCATTGCAGTATCACGTGCATAGCCGATTTGGTAATTATTCCTATTAACGATTATTTTTAACTCAATGATACCGATTGGTTAAAGATATCATATGAATTGAATTTTTCCAACTGAGTGAAAAATTCATAATCAGAGTTTCGAAACCAGGATCCAGGGTGATTCTGTGTTAAAAAAAAAAAAAAAAAAAAAAAAAAAACTCTGAAATTCACAGCAAATTTTCTGAAGTTACAGCAGAGTAAAAAGCCGTGTGGGGGGAGGACTATCCTCCCGGCACTAATTATGTGTTTTTAGAGTTTCGTATCTTTCACGAATCCCTTGTAGTCTCGCGTCGTTGTCAGTCCATCACAGCGCTCATACTCGGAAACTATTTAGGTTACAGACTTGATTTTTTTAAGATACAGCTGAATAGCCACTGTCATAACCAAAATCAGAAAATTTTGAAAGTTTCTTATCTTGTTTTAATTAAACGAATTCGTGCTTTTTCGATTTCAAAAGATAATCTTAAATTCAGGAAGTATCGCACATAACCGATGGCTCCATGGTAAAGCAAAAGTCTACCACACAGTAGGTTGTGGGTTGAAGAAATTCGCATTTTCCCCGCGATTGTTTGATGAAATTCGCTTTTTTTCCGCGATCCTTTGAAGAAATTTGCGTTTTCTTCTGCAAACGATTCGTGAAATTGATTTTTTTCGGCGACTATTTGTTGAAATTTATGATTTTTTTTATGTCAAAATTTTTGGACTGATGACCGATTTTTTAAAAATTTCAGAAGCGAATGCCTTAAATTTTCTGAAAATCCGGAACAGAATCCCCCCTGGTTGTGGTTCCCGAAGCTACATCCATCGCTATCGAAAAAGTTGAGGACTGTTTTCATGAAAAAAATTCGTTAATTTTAAAAACACATAAAAGCAGAGTGTCCATGTAAACACACGATCAGTGCTAGGCACATCTTAGTAAACATCTTGTAGTGCATTTCGGTGAGATATACGAATTTAAATGTGTTTGAAATACAATATAACATCATTAAAATGCATTGAAAAAGATCCCCCCATACGAATATAATGTACTGAAATTCTTTAGAAAGTCCTTGCAAATTAACAATTTATGCCACACACATAATTTTCGATACCAAACCGCCACAGTAATGGGGGTGCCAGAATTAGCTTAGAAAAATGAAAGATTTTGATATACACTAGATAGTTTTGGTTTTATCGCGCCATCATCCTTTTTAGTGTTTCGTTCATCTCACGAAACCCTTATAGTCTCGCTTCTCTGTCTGTCCATCACAGACTCGTACTTGGAAACTATTTAACTAAGTTACAGACTTGATTTTTTTACTTTCTTCTATCTTCAACAGAAGAAAGTATTGTAATCGAAATTTTTTTCGACTTCCGGTTTTCGACGAATTTGCATGTTTTAGGGGTCAGAGATTCCAAAAAACATGTTTATAGAAAATGTCTGTCTGTCTGTCGCCATTGTACCATCAAAAAGTGTATGAAGTTATGTATAGAATTAAACCAAAATTTTATTATAAGTTTTTGGCTATGGCAAGCAGGTCCTCCCGGAATTTGGAAAAAATTCGCCGGTAGGGGGCGCTGATATAACAATTTTTGTGCGATTTTGAATATTGTACCATCCAAAAGTGTATGGAGTTATGCATAGAATTGAACCAAACTTTTAGTTTAAGTTTTTGGATATGACAAGCAGGTCCTCCCTGAATTTGGAAAAAATTCGCCGGTAGGGGGTGCTGTAAATGCGTTTTTGAATATTGTACCATCGAAAAGTGTATGAAGTTATGCATAGAATTGAACCAAATTTTTATTTTAAGTTTTTGGCTATAACAAGCAGGTCCTCCCTGAATTTGGAAAAAATTCGCCGGTAGGAGGCGTTGTAATAGCGATTTTTGTGCGATTTTGAATATTGTACCGTCCAAAAGTGTATGAAGTTATGCATAGAATTAAACCAAATTTTTATTTTAAGTTTTTGGCTATGGCAAGCAGGTCCTCCCTGAGTTTGGAAAAAATTCGCCGGTAGGGGCCGCTGTAATAGCGATTTTTGTACAATTTTTGTGCCATTTTGAATATTGTACCGCCGAAAAGTGTATGAAGTTATGCATAGAATTGAACCAAATTTTACGTGTTTATTTTTGGTCATGTCACGAAGGTCCTCCCTGAATTTGGAAAAATTATGCCGGAAGGGGGCACTATAATTGCGATGTCTGTACCATTTTCATTATTGTACCATCGAAAAGTGTATGAAGTTATCCATATAATTGAACCAAATTTTTTGTGCATGTTTTTGGCTATGGCAAACAAGTCCTCCCTGAACTTGAAAAAATTCCGAAGGAAGGGGGCGCTATAATTCCGATCTCTGTGCCATTTTCATTATTGTACCATCGAACAGCGTATAAAATTATGCATACAATTGAACCAAAATGTTTGTGCTTGTTTTTGGCTTTGGCCAGCAGGTTCTCCTTGAATTTGGAAATATTGCGCGGTAAAGGGGCTCCGTGCTAGCGATTTTTGTATACTTTTCTTGATTTTTCGTAGTTCTATTGTGCATCGGCGGCTCATGCAGCGGCGGGAACTCGCTTCCTGCTATGCCGGCTACTCGCAAACAGCTGATAACGACAGAATAAGGAAAAATTAATAATTTTAACAAATATCATGATATAGATTATCTCGTTTTTAGTCCGTTTAATTGACTTGAGCAGAAATTTAAGATGAAAATCAACGTTGGTATAGTATTGAACTAATAATATTGAAGTATTAACATGTGTAACTAGGTTTTGAAATATTAAGATGTATAAGATAGAAGAAAGTTTTGGGATTGGCACATCCAACTAGTTTTATTTTTTACCCAGAGCTGAATACACCCAGTCATACCCAAAATCATAAAATTTTGAAAAAGTCTTATATTATTTTAATTAAATGAATTCATTCTTTTTTTTATTTCAAAACATAATCTTAATGTCAGCAAAGCCTCCATAGCATAGTGCTAAAGCATTCGTCTTTCTACGGGGAAGATATTGGTTTCGTATCTGATAGGCGGAACTTCAAAATATTGATTTTTATTACCCTTTTTTCAGATGAATTTAATTAAAAGAAAATTCTTTTTTTGGCCATTTTAAAGACATTTTTTGCGCCGCGGTAATTTTTAAAATCCCTTTTTTGTAGACAAAGGAAATCTGGAATTTCAATTTGGAATCAATATTTTTGTTTACTGCTGCTCTCTAATGGCTATTATTTTAAATAATATACTTCTACTTCTATGGGCAAATTTTTAAAACTAATCATTACAAGAATTATTCAGGAATTGAGAGATTTTTTTTCTTTTTTATTTCGAATTTTAATAAATGTTAACATACTTTATTTGGTGACATCTAGTGAGCATTTGAAAAGTCAAAGAATTAATATCCATTTCTTCTAAATTATTTAAGCATTTTAAATACGTTTAAAACAATTTTTAACTTTTAGAAATTTTATATTCTATTTACAGCTGCGCTAATTTTTTGAAATTTCTGAATTTAAAAACATTTGGATTTTTTAATTTTATTAAAATAATATCTTTTGAATATTTTTAATTTGATTTAAAATTTTTTTCTAATTATTGTGAAATTAAATGTAATGGTGCTGCCATTTATGTAAGGATTTAATAATTTTAAATTAACAATTCTGGTTTATTAATTTAAAGATAAAGTGTTTTAAAAAACATTCTGTGCGATCTGCGATCACACTTACCCACTTTTTTCTACGTTCCCTTGAAGAAATTTGCATTTCTTTAACGATCCTTTGAAAAAATTCGCCTTTTTTTCTACGATCCTTTGACAAAATTTGTGTTTTTTCTACAATGATTTGACAAAATTTGCGTTTTTTCCGCAATTCTTTGACGGAATTTGAGTTTTTTCTACGATCCTTTGACGAAATTTGCGTTTTTTCCGCGACCGCATAACGAAACTTTGCGGAGGTTTTCACAATCTTTTCTTGATACGGTGTATCAAAAGATCTAAATGTATTAGCAGGGGATACCCTGTATATTCTTTTCATATTATTACGCGATAAGCTTCATTTAAATCCTTGGAAAAATTCTTAAGAAAATTTAAGCAATGAGTAACATTTTTTTGGCAAACAAATATACCTTTAGACATTTCTGATATTTTTCCAATAAAGCTTTTCCGATTGCATAAGATATTGAGGTACAATTTATCCTTTTAGAACAGAATATAATTTCATTTTTGGGGGTAAATTACTTTAAAGTGGAGTAAAAAAAAATTAAAGTAACTATCAAATATTTTTTTACATAAAGGTTTATTGTAACCTAATGAACATGTCCGGGGGTTTTGATTATTATCAAATAAGCAATATGCCATGGAAGAATTTTTAATGATTTAGAACAACGTGCAGTTATTTTTTATTACTAAACGCTAAAACACAAGAGAGGTGATAATAGTTAATACAACGACATGTACAGGGTTCATACTCAATTTTGGCAGTAGAAATACAAGACATTTTCAGGAGGAATCTACATGGTATGAGACAAATAATGTTTTCTTAAACTACTATTCTTAGAAAATGCTTTGGAATATATTTCACGAAAAATGTTTTTCTTCCGTATGCGTCCAGAGATGTTTTCTTAGATTACCATTATCATTAAATCCTTTGGAATATATTTCACAAACAAAGGGTTTTTCACGTGTATGTGTCGAGAGATGTCTTCTTAGAGTACCATTCTGAGAGAATCCTTTGGAACATATTTCACAAATAAAGGGTTTTTCACATGTATGAGTCAAGAGATGGCGTCTTAAATAAATATTCTTACGAAACGTTTTGAAACATATATCACATGCAAAAGGTTTTTCACCTGTATGTGTCAAAAGATGTATTCTTAGATCATTATTCTGAGAAAATCCTTTGGAACATATTTCACAAACAAAGGGTTTTTCCCCTGTATGAATATTTCTTAGATGTTTATTTAGATTACATTTCTTGGAAAATGTTTTGGAACATACATCACAAGCAAAAGGTTTTTCACCTGTATGTGTCAAAAGATGTATTCTTAGATCATTATTCTGAGAAAATGCTTTGGAGCATATTTCACAAACAAAGCATTTTTCTCCAGTATGAGTCAAGAGATGTTTTATTAGACTACTTTTTTGGAAAATGTTTTGGAACATACATAACAAACAAAGCGTTTTTCACCTGTATGAATCAAGAGATGTTATCTCAAATGATGATTATAAGAAAATGCTTTGGAGCATATTTCACAAACAAAGCGTTTTTCTCCAGTATGAGTGAAGAGATGTTTTCTTAGATAACTTTTCTTAGAAAATGGTTTGGAATATACTTCACAAATAAAAGGTTTTTCTTCTTTATTAGCGGAGAAATGTTTTTCTTTATCACAATTTTGAGGAACAAAGTACTGTTCACCAGGGGTAAAATTTTCTTCTGTAATCGATGACATTTTGTTAAGTGAAAAAGCTTAGTTTCAGATGTTAACAAACTTGTTTAAAGTATCAGTATGAAGAAATTGTTGTCTATTTCATCCAAGTAAGTGATTTATTCAACTTCAGCAAGCAAGTTTTATCTACCTTTGAATCTAAAACAGAAAGAAAAATAATAAACAACACATTTTTAAATAAACTGCACTAAACTTTAACTGTCAATTAAATAGCCAATTTTACTATTTTAATATCCTTAAAGTGTACAAAATTCATACATTGAATTATCACATTATATATTCTTAGGTATAACTTAACTCGAGTATAGATACCGATACATATGTGTAGATATAATATAAGTAGAATATGTGTAGATATAATATAAGTAGAAATATTGTCCCTGTTCCATCTACATTTTTCTCTGGAGTTTATGAGATAGGGGCTATACATGTATAAAGTTATCACTTTAGGGGGGAGAAGGGCGGGCCCGACACTTGATATTGTAAGAGAACTCTAGGGGGAGGGAGACTTTTCTTTGATATCATTATCAATTTTGATCCAACCAAATTTTTTTTATTTTTTTTTCTTTACATCAGTGTAATCTGTTGTCTTTTTTTTTTAAGTCTGTTGTTTATTTTTATGGCTATACAAAGTTAACCAGGTTCAAAATGATACTTGTTATGCTTACTAACAAAAAATAGGGAATAATATTGTCCACCTGGTTTCTTTATAAGAAATATTTGTTACCCCTGTGTAAGGCCAAATTCAAGAGCATATTACTGTTGAATTCATTACGTAACAAAATGCTATAAATAAATAGTTTTTAATAGTATGTATTTTTCTTACTGTTATTTGATATAAAGTTATTTTATATATAATAGTAATATTTTATTAACTTTTTTCTTTATTTAAATCAGTAAAGTATGTTAATATTAAATGTATAACCTATCTTTACACCATTGCAAACGTATAAAAAGAAAAAAAAAATAAAAGAAAAAGAAAAAGTAGACACTGATATCAATATCATTTGGGGGAAGGGAGTTCAAGGAATGATATTGTGTTAGGGGGACGGGGTCAAAAATTGCCAAAAAGTGTATATCGTTATACATGTATACAGTCTCATCTTGTTTAAGATGTCAAGAAATCTGTAATGACAAGTTCCCATTTTTAATTTCGAATATTTGGATCGGTATTTTTGAAAGGACTTTGATCTTTTGCATAATATTTCCAGAAATGTTGTTTTAATTTATTATTAGATGCAACCACTGAGTTTATTTTAAATGTTTTCATGAAATTTCTGTTACTTCTTGATCCCTTTCAGTTTGAATAGAACTTCGGTAATGTAACATGTAAATATTTTTTGCCGTTTTGTATTTAAGAAAATTAACTCCTGAAGATGGTTTCAAAGATAAACTGAAATGTCTAGAGTCAGTTTTATTTTTCTGATTTAAATTGGTTCTTTGATAAAAAAATCTCGGAATGAAGTGTGCGAAGAACAGCAACTTATTGTTTGTTTTCACATACATACGTATGCTTTGTGCATGCAATATATCTTAAATCAGATTACAGTAGAAAATGAGACTAAAAGTCGGTTGAATTATTGAGACCAGTGTTACGATGTAAAATCTCCGGTAATAATACTTTTCAGACTATACAGATCTGGAAGCCAGCACAGTTGTCTCACATATCAAGCACCTTGCCTTGCCTGAACCTGCTAGTTGATGTTTTAAATATATTGATTTTAGCTTTTAAATTTTCCCCAGTGGCATCATTCGTGATCGGGTAACTACCATTTAAATCAGTAACTGAAGGAAGGGAGCTCAGATTTTGAGTACTGGTAGTCACATGATACATCTGATAAAAATTAAATGCAAAAAAATGCAACCTCTCCAATGAATAGAATATAAAGATTCACGGGTCAAGAGGATGATAGACTATGCCACTGTTTGAATGACATACCTACCAACATGTCAATTTTGAAAACCGTACAATTAATGAAGAATTCAGAGGTTACCCAGAGAACAGATCCCCAGTGAATATTTTAGCCAATGAATATGATTGCCTAACAGCTCTCTTCAGCTGCTGCAATAGTAATGAAGAAAAATGTTTTGAGTCTCACTTGAGAGAGAATTTTTTTTATCAGGATATATTTGGGCTGTACAAGTACATATATAATGTTATCAACTTTATGTTAATTTTGGATCCCATCTCCTCCTTACGATATCATACATTATCTTTCCTGGACCCCTCCCCCCCACCAAATGCTCCTAATGATGATGTTATCAGTGTCTACAAATTCTTTTTATTTTTACAAAAATTTTTATAGATTTGCAGCAATTTACAGACAAGGTTATACTTTTATTATTTACATACTTTACTGATTCAAAGAAGAAGCCAATAAAATATCTTGAGAAAAAGTGACTTTCATAAAATGTTCCAAAAGTTCCCTTCACAATGTTATAATAATTGTCTGAGCGAAGCGAAGTTTAATACGCAGTGTTATATTACAGCTACGATTGATATTAAAACCTTTATCAAGCACAACTAAAAAAATATTTTTCGGATTTTGTTCTAATTTATCACAGGGGGTATCTATGAGGGTAACCTACTGAATGCACCTAATATGAAGAATAAGTTTCCAACCGTTTAAAAATTATATTTAAAAAACTGATAAAATATCAAAATTTATTCACATACATCACAGAAATTTAGCTTACGTCATCTTTACCCGCTGGATCTTTTCGTAAACAAGCGGATTATAGCGCATGGAGCAAAGAAAATATGCACACACTAATAATTCAGTACAATAAAAGCACATTTAAATTTAATCAAAGAAAAAATAAATCAGGATTTTTTTTTTCTTTTGAAGGGAAAAAGCCATAAAATAATATGTATACTTGACATTTGGCGATAGTCTGTGCAATAGCATTTTCTTAAGTCACAAATAGCATCTTTTATATTTTGCGTATGCAAATTAGAAACAATTCTTTGATGTTTAAAGATAACATTTTGATTTATGGCATTATTTCTTCTTCTTTTTTTTCCTTTTAGTAATATTTCAAATGAAATTGGTAGTATTCCACTATAGGAAATTTGACAAGGTAGATAATATGCGTTTTTCGAGAGAAGTAAATTTTTCATGCACATTTTCTGGCAATCTATTTATTTTTTCAGACATCGAAACAATTTCATTTAAAAAATTATAAAATTTATTTAGTTTAAGCACACCATTTATCTATTTTTATATACAAGAAGAAGTAAATTATTATTTTTTAAAAGAATTTAAAATATCAAAAGAATTATTATTACATATAAATAAAACATTGAAATATCTAATAATATCAATATTATAATATATAAATAAAAAGCATATGTATATAAATAAGCATAAAAGTTCATCAGGTTTGCTTGTACAGCTGTTTATACCATTTTGTAGCAAATCTCACTTTATGAAGCCCAAACTGCGCCAAGCTTGAAAAAAAAATGCCAAGGCAAACTACTATTGGAAAAGTACAATGAAATTAAGAGAAAATCAATCATGTATTCTAAATGTAAGTGTTTTAAATCAAGTGAATGAGCGATTGATATTTTAAAAGACTGCAATATGTATACGGCATGGAAACAATTATTGGAAATTATTACAATAATATTACAAACAACATTTATCACCTGCGCTCGGGCAGCTAAAGTATAAATATTGTACATGTAGTCCAGGCATTTTGTGATTGAACATGGGCAAAATTGCAATAGAAGCTTTTTGCAGAATTTTTTAATCAGGAACTACTGCTTAATAGCATACTAAAAATCAGACAAAATCTGAGCACGGGAACACCCCTATATACGGATTTCAAAATGGCGGAGGGGATTTTCTGGAACTAAGGCAGAGAATATATCGCTTACGGAAATATATAGCTTTATTTTCACAATTTAACTTTGAAGTATAGTCAAAAACGATAAACAGTACACAAAAGTCTACTATTTCTGACAAATTACTGCTTAAGTTCATTTTTACAGAAACGTTCCAGTGAAGAAAAAAACGTATCAATAGTTTTCATCATATTTATAGTTAGAAGTTAGGTAGTTCTTGTTACATCCATTGACTTGGCACACCCCAGAAGCTGTAGAACAGGGCAATCAATTACGCTTGCATCAGCATCGTAAAGTAGCACAGTTTGTCTTTCAAGAACATGGAATCATATTAAGTAAATAATCTGTAGCTGGTAGTCACTCGCAGAATGTTGGGTAGCACAAGTATTTGTTTACATACCAGCCCCATTCTGCTGGCTTGGTTCTTTCTTCTGATATTTATTTGTAAGTATGTGTGATAGCTATGATATTTTGTAGAAGAATCGGTCGGAGGCAAACGTTCAGGTGTAATAAATGATTTTACTGTAGTTACTTTCCTTACCAACATTTGGTGACGTAGTTTGTCTATAGAATCCAGTGCCTTGCAGTCATAAAACAGAAGCATTGCTTTTTTTCCAGCCTCAGCCATATCTGAATGTAGGCTTGAATTTGATCAAAATATTTTTGCAATAGAACGGAGCTCTGTCTTGTTTATCTGTTTGAGAAATGAGGAGGATTTCCCAATCGAAAAAATTCTGGATGTTTTATCGCAGCCCGTGAAAGCATGCAGAAACAGAAGGAAGTTGCAATTTTCACGACCTAACAGAGATTGCATGTTGAGGATATGATAGACTGGTTTAGAACATGATCCTCGTCTTATGTCACTGCGATAGTATAGCTTGAAGCCATTATCCTTTGCCTGTTAAAGAAGGAGAATCAGCAAGTCGGTATCTTCACCTATTACAGTGGTATGTGCATGTGCATGTTCTGAAGATCAGACTGGAGCACGAACAATGTCTATATTGGCATCCCCATCTGTGTTGGGAACAATACAGCCTTGTTCCTTAAGCAATTCGCCTATGAGGGAAGTCATTGCTTGCTTGTTTTTTCATTGTCCAGAAACTCTTCCTTTTTTCCAATAAATTTCACGTATGGGCTGAAATTAATATCTCTACTTTTTTTTTTTTTTGTAGCGTCATCTGTGAGCCACATCATTGATTGTTGGATACCCAATGTAATTATCAAAAACCATGATAGGTTTTCCATATTGTTTAACAATAAAATCAGCGTAAGACATAGCAATGTTTTCATATGTATCATTTTTTACACCAGGAAATGCGACGCAAGAAAGATCCTCCATCCAATATGTACCTTTCTGTACTTTCCACGTTGTCATATTTTTCATTGTGCAAATTTTTAATGTGTTTGACTAGTGCTTGAGCTAACTGAGATTTGTCTGAATTCCTCATCATACTTGGTGATTCAAATAATGCTGCAGGGTACGCACACGGTTCATAACACATGACATCTCCGAGATTCATTTCACCACAAGTGCCAGTAATCATCATTCTTTGGAAGAGGAGCGCTGGATCTATTTGTATATCTAAGTCATCTTTATAACTACAAATGGCGGCAGCAGATCCTCGAGTTTTCACTTTCTTTGACCTTTTAGCCGAATACCTAAATATATCCTTCCCTATCATTTTGGAGATGATGATCATACCAAATAAGTGCAACTCATCAACATTAACTTCTTTTTTAGGTGTTACGCCTGTAACAATTTTGCGTAGAGTAGAATCAGAATGAAATGGCGATATGTGTTCCAGTACATCGGCCACTTTTTAAATGTCATTGCTGCTCCTCTTCTGTCTGCTGTCTCTTATAGGTATTTTTGATAATTTTATAAAAGTTACACACTCCCAATGTTATTCCTATAGGAGTTTGAAGCTAAAAGTTAGCATAGAACACAATTTTTAACTATTTTCAAAACATCATTTAGTACACTTAAAATCGATATTTTGAATTGAAACTGGCAACAGAGCAAAGTATATACACTTACGTTAATAAAAAGCACAGTATGGAGCTGTTTGTAGCATTTATTATGTACGTTAGAGGTTAGAGATTAATTAAAAAAGGTTAACATTACAATAATCTCCACAGAGATGCATTATTAACCCTTTCAAGGGCGGTGGCTAGAGGGTCTAGCCACCAAATTTTAATTCCAAAACTGATTACTGGTACCAATAATACTTTAATAAAATGTTGCTTTTGTAATTAAAGCGCAAAATAGCGTTTTGTTATTTAATAAGAAATTCGTTTGAATATTCTGGTTTCAGCCAATTATTTCATCATTTTACGAACAGAATTCCTCTGCCCCTGAAAGGGTTAAATGGCCGCCAATGGCCAAAGCATGTACTTTTCAGAGGCTCACTAAAATACTAAAATTTATAAAAAGAATCTAAAACTCACTCACTAGTGTTGTATAAGCTTCAAATTACACAAATAATGTAGTAATACGCTGTTAAATAATCATTTAACACCATAAATATAATCTTGAAAAACACTGACGTGACAAACTACTCTGGTCAGATCACAATCACAGCACAGCATGTATAAAAAATATCGATATCTTTGCTTAAAGTCTCCTTAACAAAGTAAATTGGTGATGAAATGTCCATAAATGCAGGGGTTGTGCGTGTCCTGAAATTTTATAGCCAGGAAATTTTTCGGTACCAGTATTTTCTTATAGAAAATTACTTCTTAAATAAGGCGAAATTTCGCGCGTTTAAGCTAGATTTATTCTTCTATTAAAAAATATTGATATTTGTCCTGAAAAATCCCCTACTAAAACTTATTTAAAATGTTCCGATGCCTGGGAAAGTTATGCACAACTAGCATTTATAAGCACTGGAATCGATTCGGAGCCAGTTGCAATTGCGGATACATGAGATAAAGGAACGGGATTAACAGAAAGTAGAGAAATTTAAAAGAACGATATTTCGCGAACCACTGGACCGATTTTGATGCGGTAGGGCTTAAAATGTTCAGGAAGACAATATTTAGAAAGAAAATATAGTATAGGGCTTGCCTGAGGCCGGAGATATATCTCCTTATCGCCGGAGCTTGAAAAACTCACCGCATACCGGATGACTGTTACGAGATCGGTCTAGTAGTAATACAGTTTAGAATGAGTTATAGATACTTTACTTTATCTTGTTCCAAAAGCATTATTGGTTGTCAGTTGTTCGATAAAAAATGAATATTTGTAGTCCAAATTGTTTAGTGCTGTCCTCTGTCGCCTTCCGTCTCAACTAAAAGCTATACAACAGCACAACAACGCAAAACGGCATATGATTCAGTCCGTTTTGAAATCCGTTTTTAAGGGTGTTCCCGTGATCGGATTTTGTCTGATTTTGGTTATATTTCTCAGTAATGGTTACGGATTAAAAATCAGTTAACAGAGCTTCTATTGCAATTTTGCTCGGGTTTAAGGTGTATTTACTTTAATTTGCCTGGACTAATGGTACATGTATGCGAAATGAAACAATTATGTTATAACCACTCTTCGAACAGGCAAAATGGCCAATATTCAGCATTCAGATACACAGGCAAGGTTGGTGTCAAGCAAGATTACAACACATTGTTACAACTGTATGATCATATGGGATTGTATGTTAATAGTGATGTTGAATGCTCCAATTGGCTTTGAGCAAATAACTGCAGAACGAGTACTTTACATTTGTTTCGAGTGAAGTTCTGTCAACAAGGTATTAATTATTTATGCAAACAACAGTTGTATAAACAAAAATTTAAATTCAAATGTAAAAATTTGCAAAGAAAATATTACATCAATGAAGGTGAACTGGCGTTAAGCTGTGCTATTTAACATACGAAATTGGCTGCAAACCAGATTACGAAACATTACTATGAACTTGAATTAGTCAGACTACTTTTTTGTTAACCGGATTAAAATTTAGTGGAGAGCATTTTTTTTTTTACAAAAGCAGTCTTTCTTTTTCGCATGTATAACATAGAAACAAGCCTTTGATGTTCAAATAAAATATTTCGACTTATGGTGTTACTCGTCTTATTATTTTTATTTATTTGTATTTTAAATGAAATGAGTCAAAATCATGTTTTTTAAAATGTATTTATTATATGTAATTTAAATTTATGTATTTCAATCGAAAAAAAAATACATTGTGAAAGACGGCGATAAAAACAATATTTGATGATTTATCTCCTGCTCCAGGCTATGTGCCTTATTGCCATGTATCTATTACCCTTCATAATACTTTGCTGTTATATGGGACTTGGTGCTTTTTGAAAAAACTTGATGAAATTATGGTTTAAGAAAGTAAAATGCTTTTAAAATGATGTAAAAAACTATGAAAATAAAAGTAAAGTATTATACTGGTTTATGCATGTATTTCAAAAAATTACATCTGATAACATGTATTAGATAAATTATTTATATCTGTATATAATAACAGATAAACGATTTCTGTATCTATACCTCTATACTAATATTATAAAGCATTTACGTTTGTATGTTTGTGGGGTGTAAACTCTGAAACTACCTAGTCGATTAAAAAAAATGAGGGTGGCAAATAAAATAAATGTTGGTGACCATGTCAGTTCCGAAAAAGACTATTTTACGTTAGTACAAAAACCTCCATGTAAAATTGCGATTCCTGTTATATTGTTGGGGCTTGAAATTTGAAATTTTATGTTGTGCTTACTTTTATGTTGTAAATACTCATTATGAACGCTTTCTAAAAGGTTTGACATTTTAAAGTGAGAAATAAGCATAAAACATTAAAAAGGTAGCGGTACAAAAAGCTTTCGATAGTTTACTATTTTAGTGTTACTGCTGGAGCTAAAAACTAGAAATTTTTCTTCGTGTTAATTTTAAGATGAAAATTATCTCTAATAATAGTTTATAAAAATTCAAAATTTAAAAAAGATGAAATGAACAGAAAGCGTTCTAAATTACTTTTAATTTAGAATAATACAGAAACTTCCAATAGTTAATATTACTAGATTTTTTCTCCAAACAATCGAAAGACATCATGCAATTTAATGGTGATTAAATTGGGACAAACCACAACGCGTCCCAATTACACAATGGATAGCCACTCACTTAGCATTGCTAAATTGTGTAAATATTGAATAAATGTGGGTATGAAACAGCGAATAGACTGCCTGAAAATGCTTGTAAAAGTGTTCCTTTTCTAGGCTTTCTCTATCTCGCCAAGGCCCCTAACAGAGGATATTGTTAGTTTAAATATTTATATGCAATTATTTTTCAGCTTCACTAATCTAGAGAGTTTATCATAAGGTTTTATTCTCAATTGTAATGAGCAGATTGATTCTATAGTCAGAGCCTGATTAACTCTATGTCGGACCCGGGGCACAGAGGCCATGCCGGGGTCCCTTTTCTAAAAAAAAAATTCCTGCATTATAATTTGGACAAACTGCTTTACGTGTAGTTTACAATTTAAACCGCAACTTTACGAAAAAACAGTATGTCATAGACACATGTAAAAATGCATTAAAAATGTAGAAAGGTAAAATCTTCTGCACTATATGGTCTTTAGAGTGAGTAAAATACTAAACCTATAAGACTGAATAAAATATGTTAGATGTAACATCCGTTCTTCTTGGAATTTTGAAGTTTTGTTGTCATTAGTGACACATACTGAGATAGTTTAGTTTACATAAATGGGGAAAATACATTAATTTCTTTGAACTATAAATGGGTATTTGTGTTAGTTTTTATTGTCAGAGAGTACACAAAATACATTTTAGGGCCCCCTGAAACTGTGGACCCGGGGCACGTGCCCCTGTGATAATCGGGCTCTGTCTATAGTAAATTATTCTGGTAAACTTCCATAATCTGGTTCATATTATAGTATTTTAGCTTGCCTTGTTTGCTGGAAAAACATGCACGTACTTGTAACTTGAAATGACATTTTGAAAGCTCAAAGGCATGCAGACGAGGTATTCAGTATCATACTTTATGCTGCAATTATTGCCGATTCCTTTCATTTAATGACTAAAGTATAATATAGCTCAACTTGCGAAGAATATAATTGAAAAGAAAACAATACACCGCATGTAGTGGCCAGCATGTCCTCCACAGTTAAATCTGATACAACCAGTGTTCTCGCTGCCGCTCGCTATTGCGCCAAATCGTAATAAAATGCTTCATTTGGCGAGTAAACGAACAATTAGATTCGCCAAATTGCGCCAAAATTCGCCAGAGTGCTCAATTTCTGGGGGGGGGGGGGTTGTTGTTGTTGTTAGTTTTTTTGTGTGCCAACACAGTTGTGATTCTTATCTGCGTTACTGAACAATAGATGTCGCTTTTCATGTTCAATCGCACCGTGCCATTTACATTATTTACAGAGATACGGGCTCAACATCTATTCAATTTAGTAACAGCCAATAACACAAATAAGGATTATACGATAGGTTTTTCTCTAATGTCAGTTAATCACTATCTATATAACCGGCGTCGCGCTGGTAAAAACACAAGCAAAATTACTCACATCAAGCGTCAAATAGAGAAAAGTTTTGCTACAATTCGCCTTTGAAATTAGTCATTTACCATAATATTTATTAGTTGTATGCAAAGTATCATTGGCCGGTCAAACTTTTCTATCAGTTAGAGTCGAAATCACACAGCAATTTTTAGTGTGTATTTTCACAATGATAAATCAAACATAGCTATTTTGAATTTTTATTTTGACAGCTAAAAAAATGTCTGAAACATTTACATATTTAGGAGACATTTAGAATTTACTTATTTTTAATAGTTACTATAGCGGATAGTCGAATTTCTATTCTATAAGCAATTACAAAAAATTAGGTTATTTTAGAACATATTAAAAAATTGATACAATAAGTGGTTAAAGATAGATTTTTTTCGGTGTTTCATGCTGAATCTATTTTTTTCATCATTTGGATATTGTTTTTTATTTTTTATTCGCCAAATCGCTAATGTTGGTCCAAAGCCAGCGAGAACCCTGGATACAACATAACTGGAACACAATGAAACTACGCATTACATGCATCTGTTGACTGTTCTGGGACTTTATATATCACTTTTTATAGATTGAATTCACTAAACTTTATTGGCAATCTCATCGCAACCATTAAAAACATATACTATTCAACATTATTGAGTGTTCGATGGGACCACTATACGACTGTACGATGGGAAAGAATTCATTTTCTTCAAACATCATATTTTTTGTCATTTTGAAGTACAGAAATTGATAAGGAGCGTCTGTTTGTGTTCTTGACATTATTTCAAAGAGTAAAAATTCCGATATACGATATTTTAGCGTTTTATTCTCTGTATTACTTTTAATATATTGCGTACTTTCATTTTTATGCCCATGGATGACTGACTTGCATGGTTTGCTTTTCTATTTTTTTAACAGTGTATAGAATTTATATTTAGTATTTGGTACAGTAAACTCTCTGTAAGGCGGACTCTGTGTAAGACGGAAATCTGTCTAACTCGGAAAGATTTTTAAGTCCCTCCAAATCCAGACTTAGAGTAAGATTTGTCTAAGGCGGAATATTGTCTACTGCGGAAAATTTTCTTGGTCCCGATCGATTCCGCCTTAGACAGAATTTACTGTAATTCTACCATTCAATTTCGTTAGTTTCATAATTTGAGTTTGTTCCAGTATATAATTAATTAATTAAAGATAGTATCTCATTTTCTTTACTTGTCACAAATTATTATTAAATCTATGTTCTCAGCACAATCGCTCAGACTAATCCCTCTGAGAGAAGTCTTGGTAATAAAAAAGATTCTTTAAGCAAAAACTGGAAGGAAGATGTTGACAATCCATGGACTTGTTGTTTACATTTTAACAAGGGGAGGTTCCGAGGTTGGAAGACAAAGAATTCAGTGAACGTTTGTGTATTGACAGTATACAGTTAGCATATAAATATATGAAAGCCATTAAACAGAATACTCACAGGGCCTTTAAAAAATAAGTCTCAAAGTTTATGTTACAATTTATAACTGGATAGATTTCATAGTTTGGCAAGCAGCTCTGCAGCATGGTTGGCAGTGTGCTGGATTTGACAGTTTTCTTTTTGAGTTCGAATCCCAGTCAGGCTTATTTTTCACAACAAAAATTTTTATGAATTATTTACTAACCGCAGTTGAACAAATATGTAAAATAATTGAAAAATGTACATTAAATATATGTATTGTAGCCTATAAGTGATTTTTAACTATGAAATTTTGTATACTTATTTATATTTGAATACACCAGAAATTTTTATTATTATTTAAAATTATTTACAGATATTTGAATGAATAATCTATTATTTTTAACAGAGAAATAAAATACGTGATATAAATATATTATTTTAATTTTGTTTCATTATACAAATATTTCGAATCATTCATTAAAATCCTATTCTAAACAAGAACGAAAAATCATGCGTCCATCGTAGACTATGAAACACTTTCCACTCCATTCAGATTATTGTAACAAGACTTCACCGTTTATTAAGGTGAAAGAGAAAGTTTCAATAAACAATTACAAAACCCAAAGCGCTTTTGAATACCCAATTTCTGCAATGACCATTAATAGTCAGAAAATATTCAATTGTTTTGTGCAGCCCTTTAGAGGATCTATACTTTTGTATGTATACTAAACAGTATGCTAAAATTAGTTCTATTAAATGCATAGCACAGCTGAAAATTTGCATTGAATCGTTTTAATATTTGGAAATGTACTTGAGATCTTTAGTGTAACCCTGTATATGATCTATAGAATTTATGCACACCCAGTGATATGCAAAAAAATAATTAAATTTTTAAATGCTGAAAATATATTTCCACCCATTATTGTTCACTGGTAGTATTGTAGCCAAATACTTTTGTGTGTCGCTGTCAATGAACAATCAATTATAGGCACACTTGATTCTATATTAAAAAGCCTGTAGTACACCTCAGTGATACATATAGATTTCAGTCTGTTTAAAATAACGGAATTCTCTTGAGAGTCCCTGTGAATGAACCATAGATACTATCACTTCATTTTTAATACTGATCTTTTCATATCAAACCTCAATAACCTATATCGATTTCATGGCAATATGACCCTATTTACACAAGTTAGAGCACGAACAGAGAGACAAACCGAATTCATAGTTGAAAAATATTAAAAAGAAAGAGCTTTAAATTACAACTTGTTAATTTTTTCAATACAAACAAAACAAAAATAAAGACTAGAAAACAGGAAATCTGCTTTTTCAGAATTTAGTGTCACCTCCGATGAAAAAAAAATATGTATATATAAATAGTACAAAACCTATTTCAATTGTAAGACTTACAGCACAAGGTTTTATTTTATATAAAATGACGTCATTCCCATCCGCTGAAGAATTTCACATTTACGATCCACTCTTAAGCATCTACAGTAAAGTATGCATAGGACGTCACTATCGCGAAATAATACACAAATGCAGCAAAAAGATGCCGCCATTAAAGAAACTCGACAACAACAAAAACAAAAAAAAGGCTGTCTAATGGTTCATAAGCCTTCATTTGTTTGTAACATTAATATAGATACTTAAAATTAAATATAGTTTATAATAGCTCCATGCTTTAACAGAAATCATTCGTTTATATTTTATTTCATAATAGCACGTATTTTAATTAATTTTCTTTCGGTTGTTATGAGAAAATGGCAACAAAAATACATAATTACTATTTTAGAACTATTTTTCCTTTACTTTCTACAGAAATGGAATACTTCCGTTGCCAATATTAAGCAAATGGCTCCAAAATCTACAAAAAATTAATATTTCAAAAATAAATGGAGATGCAGTTTTCAAACAAATTGCATTTAAAAGTACTTTTTTTTTTCGAAATACGACGGTATAAAAAATGAAAATTTGCGAAGCTTGGAACTTTAGAAAATTGCTATTGAGTATTTAATCGTACTGCTTTGTTTTATGGCTGGCTTCTGTAAGGTAACATTATTTTTTGGAGACGACACAAAACAAGCTGGGAGAAAGAAATAGCATACCGTATCGGGGGGCTAATAAGTGATAAAAATATTTACACAGAGTAGGAGATCTTTATAATGCAAACCAAAAAACACGAAGTTGTGTGTTGTTATAGAAATTTTGCATTACATAGATCACATTTCACATATCGTTATACTTGCATTGTAAACAACCCACTACTTGTTACATTACCTGCTTAACAGGAAAAATATTAAAGTGTGTTTCAACTTTTTAAGGACACTTTGTATATACAATCAATTTACTTTACAAGTGATAAAATTTATACAGTAGACTCCCTCAAATCCGCACATCATCGCAGATGTAAACAATGAAACTTTCAGATCAGATGTAAGGACAAAATTACAGATTTTTTTAAAAATTTTATATCCTCTCTGTGTGTATCTTAATATGTTATTATCATTAATATTGCTGAACATGTGCTTTTCCTGAAGGAAGTATAAATTTAGTCCTGAAAAATTCAAGATGTTGCTAATGTCATTGGTAATTGCAATCTTTTTACCAAATACATTTATGCATTATTAAGCTTTTTTGGTTATTAAATCTGTCTGAACCTGAAATAAAACTTCTTCACTTTATGATTTTGATGTGAATTAATAGACATGACCTTTTTGAGAAACGTTTCATTGAATAATTCAAGAAAAATTCAGCTCATCTTTATTATGCATATTTAATTATACATTATTAATTATTTATTTGACCTTTCCTTTTAATAATTTCATCATTTTTAAAACTAACTTTATTTTTTATTATTTTGTTTATTACTTTACTTAATTAAGGGCTGCCATTCAATAAATAATTCAAAATAGTTGCTTTAGTAGCCATTAAAGCTAAAAATAGTTGCATAGTATTGTAGCCAGTTTAGTAGCAAAATAGTTGCACATCAAATATTATCCGAAATGGTCACGGTGTTCAGATAAGGATAACTAGTGATTTTCCTTTTACAATTATACAGTAGACACCCTCAAATCCGCACAGCTTGAGAGCAGAGATTGTGCGGATTTTAGAATTTTGTGGAATTCTGGTCATTGCTTTATTTACATTTTTTAAACAGTAGTTTGAATGTAATAATGCAAAGAAATTATAATGAATGCTTGCAATGTAGTAAAATATTAAAATAATTAAGTAAAGTAATAAACTAAAACAATAAAATTAAGACAATTTAAAAAATGGTTAAATTATTAAAAGTAACATTCAAGTAACTAATTAATAATGTATTATGCATAATAAAGATGAGATACATTTTCCCTACATTATTTAATGAAATTTGCTTCATAAAGGCACCCTACTAATTCACAACAAAGTCATAAAATAAGGAAGATTTATGTCAGGTTTAGCCAGACTTAATAACCAAAAAAGCTTGATTAATACACTGAGGTGGCAAAAATCATGGGATAGCAATATGGAAATACATAGATTGCAGTAGTGTTACTTATAACTTGTATAAATGATCAATGCCTGGCCAAGACTTTCATTTGTGTTCAAATGCTTCATGTGAGAAGGTTGATTATGTGATTATGGCCACACGACAAGAATTAAAGGATTTCGAACGCGATATGCTAGTTTGAGCTAGACGCATTGGACATTCAATTTCGGAAATCGTTAAGGAATTCAACATTCCAAGATCCACAATGTCAAGAGTGTGCCGAGAATACCTAAATTCAGGCATAACCTCCCATCATGGACAACGCAGCGGTCGACCACCTGCACTTAATGACCGCGACCAGCGACGTCTGCGTAGACTTGTCAGTGTGAACAGACAAGCAACACTGCGTGGAATAACCGCAGGAATGAATGTAGGACGTCCGACGGCCGTGTTCGTTAGGACAGTCTGGCGATATTTGGCTTTAATGGGCAATGGCAGCAGAAGATCGACTCGGGTGCCATTACTAACAGAACTACATCGCCAACAGCGGCGCTCCTGGACTCGTGACCATATGAGTTGGACCATAGACGACTGAAAAAAAGTGGCTTGGTCAGAGGAGTCACAATTTCAATTGGTAATCGCTGACGGAAGGGTACAAGTGTGGCGCAGACCCCATGAAGCCACGGACCTAAGTTGTCAACAAGACACTGCGCAAGCTGGTTGTGGCTCCATAATAGTGTGGGCTGTGTTTACATGGAATGGACTGGGTCCGCTGGTCAAACTGAACCGATCGTTAACTGGAAATGATTACGTTCAGCTACTGGGAGACCACTTGCAACCATTCATGGACTTCATGCACCCAAACAACGATGGAATTTTCCAGAATGATAATGCGCCATGTCATCGAGCCATAACTGTTCGCGATTGGTTTGAAGAACCTTCTGGACAATTCTTGCGGATGATTTGGCCACCGTGATCGCCCGACATAAATCCCATCGAACATTTATGTGACATAATCGAGAGATCAGTTCGTGCACAAAATCCTCCATCGGCAACACTTTCGGAATTATGGACGTCTATAGAGGCTGCATGACTCAATATTTCTCCAGAAGACTTCCAACAACTCGTGGAGTCCATACCACGTCGTGTTGCTGCACTTCGCCGGGCAAACGAAGGGCCGACACGCTGTTAGCAGGGTCTCCCATGACTTTTGTCACCTCAGTGTATAATCATATAGAAAAAGGATTACTAAATTAGTAAAATAGCAAAAGTAGTATAACAAAGTTAATAGAGTTAATACTATTTAAGAAGTATAAAATGCACAATAACAAAATTTTAAGGGTAAAAAAAATCTGTGATTCATCATCAACTTTTATCAATGTACATAGACCTTTGTCGATGGATAAAAATATTCCAACATTTCTTAGTGTACCTCAAAGCCAGTGATTGGCTCGCCCAATCCAAATATCCAGATCATACTTATCATTAGCATCTTGGAAGCAGTGATCGGTAGTAGTACATTTTTCTTCTAGGTTGTTTTGGGATGAGTACTTTGTAGTTAAATGGTCTGTCATTATTTTCCATTTCTGTAAAGCTCCTGTTCGAATCCTAGCAGCAGAAAGTATTTATTTTTCAGTATTTATTTGACCAGGTAATGAATAATTTTAAATAATATTAACCATTTATATAATGCAAATTTTTCAAATATTCGTTTTAGAAATTGCGTTTTAACGAATTTCATGCATTTTTTAGATCTATATTTCAGAGACAGTGATATTTCCATAAAATGGGTAGTCCGAGATAAAAAATAATTGCGATTAATTATAAATTGATAAAAAAATTAATAGAAAATAGATTCAAAGATTTCAGTGTGAAAGCTTCGCACAGATTTACTGGTATAATAGCAATACACTTCAGTTATTATTTTTTTAAATTTTATATTGGGTATAACATAAATTACTTAATATTTGTTTTCATTTATTAAATAAATTCTTCTAATACAAATTTATTTTCTGATACTGTATTTTTAAATGCAGATTATTTATAATTAAATGTACTAAATATGTGTTTCTATTTTTACATTATTATATAAAATATATACTTAAAATTTTATTTCTAATTTTATTCTTATAATTTCTGATATTATTCTTATAAATATAATCATTATACACTTTTTATTTACATTAATACGGTTAGTTTATTTTAAATAAATTATAAATGTTTATAGCATTTAAAAATTATTTTTTATTTAAATAATATTCATTGTTATTATTAATTATATTTATTCTTATGTGCATTTCAAACAAATATATATATTTAAGATTCTGCATGTTAGGTAATTTTTAAAATTAATCTTCCCAAAAAATTCTCTTCTCTCCGCAAAAAAATCCCAAAATTTAGTTCCAGATTTGAGCTGTACTTTTAAAAAAGCTTTTATAACTGCATATAAGTCTAAAATAACTACAAGTGAAGGGAGGAGGGGGGGGGGGGTAGTAAGAAATTTAAATCTCTCCCAAAATACTAAATAAAAAAAATACACACAAAAAAAAAACACTTTTTTGTCACGATTGCATAAAAACCAATATAAAGAAAGGCAATAATAAAGTACAAAAATTCAGCTTACAACTATTTCAATTTTTTTTTTTAATAATAATAATAATAATAATAATAATAATAATAATAATAATAATAATAATACAACTATCTAAGATCATAAAATTTAGATGCTAAATAATTACTAAGCATTTGAGTTTTCCTTTAAGTTGTTTTTGAAGGGATGCATTCACCATAAAAAATTTTTACTCACATAAATAAATGACATTTTTTTTTGTTTTTTATCTCTTAATGAATAAAAATTTATTCAGTTTATATTTTCTTCCAGAAGAAAAAGAAGAAAAACTTTGCAGCTATATGATTATGTGTCAAATGAAAAACATAAAAAACTAACTCAAAAGTAATGATACTAACAAACTAAACTAAAAGATGCTATAAAAATGATAAAATACCTTTATTTAGATTAACGTACATTTCATTGCACAAACGGCGACATTTTCTAAATTATTAATGATAGCAATATTTTTGCAAACAAATTTTAAAAACAATAAAATGGTAAATGTCATGCTACTTCATGCATAATAATTCGTGCAAACATAAAATAAAATGAAATTGAATATTTGAGAATATCGATTAATTTTTACTATTGTTACTAAACCTGCATAGCATCTCTTTCCAAATTTTAGGTAACTCAAGGGAAACTGAATCATTGCAAATATTCTCGTTGCGTAGAAAAATCTGTATCGATTCCCGGATAATGTATGGTAAATAAAATCTTGACGGATAAATTGTTCTGCTATTTTTAAAATCGATCTGCAAATGTTCTTTGCTGCATAATTTCGCCAAAACTGTGGTTCTCTTGTTCAATTTGAGGTCTGCTATATGTCCTTTGATTCTAGTTTTAAGTTTTCTGCTTGCTATACCGATATAAAACTGCATCTTTTTTGCTGAAAGGTATTTCATATACTTCCGATAACTGGTTTGATTCAATTGGATCTATTTTTTTGCATATTATATTTTTAATTTCATGGAAGGTTTTGCAACAAGAATTTATTGAGTTTATATTTCAACCGTTCGAAGAAACCAGCAAAATATTGTAAAGTGGATAACATGGAATTTTGTGGATTGAAATTTCTTTTCTTCTTATTCTTCAAGCTCATAATTAATATTTCAAATGAAAATCAAATTTCAAAGTAATTGCTTAAAAGGCGCAAAGGCCAACATAGTGAAAAAGATTCCAAGCCGGGACTCGAACCCGGGCACACAGCACAAGATGAAATATTTACCGTGAGCCACCGACCTGGGGCGAACAAGGAACATTATTAAATCCAGCATCAATAGAAACTATATTAATACATGGAAATTATTCAAGAGGGAAACATTCGCCTTGTATACAATATTTCAAATGAAAATCATATTTCAAAGTAATTGCTTAAAAGACGCAAAGGCCAACATAGTGAAAAAGATTCCAAGCCGGGACTCGAACCCGGGCCATCAGTAAAGCGCACTCACGTTCTACCGACTAAACAACTTGGAACCTTTGCGCCTTTTAAGCAATTACTTTGAAATTTGATTTTTATTTGAAATATTGTATGCAAGGCGAATGTTCCCCTCTTGAATAATTTCCATGTATTAATATAATCATAATTAATTTTTCTTAGGTGCTTTCTTTGTAACCATTGTTTCTTGCAATATCATACATTTTATTTATTTCGTTATTTAACTGCTCGGGGGTACAGACTGAAACAGACTCTTTGAATAGAATGTCTAAATGAAGAAACTTTGTATTAAAAGGGTGCTTAGCATCATGAGGTATAATGAATTGACTGGCTATGGGTTTTCTGAAAACAGTGCGTTCTATTCCCCACTAACAACAACTTCGCTCAGCTACTGGCACCAGTTACGACTCAAACTGTCCGATTCAGGCTCCACGCATTAGGTGTGTATGTTCACAGACCAATAATATGTGTTACGTTAACTGCAAGGCACCGTGGCGCCCGAAGGGAGTGGGCAACAGAGCAGGACTGAACTGGTGGAGAAATGAATGACACGATATTTTTTTCTCTGACGAGTCTGTTTTTCTGTTCATCCTGATAATAGACGTATTTTCATCTGGAGGGAACGAGCCACTAGAAACAAACCTGCATTCGAGCAAGGAAATTTCCGATTTGGTGGTGGAAGAGTGCTGGTCTATGCTGGTAGCTCCATTGATGGGCGCACTGGCCAACACATTATTCGAAATGCAGCTCTTAGCTGTCAGCGATATGAGGATGGCATCCTCAGATCTATTGTAGTCCCTTTTGCTGCAGCAATTGGAGATGAATTCATGTTAATGAACGTTGTGAATGAATAATGTGGCAATTGCATGCCACATCGCGCTCACTTGGTGTATGATTTCCTTTTCGAGAAAGGAATCATACGAATGGAATGGCCAGTGTGCTTTCCCGACATGAAACCAATAGAGCCTGATTGGGGCATTCCAGGCAGAGTTGCTGACTGCCTGCCACCCCCACAAACTCTCCAAGAACTGAAAAGAGCTCTTCTGGATGAATGGGACAGAATACCCCAGCTCCTCATTAATAGCATCATTGACTCCATGCCTCAAAGATGTTCAACGTTACTGGCCGTCTGGAAAAACCATACTTCTTACTAAAAACGATTTTCTTTGAAGGAAAAACCTTTTTTTTCGTTTTTCTCAAATGCACGAATTGCGTCTTTTCCTTTTGAACGCAAATTCTCAATATACTGCATTTTTCTGCCAAACAAGTGTAATTTTTTTTTCATGTAGCATGCCAAGTCTGTCGATCATCTATCAAACATCTAAACTTCTAAACAATTACCAGGTGCAAGATCCAACCACAAACTCAATATCCTTTAATTGTTTTGAGGAGTGTATATATCATCTTTTGAAAGTGAATAGTTTATTTATAAGTAACAATGCGTTTTTAATATAAATAATGATATTTTTATTTTAAATAATACTTAAATTTGTAAAACGATCTTCACCTTAAAAGGTTTGGGGAGAAAAAAAAACAGTTTCAGTATGAAAAAGATGCAGGCTATTTTTATACAGGTATTTTTTTAATTCTATTGAGTAGCAAATACACTGGGTTTCGTAATGATATGAACACTTGGTAATTTTGTGATATCCCAGCAAAAATTCATAATTAATTATCAGAAAACTCCATTATCGAGACAAATACAGTAATTTTAGATAATACATTGCTGTAAAAGAAATATCAAACTTTAAATTCATTGAAAATAAAAAAAAAATATCTAAAAAATGGTGTTGCAAAGTGATATGAATATTGATCGAAATTATCACTAAATGAGCATGGAAACTGTACAGGAATATTGAATGCCACTCCGAGAAGAAGAAACCGAAATATGCAAATTAGTTTAACAAAAAAAGTTACTTCACAGACTAGAATATCCAAACCTGATCGCAAAGTAAGTTCTAGAAATATGGGCCGTAAAAGCGCTTCAAGTGGTTTTGAGAAAAGGAAAATTGTGACTTTTAAAGATCAAGGACTTTCGGCCAGAGCTATCGCAATAGAAATTGAAAAGATCTTCAGGTGTAATATTAAATTTTCTTCGATTAAAAGAGGATTATTGAGCAAAGAGTCTCCAGGACGTTCGCCAAAGCTGTCCAAACGGTAATAAAGGGCCATTATAAAAATAATGAGCAATGGGAAAACAACTTTAGGCGAACTTTCGACAGACCGACTGATAGCAGTGTCAAAAAATACCTTGTCCAGAGTAGTCAAGAGCTCAAAGATTATGAGGTACAAGAAAAGAAAGACCCAACCACGTATGACAAAAATGCATCAGTGGAATAGCTTGGATTGGCAAAAGATCACATATCAGGGACGTTAGACTATGGAAGAGTAATATTTTCCGATGAATTTTTTTTATGGTCCGGTTAATATTGACACGCTCTGCGCAAGAAACCAGAAACGTTTTCAAAACGGAAGCAGGGTGGAGGTTCACTCATGGTTTGGGCTGCGTTTGGATATCATGGTAAGATCAACGTTGCATTTTTCTCTGACAGAATGAGTGCATTAACCTACCAAGATATACTTGAAGAAAACTTGCTGCCATTTGCTGAGGAAATTTGCGGATCTTTCTGGATGTTCCAACAAGACAATGTATCCATCCACACGGCACACATCACTTGAGAATGTTATTTTAATACTGGTGAACATGTAATTCCATGGCCATCTGTTTCTCCCGATTTGAAGCCAATGGAAAATGCATGGAGACTACTGGATAGAGCTGTTTACGCAAGTGGAAAACAGTATGCTAAAATTTCAGAATTAAAAGCTGTTATCATCTTCCACTAGCATTAAATCGATCAAAATATATTAAAAGGCTTGGTCCACTCCATGCATGATTTCGTATTTACATTAATTAAAAGATCTGGTGCATACACTGGCTATTAATCTGTATTTTTGGCAATTGTTCATATCATTACGAAATACCTGGAAATAGAAAAATGTAGTTTAATTTATGTATAAATCGCTGTCTCAATTATATTTTGTTACAAAATAAAAAGATTTGTTCAATTTCTAATATTCATTAGATTTCAGTTTGTTTTGTAACATTTTCTTCTTTTTTATCTTTGAAAAACTGGGTGTTCATATCATTATAAAACCCAGTGTACATGTTTCATCATCTAGAATTAAAAAATAACTTATTAAACTCAAACTTATGTAGCATGAGAAATAAAATAGTTGAAAGCAAACATCCGAACATCCACGAACGATGATAGGTTGTATGGCTACTTCCATATCTGAATCTGGTGAACCAATCGGAAAGGCTCTAGAACAGAAGTTTAGTGGAAATAGAAATGTCACAAAATTATTATTATTATTTTGAAATGTAAAAATACAGAATGAGAATGAAATTAATTTTAGATAATATTTGATTTAAAAATATATACACGATTACAATGTAAAGAGGATTCCATGTAAAAAGAACATTTTACTGATCAAATAATAAATAGGATATTAAAAAAAAAATTAGGTCTAAATAATAGACAATTATTGTATCACAATAAAAGTATATAAAAAATAGGGAAGGACTTAAATATCTTTTCCGCACATCTCAAATTTTCAAAAACATGGATTGATCATTGTGTCTTGGGCCGGAGATTGGGCATGTAAATGAATAAGTAATTTGCACCACCTATTATACAGAAATCATATTTTAGTGCATCTCAGAAATCCACACTAATTACAATCAATAAATTCTTGAAATAGTGTAAAATATGCCACAAACAATTTTGTCACAGACTAAATAAAGTAACAAAATATAAAATAATTAGTTTGAGTGTCCCTCTGAACAAACTATAAATGCTACATAATTGATTTTAAATAATGAATATGCAATAGTAAACTCCAGTGACATATACCACTTACACGAACTCCAAGTAATTCAAGTGAGTTAGAGAACAGACATATGGGAGACAATTTAATCAAAGTCTTAAATACTTTTAAAGTATGTCAGAAAGTTTTACGGAGAAACTGAATTGGATAAAAAAAAAAATTAAAGAGCATTTAACCAACATTTATTGACATTAAAAACCTTATTGAATTCTAATAATTTGGGGCATATAACTTGTGCTGATATGCCATTAAAGAAAGGGAAACCATTAAAAGAGCAGAACAACGCCGTGAAAGTCTAGCTGGCAAGAGTGAACTGAAGAGTGCATCGAAAAGTTCAGTGAAATATGAAAGACATTCCTCTAACTGTATAAATAAAATGGCTGAGGCATGATTGAACTTTGGTACACACAGTTTATTTAAAAAATATCACAGATCGAGATTACAGCTGATAATATTCACAGGCGAGAGCAAGGCTGATGAAATTCATAACAACAGGAACAGATGTTTAATTGCACATTAATTAACATTAATAAAAATATCGCAGTTGATTAAAGCTTGATTAAAACCACATTAAAAAAACTCATTCAATACTTTCAAAATAATAAACTCCATGAACGCCGTCCCGCGAACGTTCAAGATTCTTGACAATACTTCCCCTCATGGGAGAAGCAAAACGAAAAAGGCACGATATCACAACACGCCAAGGCTATATACGCTCAAAGAAAAAGCACGTGATTCCAAGAAGAACCACAGCAACCAATGAGCAGCCGATATCATTATGGATATGCAAAAACTAGAAACGATGAATCGATTTATTCGATTCTAAAAGATTCTGTGCTGCCATCTGGCGACAAAGTGAAAGTGATATCGATACGTCTTATCGATCATGAAACGTTCAATGCACGACGTGGCTAATTCACAGCATGGCGAACGGCAAAAAAATTCAATGATGTTCACAAAGTAAACACCGCATAGAAAACAAAACCAAAGGATTTCCAATTAAGGACTATTACAGAAGAGATAAGTAAGTAATATATTTAAGTAAATAAAGATGAATAAATGTTAACTATTAATGAAACTGTAATAAAGAAAATATATATAAAAAGTAAACAAAAGACCGGTACTTTAAGGTAAGCGATAAGAGACGAAGCAAGGAGAACAAAATTTATTCTGCCATCAATGCCCCCCCTCTCATTGCTTCGGAAATCTGCAAAGACAATCCGTAAACAGATAAAAAAAACGTAAGAATATCCAAAATCAAAAAAAAAAAAAATTTGAACTAAGAGTTTAAAAGCCTTTTTAAAAAAAACCAAAATAAATAAACAGATTAGTATTCAGAAATGACAAAAGAAAGTCACTAAACATTATCAAAATGAACTGGAACCAAGAACTTCAAGAGTCACAATTACTCACAATTCTTATCTAACATTCAGTATATAAAAAAAACTTACATATAAATAAATACACAATTCAATAAGTACAATAATTTTAAATATACGTACCACAACATATCAAAGGTATTTACCCAATTTGGATAAATTACATAACAATAGTTCATAATTTTCTCCATCAATGAACTCCTTGACCAAAAAAAACCCTGAAAGTTCTAAAAAAAAACCTGCTATTTCAGCAGAAAAATTTAAACAAAAAAAACTGGTTAATGATGAAGGTTAATACTTCTAAATACTACTTCCAAAGGCCTCTACTTCTAAAAAAAACAGGAAAAGAGGACGCAAATTAAGGCCCTACTAACACATATATTCAAAAAAGTGTTTACACATTCTTCAAATAGACTTCTGATGAACAGAACCATTTACATAAGAAATGTGCTTCTAGATGCCTAGAAGTAAAGAGGAAAACATTAGAAATACATAATCATCCAAAAACACAATAATTAACCATTAATCAAGAAGACTAAATAATTTAAGAAAAGTTTAAATTTTTAATTTTTAACTTTACCAAAGAAACATTTACTGAAAAATTTAAAAATTTCATCATTAATATTAAATATTTCAAAAAAAAGTCAAAATTAAAAACCACAATATGACATAAAAAAAAGAATTAAAAATTAAGATTTAAACAAAGCTATATTAAACTAAACCAGAAACAAAGTTAAATAAAAAAAATCCTGATAACGAGCGGGGACTATAGACACTGCCAAACTTTATAATGAAGGACTTACGAAAGAAAAATTAAAGTGCCTGTGCACAGAACCTCATACAGCGGTAATTTCCGGAGGACTACCCCAAAGTGACTCTCTGTCATTTACCGGACAAGGGTCACCTACCCGAAACGGTACCGTAGGCTGATCGAGCCACCCGGAAATAGCCTCCAAGAAACACCAATTCCGTAATCAGATGGGAATTAAATGCTCATCATTCAAGAAAAAAAAATGGTCAAGATATAAGTCCAAGGGAGAAAGATAGAATGTTAAATATGTTGGCACGACAAAAAGGAAAAAATTACACAACGATATGTTCATGTCAATTACACAAAAAAAATTAACTAGTAAACTCCTATGTTAACAAGTACGTCAAGAACTTGACATGACAAATAAAACAATGTGCTAACAATTTCCAAAAAAAAAAGTCTTAACAACATAGCAAGATTAAAAAGGTACGTATAACTGACAAAAATAAACATGCTAAGTTATAAAAACAGCTTTAACAAAATTTTGAAGGTCAAACTTGGTCAAAGGTTTCGTGAAGACATCAGCGAGGTTAGATTTACTACGTACATGCCTTAAAACAAAATCCCCCTTATAGAAAAGATCTCTAATGAAAAACAATTTTACATCAATGTGCTTCGATTTATAATTTTCCACAGGGGACTTCACGAAATCTATTGCCGCCTGATTGTCAACCAACATAACAGCCCTACCCTGGCATTCAGAAAACATCTTACATTCGCGGCGTATTCGATCAAACCAAACCAGGTTCTTAACGGCCTCTGTCATCGCGACAAATTCCGACTCCATGGTCGACAAACTAACACACTTTTCCTTAAAAGTGCGCCAGTCGACCGGAGATTTATCAAGCAGGACAATCTGGCCGCCGATCGAGGTTCGGTCGTCTCGATTAGCCGCGAAATCAGCATCAGAAAATACAGAAAGAAAATTTGACCCACAAGATAATTTCAATTTATAATTAGAGGTAGATCTCACATAACCTAAAAGTCTAAGAAGTCCATCCCAATGAAAAAGACCAGGGCTAGACTGAAATTGGGAAAAAATATTTACGGCATAACATAAATCAGGGCGAGTTCTATTTGCTATAAACGAGAGACAACCCAAAACACTTCTATAAGGAAAATGAGACATATATTCAACTTCAGAATCAGAGGTGGGACAGTTAGACCTTGAGAAGACAGCACCTTTACTAATAGGCAAGGAGGAAAATGGAATCTTAAATTTACTAAACCTCCGACAGACCTCTTCAATATAGTTACTCTGATGCAGAACAAGACCACGTTCAGTTTCTTCAAACTCTACACCTAAAAGTTTACGAGTTCTGCCAAGAACCTTTATATCAAATTCACCCATTAACAAAGATAAAGCTTTATCAATGAAATCCTGATTAAAACCAAAGATAACAATGTCATCCACATATAATAACAGGACCACCCTAGATCCAAGCAAATATACACAATTACAAGAAGAAATTTTCCTAAAGCCAAGCCTTAAAAGTACCTCATGGATCTCGTAGAACCATTCCCTGCCGCTCTGGTGCAGGCCATAAAGGGCGCGATCCAGCTTGCAAACCAGGTGCTCTTTTCCAGGGATTGCAAAACCGGGAGGTTGAAGCATATACACATCATCTCTTAAAGGCGCATACAGATAGGCGCAGGTGACGTCGCACTGAGTGTGCGACCACCCGCAACACGAAACGAGAAGGGAGAAGAAGAAGCGAATTACTCCAAAGTTGACCACAGGGCTGAAGGTGTCATCATACGAGACTCCCTTCACCTGTTTAAATCCCTGGGCAACAAGCCGGGCTTTGTATCGAGCAATTCTTCCGACTTCATCCCTTTTCACCGTGTAGACCCACCGGCACCCTACCGGAGTGATATGGACCGGCAAATCTGTCAAATGCCAAACCTTCCTGTTTTTCATCACCTCGATCTCTTGCTCCATTGCTTTCCGCCAGATCGCACCATTTACGGATCTACAAGCTTGTTTATAAGTTCTCGGAATATCATTCAAACCGCCTAGTCATGCTATAGGATGAATACAATTTGAAGTCACAGAATCAGAGTCAGAGTCAGAGTCAGAAGGAATAGATTGAATAGGAACAATGCCTGTATACTTATTTGAGGCCGAAAAATCAAATAAGTCAGGTTTAAAAATTATACTATTATCTTTACAATATTTCTCAACTTCATTAAGAGACCGGAGACGATGAGAAGTGCCCTCTTCAAAATAATAAATATCCGTTCTGTCACCCCTTTTACGAACAGAAGGCTTCCTCAACCATTTAACCTCTCTCAACTGGGAATCAGTGGAAGGCTGAACTAAAACATTTGAACCCGAATCCACAACCCCATCTCCATCACGTGGTAGTTCACCGGGAGGATCTGGCAGTATTCCAGATACAACTTCCCCAGCGCTTTCTGGATTCAATCCACCTTCGTGTGGGAAGAGGTTGTAATCTTCGGCGCCCAGTGCAGCTCCACTGCGCCCCGGACCACAACGAGACTCGTCAAAAGACACATTAGAGGACTCTATAATTTGATTGGTTTCCGGAAGCCATATTCTATATCCACGAGTCTTAAAAGCATAGCCCACCAGGTAACCACGACTAGCCTTTGGCTCAAGTTTTAATCGTTTTTGGCTAGGCATGCCCACATAGGACACTGTACCAAAAGGCCGCAGATGTCGAATAGACGGCTTCCGTCCGCCATACAACTCAAAAGGGGACCTGTTTAAAGACTGGGGACACATCCGATTCCACGTGTAAACGAAAAATTTCAAAGCCTCTGGCCAAAAACAAGCATCAAGACCACTCTCAATAAGCAATGTTCTCATCCCATTAGCGGCAGTTGCCATAAATCTTTCTGCAACCCCATTTTGCTGGGGGGTATAGACATTTGTGAACTCATGGCGAATACCTTTGCTTTCAAAGAAATCATGAAAACATTGATTATCAAATTCCTTACCGTTATCAGTTCTAAAACTTTTAACCTTTTTATTTAAGAAATTTTCGGCCCTCAATATATGAGTTTTAACAATATCAAACACCTCAGATTTAAGCTTTAGAGGATACACTGAAACACGTCTAGAATAATCATCAATTATTGAAAGGAAATAGCGCTCGCCATTACGACCCACTATATGACAAGGCCCCCACAAATCCGCGTACAATAACTCCAAAGGGCGAACCGAACGTATACTTTTCAAAGGTTTGTGAGATACACTACGAAATTTCCCAAGCTTACATGGTTCACAAATATGAGTTGACTCTTTTAACCCCGGTAAGCCTCTAATGCTGCGTTTACACTATGGCTTATCAGGTCTACAAGGTCTGCGAGGTCTGCCAGGCGTGGGTTTAGCCTGGTTTAGGAGGGTCTGCGTGGTCTGCGAGGCTTGGTCTCTGTGGTCTAGGCCTTGGCTTTAAATTACTAGACCCAACCAATCAGCGTGCTTCATTTTTCTGTATTCCGCCATTTTAAAAGATTGAAGAAGCAGACGACAGCTTATGATTTGAAAGATTATTTGAAATTAATAAGGGATTTACAAATTAAAGGTACGTAATGGTTTTTCAGATGTTTTTTAACATTTCTTTACATTGTTTCATAACTGTAGAAGTTTCTTTTATAAAGCTATACAATCGTAAGTTACTATTTTCATGTATTTACATACTACGCTACTAAAATTAATTTGTTAACTATGTCACTTTTTAATATTACCAAACTCTATAAAACGATGTATTCGTAAATTCTTTAATTTGCATCTTCCTGTATTTACATACAACGCTGCCTATGCATTTGTTAATAGATAATTATGTTCCTCATTTCCAAATTCTTTAAAATTAACCTGGTTTCATATGCATGAATTTAAAACAAATTTGATAGTATATGAATACAAATCAATATAATACGGTCGTCATTCTATTATAATGTACGGTAATCTCTTTTTTGTGAATAAATAGTTTCATTTCCTTCAGGAATTTATTTGATATTCTATTTCAATGCATTTTTAGTACTGACAATTTTTTAATTTATCCTAAAACTAGCAACAAATTTTTAACCATAGAATTAATTTTGAATTAACTCCAAAGTTTTCTCTATTATTTTTATATAATTGACTGATCATAGCAAACTCTGCATACATGATTTACATTATTATTAATCAGTTTTAAATGTGTTAATTTTTACAATGATACGGTACTATCTAAAAAGTAATATGAAGACTTTGAATTGTATTTAGCTTCTTATCCTCCCCCTAAAAAAATTCTAATGACATATAAAATTTAACTTTTTTTAAATTGAACAAACTTGTTTTTAAATAAAGTTTTTACTTGTAATTATTATTAATTTATAAACCCTCCCTTATTCTTTTTAAAATTTTATCTTATATGTTTATCTTTCTGTAGTTTTCTTTAATAATTAATCAGTAGTAGTATTTTAAAACTGTAAAATCTAGAACATGAATTTTTTCTCTCCACTTCCCCACAAGAGATGATTTACGATTGAAAAGTTCGTAAATTATTATTATTTTTTTTTTCATAAAGAGTTTGAAAAACTTTCAAACCTATAAAAGTTATACTTGAAGTAGAGATTAGAATCTGCTGGTGCCAAGATAAATACATATTTTACCAAGTTTGCTCTCAGGATATCGCAGGTGTGTAGTCTTCTATAATAAGTGACTGCCATTTGTGATCTTCTGCAAGAAAGTGGATTGTCTGATGCTCTTGGACTATGTGCTGTTTTGTTGTTTTCTACTTAAAATTCATCAATCAGGAACTCTCGTATAAATAAAGTATTACTAACTTGTATGACTGACTGTAAGTATGTAGTTTTTTTATATATTTATTTTCTGTTGCTTAGAACGAGAGATTTTGAAATGCATTCTACATTGTTTTTGTTGTTTTTATTAGTTTATACTC
This sequence comes from Maratus speciosus, assembly GCA_963932465.1. Taxonomy (NCBI): domain Eukaryota; kingdom Metazoa; phylum Arthropoda; class Arachnida; order Araneae; family Salticidae; genus Maratus; species Maratus speciosus. The sequence continues at coordinate 71,512,085 of OZ010794.1, read as the reverse complement.
CTTTTTTTTCTATTCATTTACATTGCAGGATGTTTTCAATGGGACATTTTCAACAGTTATGTGAATGTTTGTCGATTGCCTGTTGACCTGACTTTTACATGAGATTTGCATGCTTTTTTTGAAGATATGAATCTTCAATAATATTCGTGTATGATTGTAAGTAAGTCATTTTTCTCAAAAGTACATGTTCTGTATTTTATTTATCATTGTTTTATCTTTTATATATAACGTCATTTTTCTCACAAAATCAATCTGTATCTAAGAAAACTTTATTCTCAATACAATATTTATTATTTAATTCCTTTTATTCTTTAATCAATGTTTTCTTCGCATTAGTTTTTTTAATTTATAAAATGGCGTTAAATGATCAATTAAAAAAATGTAGTTTATGTAAATATGTAAACTATGTTTTATATAAACATCGAGTATATGAGTATTCTGTTAGTGGGAAGCAGTTAACCTCTACCTCCCTCCCTATACACACTTTTCAAGGATTTGATATTGCAAAAAATGTGTCGCTCAGACTTAAAAAAATTCTGAAATTACACGAAAGCTAGAATAACTTATCAGATTTGTCTAAAATAAGATCACAGTGTTAAATAAGCAATTTAAGCACAGTAATTAATTAGTAATAATGTATATATTTGAGAATATGGTTATGTATATTGCTTTGTAGCTGTGAACTATGATCAAATGATATCTCTTCCATTTCTAATTCCTTTTTCTTCCATTTGGTACACCTGGATAATTTTAATTTAATATCAGCTTAATAATTATTAATTATTAATATATTTTATTTAATATTGAAATAATATAAAATGTATTATCTGTGATAGTATCATGGTTTTTATTTGTTTAATAATTATTAAGCTGCATATGTAATAATCTAATGTATTTGATTTAATATTTGTTAATGTTGAACTAATCTAAAATGTATTATTATTAATGTTGTTTTTTTTTTTTTTTTTTTTTTTGTGATTTGGGTTGTTTATTTACAATTCTTTGAAGTGATATGAATTATTTATTTCATTAGTATAAGTTATTGAAATTATCAGGAGCATATGGTGTATTTTAGAATTTAATTAAAATGTGTCAACATTGTAATTAATTTTGGTACTTTTCGGTTAGCCAGGCGCCACTGTTGTCTATACATATTTGTATACATACATATATGCAAATATACACATGTATACATATACATATATTGCATATATACGCACTTATATATATGTAAATGTATATGTATATATACATACATTTATATTACATATATATGTATATATAACAATGGCGCCCGGCTAACCGAAAAGTACCTTAATTTTTATAAAGCTTCAAAATAAAATAAGTGATATTGTTTGTTTCGCTCAATCAATGTTTATAATTCACTGGGTCATTCGATGGTAACTTACGTTACATTTAGAACAGTTTACTTCAGTAATTTTAGTAATAAAAGACAAAAGAAAAAAAAAATATTAACAATGCAAAGTTGACATGATTTGTTAATTAAACCTATTCAAAGATAAATTTAGATGACAATGGCCTAATTTTAGTGTTTTTCCTTGAACTCTGCCAGTTATATTTATTATGGTAACTGACATTACTGAAAAAGTAACGTAAGTTGCCATAAAAAATATAATTTTCATTTTCTAGGTAATTTTTATCCAAATTGGCCTTTGAATAGGTTTAATTAACAAATCATGTCAACTTAACATTTGAAAATTTTTTGGTGTTATATTACTGAAATTACTGCTGTAAATTGTTTTAAATTATAACGTAAGTTACCATGGAATGACCTTAGTATTCAACGACAATCAAAATTGGAATTAATACGTATCCGGTGTCATAAAATGCTATAATTTGAAATAAGTCTTCTAAATTTTTGGGTCAAAATTCATTAAACAAAAAAAATATATATATATATGAAGCCATGCTTTTATGATTTTTACGCTTTTAGATTTCGCTCACAAAATTTACATTTTTCCTATAATATATTTTGTAAGTAAGCTGCAGCTTCATACTTTATTTTAAATATGAATTAACTAAGAAATTGTGAGCATAGCAAGTAAAAGTTTTTTAAATGTTTTTTTTTTTTAGCTCAAAAGATTAGTTTTGAGATGTTAATGATAATATTCATAGCTGCTGAATCAGAATTTAGTTCAAAAGCGTTTTGAGAAATTTAAATGACCATAGGTATAAAATTTATCACTTGTATGGTTTGGTTATTTTATTTAGTTGTAATTAATGCAGTTTATAAATATAACATATGGAAAGTAATGATGTTTATTAGTAAAACATATTGCGCATTAGCTGCGTTTGGTTGTCCCCCCCCTGCTTTTTTTAGAAAAATAACCTTTATGTATAGTGCGTAATATAAATAAGTGTGTTTTATTGAATTCTTCTACGTGCGGAAAGCATATTCTCTTATTTTTTCTATTTAAATTATTCTACACTGACTATTACTCATGCTGGTTAAGCTATTTAATACTTATATTTAACTTCTGAGTATTTTTGGTACTTTTATGTCACTCGTGTACAAATCTTTCCAATAACACTTTTTTTTTTACACACATGAAAATTAGAAATAATATTTTGATGATATATTTTTTTTCTGCAATTGAATCAAAATGAGTGAAAGGCATGTATTTAAATGCGACATATGTATTAGAATGAAATGAGTGAATGGTTTATATTTAAAATTAAGTGAATGCAATGCAAATGATGACAAAGGAAAAATATTTGTTGATTTATCGCCTGTGCCGACTAACAGAAAAGTACCATATTTTTAAATTATTTTTTATATTACTATGCAAATCGTGAAATGAAGAGTTTTAATGTTATTAATAATTAATGTTATTTTGATTCTGGGTTTGAAATTTTAAGTTTATTTATTAATTATACTATGTTAACTCTCATGGAAAGATGCTTGCAAACTAATATTAAACCAATGGTAACTTTACAAATTTATCATTTGCTTTTGAATATTTTTAAATAATTTTTTCTGTTTTGCGTGGGACATATCTAATTGGGTATCTTTTTGCCCTTGATTTCAGGTGCAGTTTTTCAGAGGAAAATTTCAGTTTCAGAACTTGTTTCAAAATTAAAAGTGCCCTCAGAAGAAAAAAAAACTGCAACCAAAGAAATAAAAAGTAAACATATTTGGTTAGACATCAGGTGCAGGTTGCCCAGGCCAAAAAAAAAAAAAAACCCAAAGTATTGAAATGCAAATAAGAATTTTGAAAAGAACATTGCCGTTGGTTTAACATTTAGTTTCAGTGTTCTTGTGTTACTACTAGAGATGAGAGATATGGCCTTGGGCTCGATTTTTGTACCATTCTTCGAGCTCGGGTGGGCCCGAACTCATTCATTCTGAAATTAACAATTTTATTTATTCTCATACAGAAAAAAATAACACAACTTTTTTCCCTTAAAAATTACTTATTCCATTTCAAGTCATTTTAATGTTATTTTTATCAGAATGAAAGGGAAACAGAAATAGTGTTTTTTAAGCTCTTTTTAGATGTGTTTGTAACTATATAAATACGAAGCACCTATAGTCTTCATCTGGTTTGTCCATCTGTCCGCATATAACAGCGCAAAAAATACCCAACCAAATGGTTTGAAATTTAATATATATATATAATCATTGCAGAATTTTGTCAAGTCATTTCAAATTTTAAGAAAATCAAATCAAAACTTAAAAAGATATTAATAAAAGTTTTCTTCATTCTATTAAATCCTATCGTACATAATTAATTCAGTGATATCCCATGACATGTAATGATTCTAGGTTGCCATGTTGATTACATCATATTTAAGATGGAATCCTATTATTTCCATATTACCTCCTTTTTTTAGGTATGTCAAGAACATGCTTTTTGGTTTTGATGCACTATTTATTACTTCTTAATTATTATACCAACTGAAAGTTATTAAATGATTATCTCGCTTCTTTCCAAAAAACTGTCCTAATAGTTCACAATTTAGCTAGTTACACACAGTTTATTTTTACTCAATTTTTACTAATGCATTATCTTCCTTTCAGATTGAAATATAAATACCTTTTTCTTCAGATCAATAAAATTTTCTGCAAAACATTGTCATCATCATAGACCATTATGATATATATTAATATTGTTTCATTTATTATACGTAGTAATCATTATATTCAATAATATTTATAATATAAAGAAATTTTATTTTGTTTCTGTAACTTGTACTTTCAAATAAAAGAAATTTATTAAAGATTTGTTGTCTTTTATTTGACTATATATTTTTATTAAAAATGGTATTTCAGGTATTTGCTTGTTTTGTCTATCATGTAAACCTTGATTTAAGAATTGTTTTTAATTATCTATTTATTTTTTATTAAAAAAAAATGGCTAAGATATAAAATGAGAAAAACACTTTCAACATGGTTGAAAAGTATTTATGAATTCAGCTTGTCACACTTGTAAATATACTGTGATTGCATTGTAATTATTAAATGCTAATGATGTTCGCTATAGAGGGTGCTATTTAAATGTGAAATTCAATAAATAATATGCATCAAAAAGTGTTATGGGGACAACAAGTGCTGAAAATGCATTTTTACTGAGTTACGTGTTTTTAAATGGCACATTTAGATATTTCATTTCATTGAATGAAAATATTAAATTTCTTAATAGCTACTGTTGGAGAGTATTTCATAATCTATGCCTAATTTTTCATAATTTGTGTATATTCCTTATACCAGTGGTGCAGCCAGTATCCTTATTTGTAAGGGGTTTTGGAGAATTATTACTCCTTGTGGGATACAATATGTGACAAATAAAAACCAATGTAATGAAAAGCAAACATAATAAGTTTAGCATTTATGTGTTTAAAGGTTTCATAGAAAAGCTTCTTTATAATATAAGGTATTTTCAATACAACTTATTAGTTTTTTAAATACTGTGGGAGGAATTTTGAAATGTCACCTTCTTTTGCTGCTGCAGTGTTTATACAAATTAAGGGCTGTGCATATATAAAATTATCATTTTAATGTATGTGGGAGGGGGGGGGGACCTGACGTTTGATTGTCATAAGATATTTTTGGGGAAAGTTTTTTTTTTTTTAAATCCAAACGATATTTTTTGTTTTAGTGCTTTAATTTTTTCTTTACATCAAAATAGTCTTATACCTTTTTAAATAGTAAATGTAGTTAGATGTTAATTGATATACAGTTGTTTAAATGTAAAATCATATCTTTATGCAAACGCAAACATATAAAAATAAAAAGGATTTTTAAACATTGATGATGATTTCATTAAGGTGTGTGTGTGTGTATGGGGGGGGGGTGTCGAGGAATGATAACGTATGATATTGTAAGCAATGGGGTGGGGACTAAAATTACCTAAATGTTGATAACATTATATATGTACAACACCATACAATAGTTTTAGAACGGGAGTAAAATTATTGCAAATTTAAAACAATTATCAGATTTCTCAGCCCTATTTTCAACCATCTGCTATAGTTTATAATTTTAAAAAAATGTTATTTAATTTTCTAATGCAACTTTTTCTTTTATATTGCCACAAAAAGAAAATGGGTATGAGCATTATTTTTATAAATCAATTAAAAAATCAGACTCACTGTATTTTCACATGCAAAAATGGCATCATTTTGAACAGATAATGCATATTTTTCATATATAAATTTTTAAGCCTTTACTATAAGTGTTACCATAGTACCTTTATTTAAATGTAACATCACGACTAAAAGTATATAGAAAATGGCGTCATTTTCATGTAATCATTGTAGATTTAATTTTCACAAGCGATAATGTAAGTTTCCATTTAAAAATATTGTTTTATCATCAGGTGAGGACAATAATTTCTCTTCTGAAATTAATGTCCATTATCTATAAAGTAAAAGCTTTATTTTCAAACTGTCCAAAAGTAAAATTTCACGAAATGTTACATTTAGTTCCTTTTTTTTCCAGTTACATGTGCCAAAGAAATTCTGTATTCTCCCTTCTAAAACAGCGGGAATTTACTATTATTGTGTCAAAGTAATTAATTTTTTCCTCATTGTCGTTTTAAAGATTTATTGCTCAGAAGGTAGTGTCACAGATGATAATAATATAAATAATGAGACAGGCAGTTAACTGTTGCACCAGAGAGTGGTGTTGCCGTAGCAACATCATACGCTCTGCTGCAATGTGAAATGAGTGGTAACCTGATTACTGGTGATGTCTTCGATTAGGTTTTCCATCAGTGTTGGTATTCATTTCACATTGTAGCAACATAATGTCAACATTAAAGCCAAACCATACATATAACAATTAAGAAAACAAAAGTAAGCTCCTACTGTCATTTTTTAAATGAAGAATTGAAGCAGTTATCTCTTTTGTCAGGGGGTCGTCCTTGCCCTCCTGGACCCCTGTTTAAGGTAATTTCTGAACACTTAAGGGACAGTTTCCCTTTTCAACAATTTTCTTTATTTTAAATATGATTCAAATGGTGAACTCACTGAATTTCAATGTTCAACTAAAAGTACATTTTGAAAAAATTTTATAAAAATTTGAATTTTTTTAAATCTCTACTACTTTTTAAAAAAATTGATATTTTTGCCCTTTTTTTTTTTTTTTAGATTTTCAAATGTGTACTACACAAACTTGCACATGGATTTTTAGACATATCTAATATTACATTTATTATGATTTTTTTTACTGATATATATATAGTGCAAAACGATGAAATCTAACATATGTTCATATATTTTTTTTTTTTTTTTTTTTTTTTTTTTAAATAACAAAAAACCTAAATGCTAATTCCATGCGCAGATTTATCACATATGTAATAAAGAACATGCACCAAAAAAAAAAGCTTAAAAATCTCTATCTCAAATACAGAAAAAGCCTTAAAACATGAAAGTGAAGAAAATATGAAAATGGAGAAAAAGCATTTAAAGTTTTAATTTGTGTGGTAATTGCGCTGAGTGTTTTAACAAAATTTACAATACCTCACGATATATTCACGGTATGGATAAAAATGAGGTATCAAAATATTCACAATTAAACAGGATTTCATTTAATATTAAAAAAGAAAAATCAATTTTTTGACCAATTTTAAGGTAAACTGCCCCCTTCAATCAAAGGGAAAAATAAATGTAAATTTTATTTTGTGGAAAGGAGGGATCGTACCCCTTTCCCAGACAACAACAACAAAAAAAAGATTCATTTTCTCTCTGTGTTTCATTATTTTAAACTGTTTGAAAAGAATAAATTTTATTTTTTTCAGAGAAAGAGAAAATTAGGGGGCAATTGCATTTTCTTGCTTCCCTTGTGGGCAATGGGCTTAGAAAAACGCGTAATTTTTATTAATTTACACGTAATTAATGTCTGTGCAAAAGAAATTACGGCGCAAACAATTCTGACACATTCATTTCGATACGAATACGAACGTAAACAAACAAACACGACTGTCCCTCCCTTCCCCCAAACTGCAAATATACGCATGCGCAAGCCAAGTTCTTATGCCGTAGTGTGGACGCAATTTTTTCGATTCTTGGACCTGAAAGACCCAACAGACCTGACAGGCCACATAGTGTAAACGCAGCATAACACAATTTTTACGACTTGTATTAACTAAAATAGATTGATTCACATGCCCACATCGACGATGCCATTGCATTATTGGATCATCTCTATTAGTTGTCAATGATTCAAAACGAACAGAACAACTATCTGGCTTAGGAATTTTAGGGAAGAATTTGTAAATTCTATTTTTAAGTCTAGCTTTAAAAAGGAAATCATTACCCCGACAGATGTCCACGCCATTTCTACCACCATAAAAGGATAAGCCACATAAGTCCAATTGAGGACCTGAAATTAAGTTACGACGAAGCTGGCTTGAATACATGACGTTTGTCAAGGTAAAAATCCTTTGACCAAATCTTAATTTGACCTCCCCCCGACCAGTAATTGGAAAAATAACATCTTTAACAGCTACAGACAAATTATCTTTTAAGGGTTCAAATTTGACAAACATATCACGATTATTACAAAAATGGTGACTGGCCCCGGTATCAAAAACCCAGGAACCATCACTTACACAAGTACTAAAACAAGCTGGTGAGACAAAATATAACTTACGTGAAGAATCATCATGTTCATAGTCATCAAACCGGCTACCAGTCGAAGGAGAACATCTGAAATCATTTTTCCGGCATCTCCGAGACCGCCTTGTCGTGGATGTACCTTGGTCAAATCTATCAGTCTTGCCGCCACGCTGTTCTGGAGTATAACGAGCATTATTTTCAAAAGACCTCGATGACGAAGGGCTACTTGATCGAGAAGACGAGAATCTATCTCTAGGTGGACTGTGATAGGGCCTACGACTTCCGCCTGGATTTCTTCTACTAAAACACCTTGCGTACACATGACCAACACGGCCGCAATTCCAACATCTTCTACCTCTATATCCCTGGACACCAGCTCTTCTTGTAGGAGGGGACGAAACAGCATTCTCAACACTAGGTTGTATACTTAAGGCAGCCATCTTCTTATCAGAATCTGCATCTCGTAATTTCAGCCGCGCCTCTTCTGCAACCAATTCAGTCACTATCAAGTCAAATTTAAATGAAGAATCATCTTTTCTCAACAAACTCTGGACACAACTATCATAACAGGAAGATAAATATCTTAATAGTTGATACGAAAGGTATCTCTCAGAGAAATCTTTGTCGATTGCCTTTATATTCAAATAAATCTTCTTCAACCTAGTGGCAAATAAATTGATGCTCTCACTTGATTTTATTCTCTCATTCACTAACTCCGAAAACAAGGCCATATGATGTGCTCTCGTGTCTGGATGGAAGTTATCTCTCAATCTCTTCCATGCCACCACCGGGTTATCGCCACAATCATCTACGATACGCTTAAATTCCGGCTCTATATTTAAGTAAATGAGGGACAGGGCTTGGTTTCTCCTCACCATAAAAGAATCAATATTAGCTTGAGTAACTGTAGTACTTAGCTCTGGAATTTCTAATTTCCTGTCTATGATATCCCACACCCCTTTATCCAGCATAAGATACTTGACATCAGAAGACCAAACTGCATAATTACTAACATTCAGTTTCTGTATTGTATTCGACGTCATCTTCACAAAAGAGTATGGGTATCACAAAACAAAAAAAAATTTCACCTGCCCCCCCTACGTTTTCAAGATAATGCCGATCTTAAAAAAAATTTTTATTTTTTTATGAGCATTCACATAGATCTAACTGATCTGGATTTCGAACTCCTGTCTTTCAAAAAAAAAAATGCAAATCGTTCAAACTTGAAAAAAAAGTCATGATTCAAAATAAAAGTTCAATATCTGTAACTAAAAAAAAAATTCTAATCTTGAAATAAGTTCAGTTCAACATAAAATGTTCAGGATTATCGGCAAAATAAAGTTCAAACTTGAAATAATAAGTTCATACTTTAACAAAAATAAAGTTCAGAATTAACGAAAAAGGCTCAAGTAAAATTATAAAGTTCTATTTCAAAAAAAAATTCTAAATTAATCCAGTTTTATCTCAAAAATATTATTTCAAAAACACAAACTCATAATTCAAAAACGTAAGCATAAACTCATTGGCGTAACTTCGGAAAAACATAAGTCCAATCATCAGTCAGATTACGATCTATATTTCAAAAACTCCTCTTCAGTTATGGACTCTTCTATTGCCCATAACCCTTAATAATTTGGGGCATATAACTTGTGCTGATATGCCATTAAAGAAAGGGAAACCATTAAAAGAGCAGAACAACGCCGTGAAAGTCTAGCTGGCAAGAGTGAACTGAAGAGTGCATCGAAAAGTTCAGTGAAATATGAAAGACATTCCTCTAACTGTATAAATAAAATGGCTGAGGCATGATTGAACTTTGGTACACACAGTTTATTTAAAAAATATCACAGATCGAGATTACAGCTGATAATATTCACAGGCGAGAGCAAGGCTGATGAAATTCATAACAACAGGAACAGATGTTTAATTGCACATTAATTAACATTAATAAAAATATCACAGTTGATTAAAGCTTGATTAAAACCACATTAAAAAAACTCATTCAATACTTTCAAAATAATAAACTCCATGAACGCCGTCCCGCGAACGTTCAAGATTCTTGACAATACTTCCCCTCATGGGAGAAGCAAAACGAAAAAGGCACGATATCACAACACGCCAAGGCTATATACGCTCAAAGAAAAAGCACGTGATTCCAAGAAGAACCACAGCAACCAATGAGCAGCCGATATCATTATGGATATGCAAAAACTAGAAACGATGAATCGATTTATTCGATTCTAAAAGATTCTGTGCTGCCATCTGGCGACAAAGTGAAAGTGATATCGATACGTCTTATCGATCATGAAACGTTCAATGCACGACGTGGCTAATTCACAGCATGGCGAACGGCAAAAAAATTCAATGATGTTCACAAAGTAAACACCGCATAGAAAACAAAACCAAAGGATTTCCAATTAAGGACTATTACAGAAGAGATAAGTAAGTAATATATTTAAGTAAATAAAGATGAATAAATGTTAACTATTAATGAAACTGTAATAAAGAAAATATATATAAAAAGTAAACAAAAGACCGGTACTTTAAGGTAAGCGATAAGAGACGAAGCAAGGAGAACAAAATTTATTCTGCCATCAAATTCTTTTTCCTTTATGAAACAACAATCAGTGTATCAAAGACATAAGCAGTTTTTCTGATAGTTAATTATATTTTATCTTTGCTATTACAGAGGATTCGGTTATAGCAACAGTTTAAAGAAAAATATTTTTCAGTTTGTAAGAAAGTCAGTTTTACAATAAAAGAATTCATTGTCCGAAATTCTGTTTAACATGAGTCTTTAAACTAAAATATCCTCACTCATCAGAGAATATTATACATTTTTAAACATATATTAAGTAAAAGAAAAAAGAGAACTAAGATTTTGGAGAAAATATAAAGCAAGATCAAAGTAAAATGTGTTTGCCTTAGCTGATGTTGACACTCCTAATCTACAGATTTACGACTTTAAATTTCAAATACTTTCAATGGTCAGGTGTTTCATTTAAGTGAGTGTAATATTTGACATGAAATGTCACTTTCATAATACTGGAATTGGCCGTGGCTTCTATTAAAAAAATTAGTTAGTAGCAAATAACACATTAACATTTAGATTACAATTTTAAATTTTTTCTTCTTCTTTATCTCGTACAAAAGGTTTCTCACCAGTATGAATTAATAAATGATTCCTTAAATCATTGTTTTGAGAAAATATCTTGTTCATATTTCGTCACTCACAAAAGCTTTCTCACCAGAATGAATTAACAGATGCGTGCTTAATTTACTCTTTTGAGAGAATTTCTTGTTGCATATCTCGCATACAAAACATTTCTTACCAGTATGAATTAACAGATGCGTGCTTAATTTACTCTTTTCAGAGAATTTCTTGTTGCATGTGTCGCATACAAAAGGTTTCTCACTAGTATGAATTAACAGATGCTGCCTTAAATTGCTTTTACGCGAAAATTTCTTGTTGCATATCTCACATACAAAAGATTTTTCACCAGTATGAATTAACAGATGCTGTCTTAAATTACTCTTATCAGAGAATTTTTTGTTGCACATCTCACACACAAAAGGTTTCTCATCAGTATGAGTTAACAGATGTGTGCTTAAACTAATCTTTTGAGAGAATTTCTTGTTGCATAACTCACATACAAAAGTTTTCTCGCCGGTATGAATTAAAAGATGCTGTCTTAAATTACTCTTATCAGAGAATTTTTTGTTGCACATCTGACACACAAAAGGTTTCTCACCAGTATGAATCAACATATGTTTGTTTAAAGAAGCCTTTTGAGAGAATTTGTTGTTGCATATCTCGCACACAAACGGTTTCTCACCAGTATGAATTAACAGATGCTGTCTTAAATTGCTCTTACGCGAGAATTTCTTGTTGCATATCTCACATGCAAAAGATTTCTCACCATTATGAATTAACGTGTGGTGCCTTAAAGCACCCTTACGAGAGAATTTCCTGTTACACACCTCACACATAAAAGGTTTCTCACCAATATGAATTAACAGATGTTCACTTAAGCTATGCTTTTGTGCGAATTTTTTGTTACACTTCTCACATACAAAAGGTTTCTCACCTGTATGAATTAAAATATGCTTGCTTAAATCAAACTTTTGACAGAATTTTTTGTGGCATATCTCACACACAAAAGGTTTCTCACCAGTATGAAATAACAGATGTCTGCTTAACGAACTCCTTTCAGAGAATTTCTTGCTGCATATCTCGCATACAAAAGGTTTTTCACCAGTATGAATTAACAGATGCTGGCTCAAATGGCTCTTTTGAGAGAATTTCTTGTTGCATATTTCACATACAAAAGGTTTCTCTCCAGTATGAATTAACAGATGCTTGCTTAAAGTGCTCTTACGTGAGAATTTCTTGTTGCATATCTCACATACAAAAGATTTTTCACTAGTATGAATTAACATATGTTCACTTAATTGGCTCTTACGTGAGAATTTCTTGCTCATATCTCACACAAAAGTTTTCTCACTAAAATGAATTAAAAGGTACTGTTTAAACTTACTCTTTTGAAAGAATTTTTTGTAGCATATCTCAGACAAAAAAGATTTTTCACCCGTATGATTAACGGATGAGGGAATAAATTACTTTTTTGTGAGAAATTCCTCTTGCATAACTCAGAAATACACGATTTTCCTTGCTGTGATCTAGATAATACTTTTCCAAAAAGCTCTCGTAATGTAATCTTTTGCTGCATATTTCCCACTTAAAAGATTGTTTTGATTGATGTGATGCGTATCTACATTTAATGACGTAAGGCATCTGCAATAATTAGTAATTAAATAATTAGTAATAAAATTAATCAGTCACTTTTTATGATTCATCAAAAAGAAATAAACAAGAAAATCTTATTATTAGGAAAAAATAAAATCAATGTAGAAAATGAACTAAAATAGAATTTCTACTACACTATTAAAAACTACCAATTATCTGACGTTAGCGGAACCGAAGGTGTATCTGATGCCTTTCCTAACAGTATAAAGATTAACTTATAAATAAAATAAATAGCAACAATTTTAAAACAAATAACTTAATATAAATAGAAAATAAAGCAAATTTATTGAGAAAATTCTATAATTTCATATTACAGTAACAAAGAAATGAAATAGAAGATAAATTATTTTTGTGACAATGGAATTCTAATATGCAGATGCATTTAAATCAGAAATTCTCCAGATTTCTGATTTTTTTAATTTAATGATTATTGCTAAAATATTCTGCATTATTTAATATAATTTATACTGTAGATAAATAATATAACAATATTTTGTCATTTATTAGCATTTTTAGCATGTTTACAGCTTTTTATATAATCCCTTCCTATAGAGTTAATTCTATAAAGAAAAATTATAGAAAAAGTAATATACTAGCCTATAGAGTTATGACCCACATTTTTTTAACTAGTTTAACTAAGCCATAGAAATAGCAGTAGAAGTTCAATTGAGATGTCTGTAGAGCTTCTATAAAAATATCTATAGAAATAATATAGAGTTTCTATAACATTTTTGAATGTATTCTGTAAAAATATTCGAATAGATTCTAAAAATGTATTCGAATAGATCTATAAAAATATTCGTATTTCGCAAACAAGCAACTGAGTCCAGGTAGTCACCCACTCAAGTACGAACCGCACTTGATGCTGTTTGTGCTTCGATGATCGATCTTGAATGGGGTCTTTCAGCTTGGTATGTCTGTTGACAATTTACTTAATCTTATTATACTATTTCAATTTTGTTTCTTTTGTTATCTGCTTTCATAATGATCATAGCTGCCCTCTTTTTAAACTTTTTTCCTACCATTATTTTTTAAACAGAAAATTTGTCTTAATCATTGAAAATTTAGGATTAAGTAAGGCAATTTTTCTGTTATGGTGGTAGGAAAAAAGCCTAAAAGTTGACAGGTATGCAATCATTAAACTCATATAGAATTTATGCCGATTCTCAAACTGTTTAAATTAGAAAACCGGATGTAAGGATTGAAAAAAAGTCCTTAAAAATAAATTATTTATTTTGTTGGTCATATTTTAAAAAATTAAGGAATCTTAAACAAACTAATTAAACAGCAATTAAATCAGTAGTTCGACTGATATATTATTATATAAACAATTGAATCATAATCTTTTTGAATAAAATTAAACTATAATCATATTAAATCTATGGAGTACCTACTATTATATTAAACTGATGTATTACAATTTTTTTTTATTTTTTAATATACAGATGTAAATAAATTAATATAGATAAATTAAAATATATATATATATATAGATATATATTTATAAAAAACAAAAAAATCTATAGAATCATTAGTCTATAGGAAATTCTATAAGGTTTATGTACTCTACAGAAAAAAAATTGTTTTATATAAAAAAAAATCTACAGAACTTTATGAATCTATAGAAACATTTTCTTTAGAAAAATCATTCTATAAGACTATTCAAAACACTATAGTATTATATAGAAACTTTTCATTTGGAAAAAGTATTTTGAAGAACTCTTCAAAGCTCTATAGAAATAGTTTTCAATAGAATCATTTTCTTTAGAAAAGGTATAATAGTACTCTATAGAAAGGTTATCGCATAGAACTTGTAAAGAGTTCTATACAGCCCTTAAGAATTATTTTCATAAGGACTGATAATAGGTATTAAAATATGCATTTTCTTGTGCAATTTAGGAATACATTTTACAAACGTTCTTTGATATGTCTATGCAAATTGGATGATGAAATGTGTGAAGAGCGTCGTAAACCGAGTTATAATAGAGCACTTTATAATAGTCAGTAGAAAGTATAATGGTTACACTAAAATAGGGATGCACAATCTGTAGCCCGCGATGGGTTAACGTGTGGCCCATGAAATTCGTCAATATATAACTGGAAAATTTGCAATTTTTGTTCATATGGTCGGAGGAAAAATCGTGAATTTCGTCAATTTGACGCGTGAATGAAATTTTCTGCAGCCAGTTAAGAAAAAAATCAAGAATTTCGTTGATCGGGTGCAGAAAAATAGTGAATTTTGTCGATAAGGACTGGAAAAATCGCGAATTTTAAAGATAGGGCCCGCAAAAATCGAGAATTTCATTAATCGGGCACGGAAAAATCGTGAATTTGGTCGATGATGCGCGAAACAAATCGCGAATTTCGCCGATCGGCACGGAAAAAATGCGAGTTTTGACGATCGAGTTCAGGAAAATCGTGAATTTCGTTGATCGGGCACGGAAAAATTGTCAATTTTTCTGATGACGCGCGGAAAAATTACAAATTTTGTTGATTGTCTGAGAAAAAATCGTACGTTTTTAGATAAGTATATGTTATTATACGTTAAGCTTTTTTATATTTTTAATGCAAATTTGTATTTGCTTATACAAAATTCTAAAAAAAAATTTACAGTAGAATCATCTAAAAAAATATTTTTTTGAACAATAAAAAGGAAATTTTAGGTTCAGTTTATACAGACTAACATGAAATATATGTTTAGAAAATTTCATGAAATCAGAAGTTTTTTAGGTATCCTGCGCGTTACGCCTAGAAACGTCATTTGGAGAAAAGTGACTTCAAAGTTTCGGTAACGCCGCTTCAGCTATTGAGCGGGTATAATTCTAAAAGTCACAACTTCTGTTCTAATGGTAATTTCAAGGAAACAATTATATCGAAATGTTCAGAATCTATATGAGTTTAACATCTAAAATTTAAAATATCAAAAATTTTGAACCTTTAAGAGTCCTGAGACTCCTTAATTAGAATGAATCACATAAATACATGGGATTCGCGACTAGTTTGGATAGAGTGGATCTCTCAATATACCTCGAGTGACTTTAAAAGTTAATTAAAAACCTATCTGGAAAAACGCAGCACGGACCAAGGCGGCTTTGCAACTTTGCGACCACCTTTCGAAGCGCGCTTAACACAATGCCAAATTTAAACTTTGAACAAAGGTTTTGTTTTAGCGACACTGTAGAAATAAAGGTTATTACTATGCTGAATTTATTTTTATGAAATGCCAAATGGAGTTTAAATATGCACTGTTTTTATTGTCAGCACCGAATTAATTTTATCATAAACAGATTAGGATAATATTGAAAAATGAGTTATACAGAATAGCTATATTTGATATTATTTTCCATATCATTTTGAACTTTCATGGTATATCCATTTACACTTTTCTAGTATATACAGTTATACCCAACCCTACGTTGTATAGTTTTTTACAAAGTTTTAGTATTCTTTTAGTAACGATTTTTTTAATAATACAATTACAAATTCATATATTTATTCTACGGAACCCTCTGAGAGCGAGTAATGTTCGCCCTTGACCGTTTATTTAATATTTAATTTTCCCTTTTCCTGAATTATTACTTTGTAATTAAATTTTCAAAACAGGGGAAACGGATGGATGATTTGTCAAATCAATTAATTTTACCGAAATAAATTATACATAGAAACCTGAAACAAACAAAAGATTACATTTATAACTCTTTCCATTTTAGAAATTAATACACAGAAATTTAGAGTTGAATTGTCTAACAGTGTATTTCTAAAACAAAAATCTAAAGCTAATGTCATTGGTTTACAGGCGATTGATGTCACATAATTTTTATGATTTTTGTTTGTTTACATTAGCAAAATTAAACACGATGGTTTTACATAAACTATCAAAATACGCAAAATTTAAATATTAAACCTACAGAATGTTAAAAGCATGGCATATGCAAAAAGGGAGAATCCATTCTCATTTGCTTCTAATGTCTAAAGCTATTTTCAAAAGGACGCAATAATACTGCACGAAAATTGAGTCTGACCACGTGACTAATCAGCTTGTTTTATTGAATGCAGATTGCCGAAAATTTAGTTACAATATTGTAATTAATTATTGTTACCTGGTTTGTTTAACAGTTGATTAAATAACAAATTGTAAAATAAAATATTTATTATTTTAAGTTTGCAACGTATTTTAGTGATTATTTGTTAAATACAATTCACGTTATGATATGTTATTTAAAAATTTACTGTATATTGTGAAAAACAACTTAACTTTTTTTAAACATGCAATAAACGTTGTTTTTAGTCTCGATATGCTATTTCTTTCAGGCAACAATTAAAGTGACATCACTAAAAAATAACGCTACGTTACATAAGCCAGCTAAAAAATGAAGCAGATGTATCATTGTATGGTTAAATACTAATACTATCTACTGCAACTTTTAAACTAAGTTCTAAGCATGGCGCATTTTCAATTTTTACACCTTTGTATAGGGAAAAAGTACTTTTAAATGCAATTTGATTGAAAAGTCAATCTTAATTTATTTTGGAGACATAAATTTTTTGTATTTTTTAATACCATTTCCTTAATGGTGGCAACTGAAGTACTCTATTTCTGTAGAAAATAAAAGAAAAATAGTTGATTACTACATCTTTTTGTTGCCATTTCCTCGTAATAACTGAAAAAATTAATTAAAATTTGTGCTAATTTGCAAAATATAAATGAATGATTTCTGATAAATCATGGAGCTATTATAAACTATATTTAATTTTAAGTATCCATATTAAAGTTACAAACAAATGAAGGCATATGAATCATTAGATAGTAATTTTTTTTGTCGAGTTTACGACATCGCTTTTTGCTGCGTTTGTGTATTATTAAATGATAGTGACGTCATAAGCATACTTTTCTACAGATGTTGGTTTAAGATTAGATCATAATTGTGGGCTTCTTCAGCTGATGCAAATGACGTCATAATAAAATAAAAACGTGTATCTTAAGCTTTAAAATTGAAATAAGTTTTATAGCAGTGAATCATTTTCACTCCAGCGGTTTTGAAATTCTTCACAGGTGGAAATACTGAACTTTTCAAAATAATAGAATTGAAATGATACACTGATAAAATGCAAAGTTTTACAAAAATTTAAGGTGTCTTCATAGAAGAGCAGTGACCTTTAGGTTAAAATAATATTTGTTTGAGAGTTAGACTAACCAAGATAAGCTGCATTTTTCATTATAACTAATTTTTTAGGTTTATTATAAATTAATGAAACAGTTCGTTCTTAAACATTTTCTTTCGTCGAATTTCACTTCGAAAAAGAAATAATATATAATTTTAATTGATATTTCAATTAATTTTCAGCAGTGAAATTACGTTCGAAATTATTGAATATTTAATATGTGATTTATCCCACTGCTAACTAAGCACAGAACCAACAGAGTGAAAAACGTCCAAGCCGGGCTTTGAACCCAGAACACTTGGAATAGCACTCCAAGTGCTCTACCATTTAAGCTACGAGGACGATGCCCAGCTTAAAATCTCTCACTCACATATGTTGGTATCCATCACTTATGGGGCTATTCCAACTTGTGCTGCAGTTGCAGCCTTACCAACATGTGTGAGTTTGAGATGCTAAGTTGGGCATCGTCCTCGTAGCTTAAAAGGTAGAGCATGTGAAGTGCTATTCCAAAAATTCATGGTTCGATTCCCGGCTTGGACATTTCTCACTCTGTTAATTCACGATTAGTTAGCAATGTGATAGATCATGTATTAAATATTCAATAATAGTAATCTTTTTAGCAACCGTTACGCTATTTCATTCAGACAACAATTAAATTGTCGTCACAAAAAAAATGTTAGACCTCACTATAAGACACAGTTAAAATGAAGGCGATATATCACTGTGCGGTTAAATACTGAAATCTACTGCAATTTTTTTTAACTTCTAAACATCGCACATTTTCAATTTTTACACCGTCATAGAGGGGGGGGGGATATTTTTAATACAATTTGTTTGAAAACAGCATCTCAATTTATTTTTTAGATATTAATTTATTTGTAGTTTTTAATGCCATTTCTGTAATGATTGCAACTGAAGTACTCTATTAATGTAAAAAATAAAGGGAAAATTGTAGGTAATTATCATTTTGTTGCTATTTTCTCATAAGAACTGAAACAAAAAAGTAATTAAAATATGTGCTATGCATGAATTTGGTCTGTTATAGAAATGTATTTTAAAGAATATTTGTGTAACTTATTTTCTTCACATTTACTTGAAAGAATGCAATTTTTTTTTCTTATCAAGGGAGACACTAAATTCTAAAAAAGAATTCCTGCTTGTTTTCAGGTATTTTTTGTATAAGTCATTGCTTTTAATTTACACAAGCAAAAAATAAATCTTAATTTGGCAAAATAAAGAAAAAAGTTCTTATACTTTAGAGAGGCCCAAGTGATAAATCGCCTGATATTGTTTCTATCGTCATAATTCGCATAGCATTAGCATCCATTTCATTTTAAATATAAGGCACTAAATTCATTTTAAATACATAACTTTCCTTTAAAATGCAAGCCTTTCACTTATTTCAATTAAATACGGAAAATAAAAATCATACCATAAAGCGAAACATTTTATTTCGTCATCAATGTATAGTTTCTAATTTGCACACGTGAAAAAAAAAAAAAAAAAGCTGTTATTAGGAAGAAAAAAATATTGGCGAGACTTGTGACAGTCTAACATAAATGTACCAAAAAATTCTATTGGTGAGATTTGCGCCTCGCTAACAAAAAAAATCTTCATTTTTGTAAAATTAATCGATTTGATGAACTTGAATATTTTCTAAGCGTTACAGAAATATTTTTTAAAATATTCTTCAAATAGGCAAAAATTTCATGATAGCTAATTGCTCTCCTAGTCTTGCTACATTTGAAAACATTATTGCCACATTATTTTATTTTGGCCAGCTTGGCGACATACCCATTTATGGAGCTTTCATTCAGTAGTCTGTAATCCAGCAAATCTAAAAAGTTATTCGAATGTAACAGTAATTTGGTAATGTAACAGTAAAGTGTTTCATTCTATCAAAAAATATTCTTATAAATCATATAAAATGAAAGAGTATAAGTAATTGTTAATTTGAAAATAATGATTAATCTTTCTCAAGTTTTGACCGACAATGGGGCAAAAAGCTATTGCAATCCGCTATATGGGAAGGGTATACTTGAAAACAAAGACAAAGCCTAATCTTGGTTCAAGGTTTGCAGTGAACTCGGCTAAGCATTTTTATATATATTATGCACGCCATGGTTAAAATACTCAATGCTTTAAAGTTCTTTTTTCAATGAATTTGAAAAATGAACGACTCACTTACTGTTTGCATTTGTTTTAAACACGATTTCTGAAATGTTTGTCGATTGAATAAATCATCATTTAAATTTTGTTAGTAAAAATAGAAAATTTAGTTTTATAGTTAATTTAGTATAGAAAATTTAGTTTTATAGTTAATTTAGTATAGAAAATTTAGTTTTATAGAAAAAAATGTTGAACAGGTCTTTTAAGCAGGCCCGTAACCAGATGGGGGCGATGGGGGCTGAGCCCCCCCCCCCCCCCTAGCTTCCTTTAGAGTCCCCTCTAACGATTTCCCTACTTTTTATTTTTTCAACAAAATGTACGTTTTAACTTTCTTAAAAAAAAAAAAAAAAAAAAAAACCATTTAGATCTTTTCACTGCTTGAATGCAATGGAATATGCCAAACATTTTGCGTTCAGAACCCTATTAGATTAGTTGTTTTATATTATCTTGCTTGCGATACAATTCTCGAAACGCGTTCTAAGTAGGAACATTTCTTTCTCCCGAAAAAATTAAGTCCAGATGCACTAACCAGCCACCACATGTTTTCGTACATCTTGACATTTTAAAAGCAATGATCGTATATGGGATGAATGGAAATAGACATATGCTGCTCAAGTTAATCGATAATTAGTTAAGCAATGGTTAAACGTCTTCACTAAAACGTAGTCACAAAAAAGACGTGCTTCTAAATGCTAATGATTTGCCTATTGACATTATGTATTTGACAGCAGATTTAGTTAATGATGAAATATCACTTGGAAACTAACTAGAATGTTTGTTGAAGGAAATTAGAAAGATAACAAAATGTCATTTTACACAAATGGAATAAGAAAAATAATTTCTTGAAAGCCAAAAATTGTTTCATGCTATGGGTGTAGGCAGTAGGAAAGCAGAGGTAGGGCATTTTTTTGTTTGCTTTATGAACTTTCGTCTATTTTTTTTTCTTGTGTTCCATGAATTTGCTAAACATTTTTTTTCTATTTGTCATATAAGAATAAAAAACATTAAAGCTCCTGTGCCTGCCTGCGAAGGTACTCATCAGCTGATGCTAATCCTATGGGGAGGGATTTTTCTAATACCTCGCTCCCATTTTGACATTTTTAAGTTTTTTTTTTTTTTTTTTTTTTTTTTTTTTTGCATTGGATAGCCGAGGTCTGTCTCTACAGCGCACCTTTCTTACTTTTTCGATTTTGGTTGCTGAAAATTTTAGGCAAAGGGAAAGAAAATTACTTCTTAACTGCATCAGAAAAATTTTCGTTATTGAGTGAAAGAAGAATATTTTTAAAGATCTTTAGAGATGGGGGAAACGTATAATAATAAATAGTCGCCTACATTTAATGAAAACTGTTCGAAAGGGGCGTTCATGCCCTTGTGCTTTTTTTTTCTAAATAAGATTGAACAAAATTCATGAAACACATGTAAAACGTATGCAAAAGAAATCTATGTTATCGCTATTTAAATGAATTAAATCTAAGTTGTTTTCTTTGAAAAAAAAAAAAAAAAGGATTGTATATAATATTAAAATTACAATCTCTTTTTTTATTATTAAGTCCAGGTATGTTTAAAAAATATGTAATTAATATATATTTGTAATAATTGATTCATATTTAAAAGGATATAATCATATGCAGAATTTTAAATTTATTTATTATTGTGAATTGTTAAATGGTTAATTTTATAAATCATATTATTAATAAAATAAGGTTAGGTTACGCTCGTTTTAAAGAGAAACAATATCATCATTTAATTAAATTGTATACAAGCAACCGTGATTTTAAAATGACCTAATAATTCAGCAGAAACCAAAAAATTAATAAAATTAAATAAATTACAAATAGCTATTAATTATAAATATTAAACGTATGGAATTAAAATATTAAAATATTTTTTAAATGATAATAGCAAGTTTGTGAATTATTCAAATTAATAAATATAGGACACAAAACCATAGATGCCAACATCTCTTTATTATTCCGGAGTCTGATCCAAAACAATCATATTTTAAACTGGAAAAAATATATAAGGAATTGTGTCTTTTTTCGATAAGGTACATTTTAGATTTCAGTTTAAAATTTTTGATTAAATGAAATTTCCTGTTGAAAATATTTTCGTCTTGTAACAGACTCCGGATAAGTGTTGTTGGCATCTATGCATAACTCAAAAACATTTGCAAAATCTCAAATTTTCGTTCTTTTTTCTATATATTAAAAAATTGGACAGAATATGATATTTAAATCTATGCAATGTCTTCAATTTAAAGAAAAAATATGTGAAAAGAACTGTATCCTACAGTAGAGGTCTGCACGATCCCGGACTTGACTGAAGCCTGTACTAGGTCGGAACGGCGAAATGAAGGTGAAGTTTCAAACGGGCCGGGCCGGCAAAATTTGAACGTGCCTGTCGGACTAGACCGGGCCAATAAAAGAAATTAAGCGGGTCTGTCGGCCCGATGTAAATATTTAAACGCAGACGAGAAAATATGAATCATTTTCAATGAATATGAGTTTCACGAGAATAAGTATAAATGTGCGTTACGAGCCAATACTAGTTTGCCAGCATCAATATCGAAATATAACATTTTCCAGTGTAGAGATCAGCATCGAACAGTTACATGGCGTTTGAGCCCGGGCTTAATTCTTCCAGCAAACTCGTGCCGGACCGAGATCAGGCTTGCATTTTTTTTTCCAACATAGCCAGAAATGGGCTTAATTGTTCTCAGGATGTTTAGGGCAGGCAATTGTTTTGTAAAAATATTAATAGCGA
This sequence comes from Maratus speciosus, assembly GCA_963932465.1. Classification (NCBI taxonomy): domain Eukaryota; kingdom Metazoa; phylum Arthropoda; class Arachnida; order Araneae; family Salticidae; genus Maratus; species Maratus speciosus. The sequence goes on along the minus strand of OZ010794.1, from coordinate 71,489,104 downwards.
TAATGAACTTCTGTTAACGGAATTTTTGGAAATATACTTGAAGGTGGTTCTCAAATTCACTACTCAAAAAAGAAAAACTTTCTGACACATTTTTAACTGTAAAGGCATAAAATTGACAACTCTGTTTATTGAAGGGAATTGGAATTGAAAGCGTTTCCCGTTTTTAATAAATAAATTACTTATAGAGATATAAGAGATTCTTGTCCGTGCTATCGTCTCCAGATATTCGATTCAAAACGCTAACTTGGACAGTATTTTCTCAAAAATATATTGACGTTTTCGAAAAGAAATGAATTTAGAAATGTGTCAGAAAGTAGCTTCTTTGGATTTGAGAAAAGCCTTAAGGAATAACAGAAATATTTTCGCAAATCTACTTTTTATAATATACCCTCAAAAGTTATCATCATGTTTTTAACCTTCCCATTTTTCTTTTATTCTAAACAATATGAATTTTTTAATGAATCCTGATTTGAATGTTGAAACGTCTAAGACTCTAAGTAAATCATTAATGTTGCTGTTGCGTATTTTCTGTCTTGCGAACACATCGTAAATTAAAAATGTGCTGTAAAATTATCCCATAAATATGTATGCAGTATTCTTTAACAGAATCTTAATTGCATGTTAAGAAAAATCTGAATTTTTTGTAGAAATTAAGTCGGGTCGGATCGGGCCTGATTTAATTAATTTTCCCACTGGCCGGATCTATTTTCACTGATTTTTGTACGGCCGCGAACTGTGAAAATATGAACGGGCCGGGCCCGTGCAGACCTCTATACCAACAGATTCCTTTTTCTCAGTTTTTTCAAAACGCATCTTTAAAATAATTGTCATGCTGGGCGGTTGAAAATTTCTATGTTTGTTGTATGAATCGGTGTTTTTGTAAATAAAGATGTACTTTTCTGTCAGAATGCTAGCATGATAAATTACTCTAATTTATTCAACAGAAAGACTGATTTGATTAATCAGCGGTTCAAATATGCATATATATAATCAATGTTCAATAGAGTAGAGCGCTGATAATCCGGACCAATCGGGGCCGATGCCGATCCGGTTAATGAAAATCCGGATAATTGGACAACTTTAAAAAACGGCTATGTTTATGTTATTGCAGTGTTTTTCAGGTAACTTCCCTTCACACTTTTTTCAGGCTTATAACTGGCAATTGTAGTGGTGCACATTTTAGCATATTACAAATGGCCTGTTTAGAAATTATTTTTTTAACTTTTTTAAAATTTTATTTTCTACATAATTGGTACAAAGTTATACATAGTACTGTACATAGTACACACACTGTACGAAAAAACGCGAGCTGAGAGAGGGGAGGGGGGGTCCCTTTTCCGAAGACACCAAAGGACAAAAGAAGCAATATGCTTAATAATGCAATAATTGCAATGGGAATAGAATACAGTGTACAATCCATTAGTTTTCCTTATTAAAATTTAAATAAAGTCATTTTTATGAGGTGTCGGATGCTATCTATTTGTTTCCCATTAAATACAATAAGACCTAAGACTAAATCACACGGGATGGAGAAAAGTGCTATTTTAGGTTGGTTTTCTTAAGAGGTACACCGCCCCTAATTGTTTTATATTCATTTTCCGATTACCATGAAGTATTTTCCGTTTACGAATTTCATTATAGGAAGTTCCGTTATAGAGAGATTACACCTTAGATGGGTTCCTTTATAGACAGGTCCATTTTAGAAGTTTTACTATATTTAGTTTGCTTAAGATATGGATTGTTAAAAGATTTTAGCCCCACCGAAAAAATTCAGAGCCCCCTCTGACTGGACTCTCTGGTTACGGCCCTGCAGTGTTATTATTGCACCTTTATGAGGCAAGTTTCATGGAATAATTCAAGAGACATTAATCTCATCAACGTTATGCATTATTAATTATTTACTTGACCTTTGCTTTTAATATTTAAAAAATGACAATTTTCTTAATGTTTACTAGTTTAGTTTATTACTTTATAATTTTATTTAATTATTTTACCTTATTGTATTACTATAATCACTGTTATTATAATTTGGAGTGCATTATTACATTCAAATTACAGTTTTAAAAATGAATACTATTGGATTATCCATTGACCAATTTAGCCACATTATACAATTTTACATAATTTTTAATTAAATAGCGAAAGAACAAATGAATTAGTAAAACATTAATAAAAGTACAAATAAAAAGTCGAATATAAAAATCACTTGATGATGTAACAAACATATATATCGTGTTTAATGTCAAGTTAATGTGACATTTACGATAATCTATTATTGGCAATTAATTTTATAGCTTGGCAACAGTTTTTTGGTTGACGAGATAAACAAGAAGTACCAAAAAATGTAAACAAAATAGTGACCAGAAATCCACTAAATTCTAAAATCTGCACAACATCTGGTCCAAACCTATGTATATAAGGGAGTCTGCTTCAAATAAAAAAAATAAGATATAGGGTAGATGTGCCAGTAATGGACACCCTTCCAGTAATGGACACCCTTGATGTTTTTGGTTCATAAAAAAATAACTAATAAATATTTAGCTTTAATTATTTTTTTCATAATTCCCCCTTGCATGTTCTATGAAACTGGGTTATTGTTGACACTTTTAATCAAACCAATCAGGAAGCAGAAGATAATGTTTCAAACTTTTGCTGATTTTCTGTGAAAACCTTAATGAAGAGGCTAAGAGCTGGCTTTGTTTAATTAATTTATATATTATTTATTTTCTTGCAAAATTTTAATGTTTTTGTTTGAGTAGCAATAGAAAACTTAGAATTTTATGTACTAACGGCCATTTACAAAATTTAATTTATTTTTAAGGTTTTGAGAGGTGTGTCCATTACTGGGATGGTCAATTAGTCATTTTCCAGTAATGGATACCCCATGTAGACATTGCTAAAAATGCAATTTCAGTAATGTTTATTGTGCATAAAATATTTTGACTTAGCTGCAAACCTAAATAATCAAATTTAATTTTTAAATTACACTTACCAAAATGTAATAACACCAAAACTTTTTATTTAAGAGCACAGTCAAAGAGGGGCTCATTGGGCTTAATCCCCTCTCTGTTTAAATAAAAACAATTGAGTTACAGAAGCTATTAAAAAGCTATTTTCTGTTTTAAATGTTTCCTTAATCACCATTGACCCCCCCCCCCAAAAAAGTAATATTAATGAAAGTTACATGTGATATTCATGAAACTAGTAAATCTGCAGATCAGTGGCCTCAAACATCAGTTCTACATATACTCATCAGTTTATATTCAACTCACAATATCATTTCTTTCATACTTGTAATATTAATTACTATAAATGATATATCAAGTAGTCTCTGGAAGATTAATTGTTAAAAATAGTGAGACAAAACTAAACACTAATACTGCAAAGCTTTTTTTTAAATTACCCTTTAAATCCCCCACTATTTCAATACAGTATGGAACCATTTATCCAGAAACCAGTTAACCGGAAAACCAGTTATCTGGAATGATATTTCTGATAGACTGATTTCAGAATCTTTGCAGAAAAAAGTGTCATACACTGCCAATTTGACATAGGCTTTGCTTGAAACAATTGTATAATTTGATGACAACATCTAATATTTGAAATGAAAACATATTTAGCTGTATTTTAGAAGTTTTAATTTTTATGCAGAGGAAACAGGAGAATTTTTGTTCCTAAGAGATTCCCATAAATTACCTTCTTTTAAACTCTAGTTAACTTTTGATCTTTCTTGCATTGATTTTTAATCCAAGTAATCTAATAATTTAAAATTAGAAATAATGTCACAACCACACATATTCCACAAAACTTATCAAATGGATGCTGCTTTAATACACAACCAGTTAACCAGAAAAACCAATTATCCGGAATACATCTGATCCCGAGCATTCCGGATAAACGGTTCTGTACTGTAATTTGATAGCTGTAATTGCCTGATATTTAGTATTTTAAACTATGCATCGAAAATAATTAAAACATCGATCTTCTGATAATTACAATAATTCGTGCAAACAGATTGATTGAAAACAATTGATTATCACAAATATTTTATTAATTACTGGTATCCTAATTTTTAAATTTATTTGAAAATAACTGTTTTGTTTCATTAGTATGAATTCAATAAATTCTGGTTGTAAATTCAGTCATAAAAACAATTATATTTATTACTTTTTATCGGGTGTCCATAACTGGAACAGAGGGTGTCCATTACTGGGCTTTTGGGTGTTTTGATATATTTCTGTTATTTAAAAATAAATTTCGATTCATATTGGGAAATGAGACTATAGGAATGGTTAAATATTATTTATAGGTTAATATTGAAAAAACTGGAGTATAATAATTATAACTATTAATAAAAAAATAATTTTAAAAGAAATCCCTTAACCTGTAGCTTACGGGGGGATAACCGTAATCCCAAGAAAAAGAGTGTTGAAAAATACGGGGTTGGGATTACCGCCATCCCGAACATTTCTACCCCTCATAGATGCTGTGCAGGAAATCATTAAGACCGTTTTGCTCAGTTGGGGTCCGTCTGCGTATCGAAAGAAGGGAAATTCTATAGGGAAGATATTACTTATTCTAGGGAAATACGGGGAAGATTACTTTGTAAAAAAGTAAACATTGTTTACGCAGATAACGTAAACTTGTTTCTACACCGTTTGCTGCAAATTAGTTGAAGATAATTCTAGTTTGTGAGACATGATAGTGATACTTTTGACATGATAATGAATAGATTATTTTCAGCAAATAGTTTTAGTAGTTTAGTATTGTTCATTTTGGTTAGACTTTTGTCCTTACAATGATAAATGTAGCATTATTATTTTTTTCTTTCTTACTAACACACTAGATATCTTTAATTATGTACATAACAGGAAAGTTAAAATGTTTATACTTATTACTATTTTAATAAAAACGCAATGCATTTCATAGCATTTTGTATAACAGCATAATTAATCAAACAAAAATTAGTTTTTTTCTTTGTACAGTTAAAAAAAGGGGGGTTACGAAACTTAAGATAGCTCCCAAACCCAAAAGAGATAGCTTTTGGGGCATTTCTCAGTTCATTTTTGTTTGAAAATGTATGAAATTGGCAGATGTTCTTATCCAGAAAGTATGTAATAGAATTGTGCTTTCAGTGTTTTTGTAAAAGCAAAAGCATTTCAGAAAATACTGTCAAAGTTGGAATTTTGAACAGAATTTCTGGACGTGACAGCGCGGGAAAGATAGAAATCTATTGTCGCGTCACAAAAATAATAAATTGATAAATAATTTATTTATAAAAAAAATGGAACGCTGCATTCGATTCCTAATCCCTTCAAAAATCAGGCCTGCCAATTTTATGCCGACACGTTAAAAAATATCCAGAAACAATGTCATAAAGTTTCACATTGGAAAACAGCATAATTTTATGCCCACAGTCAACTTTAGTTTACTGTTTAGTTATAACCATGTTTTAGACCCTGCCTATGCAATTGTATATTGCTTGTTTCAGAAAATTAATAATTAGTCAAATTCTAGCATTATTTCCAAATAATTTATTTACTGTTTAATACAAGTGAAATAATATTTATCTATGCAAACCATAATAAAGATTCCATTAATAATTCCTTAGTTATTTTTTAACTGACAACAAAAAAAGAAAAGTATGATGTTCTCAATTTGCACGAACCTATTTTTTTTTATGTTAACCGATTACTTTGAAACTACGCGACCGATTCATTTGACTTTTTTTTCATTGAATGACATAGTTGCCAACTTTTACGATTTTTTCCTAACACTAAAATTATATGGAAAATTTTGTTTTATTTAATCGTACAAATGTATAATTTAAATAAGGTAAAAACGTCTATTAAATTTTAGTGGCAACAAAAAAGCGTAAAAGTTGGCAGCTATATTGAAAGAGGATACTTTCAGATTGGTGGCTGTTTAAATTTCATAAAAATTGCTGTTGTGCTTTTTTAGAAAATCTACAAAAGTATAATAAAATAAACACCTTTAAAATATTTCATAGCGATTTTGATCAAATGACGTAGCACTATCCGTTTTGAGAGGAAGTCGTTACCCGGAGTTTTCCCACACTCTTTATACATTTATGATTCTGAAATTGCTCAATGGAAAACAAAAAAGCAATTTTTTAATCGTTAAAAACTTTCATGACGTAAACAATCATTAAAAAATATAATAATAATAAAATTGAAAAGACTTTAAATTCACTCAAAATTTCTGCGGTACACTCGCTTAATTTGAATAACTATATACGGTGTTGAGATTTGTACGCTAACACTGTATGGTTCAAAAGTTTGAATTTAATATAAATTGAAGTAATTAATCTCTCTCTCTCTCTCTTTTTAATTCAGCTTAAAATGCTAAACAGCAAATTCTCAGAGTGTTTTACCTTTACGGAAAAATGGAAAATTCTATTCCATCTCTTTGTTTCTAAATAAAGATACCTTGAAATTTCATAAATATAAGCTTACAAGTGAAATCGTAAATACGTCTAAATAGTAATCAGTTAGAATTTTAAAACAGCTTGAATCTTTTTTTTTTTTTTAATCTCTTGATCACTTTTAACTAATTTAGTTTGGAAATATCTGAGATAAAAATGCCTAGTCTTTCAATATATCCACTGATGATTTCTCACAGAGAACACTCACTTATTTAAATCATTATCGCAAATAGTTATATACAGATGATAATTGTACCTAATTCTATAGAGGTGTTTAAACTCGACATGTCTGATGAGATAAATTGACCCACCGGCACCCTTTCCCACGCCTACCGGAGACAGCGCTCTCCTTTTACAATTTCCTCTGTTTTTTGTTCCTTGATATTTGGTCAGATTATTTTGAATATATGGTATTTTTGTGTTATTTTCATGGTGTGAAAATAGGGTGAGGTCTATTCTGTTGTACACATATAAATAAGATCACTATGCACAAAGTTAGATTTCTATATATGTATAGGACATCTAACAGAAAGAAAGGCGCCTGAGAATTATGATTATAATGGAATATTTGTTACTAGCTCCCACATCCCTACACCCACCTCTCATTTTATGTGTCAAGAAATTAAAATAAAAGGTTACTGAATTATATTCATTGGTAATAGTAAAATCGTCTGCTGAAGAGTCTTTTATACTCATATTTGTCTGATATTGGCGCATGCGGAATTTTTGGTAGGGGTTAGCTAAATAGTGAAAATTGATCAAAAATTGGGGAAAAGCGTACAGAATTATTACTATTTAAAGAAATAAGAAAGGATCCCCCCCCCCCCTGCTCTATACGAATACCAGGGTTAACTAGATTTTTACTATTTTAAAGACAAAATGATTTTCTGAACATCAAAGAAACAAAATTTTGTTCCACTTATTAAAAAAGTGTAATGAAACAGAATAATTGAATTAGCTGAGAGAGAATATTATTGGGTGAGCAGTCAATATAAATTGCGTGGATGGTCGTGTGCGAATAATGGCATTGAGTTATTTAAAAATAAGAACAGTGCACTTGTAAAAAATTACGTGCATAAATAACCTTATTTTATTTTTATTATTATTTTATTTTTACTTCTTATGAAAAGTCAGATATTTTTTAATGTCTAAATTCAGTTTGCTAAATCTAGGGATACTTTAAATTTCTGCTCTCATATTTTGCACCTTAAGAGTTATAGAACATAATTTTTATCTTAATCCTTATAACTATATTTAAATTTAGTCAATTGTTTTTTCACTTTGATTTTCAATTTCATAAAAAATGAAAACAGAAAATTTCTGTATAATTTACTGCAGAATAATATTTTCGGATATTGCATTTTCCTTACTAAAGTATTAAAATATATATATATTGTCTCTTTGTTTCGAAGAAGAAAGTCTGATCCCTTGGAAACGCGTTACTCTTTTTTGCTGTATACAGATAACGTATATAGTTTTCTATACCTTTTACTTTCTGTTGATGGCTCATATTGTAAGTTATAGAATATTTCACACAAAAAAAAGAATTTTAAAGGAAATTCGCCTATTTTTAGGGAATTCTTAGATAAGAAAGAAAGAAATATATATGTGATGCATGTTTAGAGATTTATCATAGATCTTTTCCTCTAATTTTGCAATTTTCTTCTGAAAATTGCCTTATAAATATATTTTATATTTAGTGAATTTTATTTCCTCTTTGATTTTCAGTTTCATAAAAAAATGGAAACCAAAAATTTCTGTATAATATATTACAGAATAATATTTTCTGATATTGTATTTTCCTTACTACAGCTGTGTATTTAAAAAAAAATATATTGTTTCTTTGTTTTGAAGAAGAAAGCCTGATTCCTTGGAAACGCGTTACACTTTCTCTGTAAACAGATAACATATATAGTTTTCTACACCTTTCACTCTCTACTGATAATTCACATTGTAAGTTACAGAATATTTCACAATTAAAAAAAAATGGAATGTTAAAGTAAATCTGCCCACTTTTTAGGGAATTCTTATATAAAAGAAGGAAGAAATATATATGTAATGCATGTTAAGAATTGTTATCATAGATATTTTCTTCTAATTTTTGTAATTTCCTTCTGAAAATTGCCTTATAACTACATTTTACATTTAGTGAATTTTATTTCCACTTTGATTTTCGATTTCATAAAAAATGAAAACACAATATTTCTATATAATTTATTGTAGAATAATATTATTCTGATATTTTATTTTCCTTACTAAAGTTGTGTATTTAAAAAATATATTGTTTCTTTGTTTTGAAGAAGAAAGTCTGATTCCTTGGAAACGCGTTACTCTTTTTCTGCTGTATACAGATATAATATATACAGTTTTCTATACATTTCACTTTCTACCTATGATTCATATTGTAAGTTATAGAATATTTTAAAAAAAATGGAATTTTAAAGGAAATCCGCCTATTTTTAGGGAATTCTCAGATAAAAAAGAAATAAATATATATGTGATGCATGTTTAGAGTTGTTATCAAAAATCTTTTCCTCTAATTTTGCAATTTTCTTCTGAAAATTGCCTTATAAATATATTTTACATTTAACGAATTTTGTTTCCACTTTGATTTTAAATTTCATAAAAAATGAAAACACAATATTTCTATATAATTTATATGGAATAATATTTTCTGATATTTTATTTTCCTTACTAAAGCTGTGTATTTAAAAAATATATTGTTTCTTTGGTTTGAAGAAGAAAGTCTGATTCCTTGGAAACGCGTTAATGTTTCTCTGTATACAGATAGCATACATAGTTTTCTACACCTTTCACTCTCTACTGATAATTCACATTGTAAGTTATAAAATATTTCACAAATTAAAAAAAAATGGAATTTAAAAGAAAATCTGCCTACTTTTTAGGGAATTCTTATATAAAAAGGAAGAAATATATATGTTTAGAATTGTTATCATACATATTTTCCTCTAATTTTTGTAATTTTCTTCTGAAAAGTGCCTTATAACTATATTTTACATTTAGTGAATTTTATTTCCACTTTGATTTTCAATTTCATAAAAAATGAAAACCGAAAATTTTTATATAATTTATTGTATATAATATTTTCTGATATTGTATTTTCCTTACTAAAGCTGCGTATTTGGAAAAAAATATTGTTTCTTAAGTTTGAAGAAGAAAGTCTGATTCCTAGGAAACGCGTTACTCTTTCTCCGCTGTATACAAATAACATATATAGTTTTCTGTACCTTTCAATTTCTGTTGTTGGCTCATATTGTAAGTAATGGAATATTTCACAAATAAAAAAATAAAAAAATGGAATTTCAAAGGAAATATGCCAACCTTTTAGTGAATTTTTAGATAAAAAAGTAAGAAATATATATGATGCAATATAGAAATTATTCAGTTTAGCGTTGTTATCATAGATCTTTTCCTCTATTTTTTGAAAATTTCTTCTGAAATTTTCCTTATAGATATATTTTACATTTAGTGAATTGTTTATCACTTTGATTTTCAATTTCCTAAAAAATGAAAACGGAAAATTTCTGCAGAATAATATTTTCTGATATTGTATTTTTCTTACTAAAGCTGAGTATTAAAAAAAAAAAAATTGTTTCTTTGTGTTGAAGAAGAAAGTCTGATTCCTTGGAAACCCGTTACTCTTTTTCTGCTGTATACAGATATAATATATATAGTTTTCTATACATTTCACTTTCTACTGTTGATTCATATTGTAAGTTATAGAATATTTAAAAAAAAAATGGAATTTTAAAGGAAATCCGCCTATTTTTAGGGAATTCTTGGATAAAAAAGAAAGAAATATATATGTGATGCATGTTTAGAATTGTTATCAAAAATCTTTTTCCCTATTTTTGCAATTTTCTTCTTATAAATATATTTTACATTTAATGAATTTTATTTCCACTTTGATTTTAAATTTCATAAAAAGTGAAGATACAATATTTCTATATAATTTATTGTAGAATAAAATTTTCTGATATTTTATTTTCCTTACTAAAGTTGTGTACTTAAAAAATATATTGTTTCTTTGGTTCGAAGAAGAAAGTCTGATTCCTTGTAAACGCGTTACTCTTTTTCTGCTGTATACAGATATAATATATATAGTTTGCTATACATTTCAGTTCCTACTGTTGATTCATATTGTAAGTTATAGAATATTTCAAAAAAAAAAAAAAAAAAAAAAAAAAAGGACAAGAAAAAAAAAATGGAATTTTAAAGGAAATTCGCCTATTTTTAGGGAATTCTTGGATAAAAAAGAAAGAAATATATATGTGATGCATGTTTAGAGTTGTTATCAAAAATCTTTTTCCCTATTTTTGCAATTTTCTTTTTATAAATATATTTTACATTTAATGAATTTTATTTCCACTTTGATTTTAAATTTCATAAAAAATGAAGACACAATAATTCTATATAATATTTTGTAGAATAAAATTTTCTGATATTTTATTTTCCTTACTAAAGTTGTGTATTTAAAAAATATATTGTTTCTTTGTTTTGAAGAAGAAAGTCTGATTCCTTGGAAACGCGTTACTTTTTCTCTGTATACTGATAACATACATAGTTTTCTACACCTTTCACTCTCTACTGATAATTCACATTGTAAGTTATAAAATATTTCACAAATTAAAAAAAAATGGAATTTAAAAGAAAATCTGCCTACTTTTTAGGGAATTCTTATATAAAAAGGAAGAAATATATATGTTTAGAATTGTTATCATACATATTTTCCTCTAATTTTTGTAATTTTCTTCTGAAAAGTGCCTTATAACTATATTTTACATTTAGTGAATTTTATTTCCACTTTGATTTTCAATTTCATAAAAAATGAAAACCGAAAATTTTTATATAATTTATTGTATATAATATTTTCTGATATTGTATTTTCCTTACTAAAGCTGCGTATTTGGAAAAAAATATTGTTTCTTAAGTTTGAAGAAGAAAGTCTGATTCCTAGGAAACGCGTTACTCTTTCTCCGCTGTATACAAATAACATATATAGTTTTCTGTACCTTTCAATTTCTGTTGTTGGCTCATATTGTAAGTAATGGAATATTTCACAAATAAAAAAATAAAAAAATGGAATTTCAAAGGAAATATGCCAACCTTTTAGGGAATTTTTAGATAAAAAAGTAAGAAATATATATGATGCAATATAGAAATTATTCAGTTTAGCGTTGTTATCATAGATCTTTTCCTCTATTTTTTGAAAATTTCTTCTGAAATTTTCCTTATAGATATATTTTACATTTAGTGAATTGTTTATCACTTTGATTTTCAATTTCCTAAAAAATGAAAACGGAAAATTTCTGCAGAATAATATTTTCTGATATTGTATTTTTCTTACTAAAGCTGAGTATTAAAAAAAAAAAAATTGTTTCTTTGTGTTGAAGAAGAAAGTCTGATTCCTTGGAAACCCGTTACTCTTTTTCTGCTGTATACAGATATAATATATATAGTTTTCTATACATTTCACTTTCTACTGTTGATTCATATTGTAAGTTATAGAATATTTAAAAAAAAAATGGAATTTTAAAGGAAATCCGCCTATTTTTAGGGAATTCTTGGATAAAAAAGAAAGAAATATATATGTGATGCATGTTTAGAATTGTTATCAAAAATCTTTTTCCCTATTTTTGCAATTTTCTTCTTATAAATATATTTTACATTTAATGAATTTTATTTCCACTTTGATTTTAAATTTCATAAAAAGTGAAGATACAATATTTCTATATAATTTATTGTAGAATAAAATTTTCTGATATTTTATTTTCCTTACTAAAGTTGTGTACTTAAAAAATATATTGTTTCTTTGGTTCGAAGAAGAAAGTCTGATTCCTTGTAAACGCGTTACTCTTTTTCTGCTGTATACAGATATAATATATATAGTTTGCTATACATTTCAGTTCCTACTGTTGATTCATATTGTAAGTTATAGAATATTTCAAAAAAAAAAAAAAAAAAAAAAAAAAGGACAAGAAAAAAAAAATGGAATTTTAAAGGAAATTCGCCTATTTTTAGGGAATTCTTGGATAAAAAAGAAAGAAATATATATGTGATGCATGTTTAGAGTTGTTATCAAAAATCTTTTCCTCTAATTTTGCAATTTTCTTCTGAAAATTGCCTTATAAATATATTTTACATTTAACGAATTTTGTTTCCACTTTGATTTTAAATTTCATAAAAAATGAAAACACAATATTTCTATATAATTTATATGGAATAATATTTTCTGATATTTTATTTTCCTTACTAAAGCTGTGTATTTAAAAAATATATTGTTTCTTTGGTTTGAAGAAGAAAGTCTGATTCCTTGGAAACGCGTTAATGTTTCTCTGTATACAGATAGCATACATAGTTTTCTACACCTTTCACTCTCTACTGATAATTCACATTGTAAGTTATAAAATATTTCACAAATTAAAAAAAAATGGAATTTAAAAGAAAATCTGCCTACTTTTTAGGGAATTCTTATATAAAAAGGAAGAAATATATATGTTTAGAATTGTTATCATACATATTTTCCTCTAATTTTTGTAATTTTCTTCTGAAAAGTGCCTTATAACTATATTTTACATTTAGTGAATTTTATTTCCACTTTGATTTTCGATTTCATAAAAAATGAAAACACAATATTTCTATATAATTTATTGTAGAATAATATTATTCTGATATTTTATTTTCCTTACTAAAGTTGTGTATTTAAAAAATATATTGTTTCTTTGTTTTGAAGAAGAAAGTCTGATTCCTTGGAAACGCGTTACTCTTTTTCTGCTGTATACAGATATAATATATACAGTTTTCTATACATTTCACTTTCTACCTATGATTCATATTGTAAGTTATAGAATATTTTAAAAAAAATGGAATTTTAAAGGAAATCCGCCTATTTTTAGGGAATTCTCAGATAAAAAAGAAATAAATATATATGTGATGCATGTTTAGAGTTGTTATCAAAAATCTTTTCCTCTAATTTTGCAATTTTCTTCTGAAAATTGCCTTATAAATATATTTTACATTTAACGAATTTTGTTTCCACTTTGATTTTAAATTTCATAAAAAATGAAAACACAATATTTCTATATAATTTATATGGAATAATATTTTCTGATATTTTATTTTCCTTACTAAAGCTGTGTATTTAAAAAATATATTGTTTCTTTGGTTTGAAGAAGAAAGTCTGATTCCTTGGAAACGCGTTAATGTTTCTCTGTATACAGATAGCATACATAGTTTTCTACACCTTTCACTCTCTACTGATAATTCACATTGTAAGTTATAAAATATTTCACAAATTAAAAAAAAATGGAATTTAAAAGAAAATCTGCCTACTTTTTAGGGAATTCTTATATAAAAAGGAAGAAATATATATGTTTAGAATTGTTATCATACATATTTTCCTCTAATTTTTGTAATTTTCTTCTGAAAAGTGCCTTATAACTATATTTTACATTTAGTGAATTTTATTTCCACTTTGATTTTCAATTTCATAAAAAATGAAAACCGAAAATTTTTATATAATTTATTGTATATAATATTTTCTGATATTGTATTTTCCTTACTAAAGCTGCGTATTTGGAAAAAAATATTGTTTCTTAAGTTTGAAGAAGAAAGTCTGATTCCTAGGAAACGCGTTACTCTTTCTCCGCTGTATACAAATAACATATATAGTTTTCTGTACCTTTCAATTTCTGTTGTTGGCTCATATTGTAAGTAATGGAATATTTCACAAATAAAAAAATAAAAAAATGGAATTTCAAAGGAAATATGCCAACCTTTTAGGGAATTTTTAGATAAAAAAGTAAGAAATATATATGATGCAATATAGAAATTATTCAGTTTAGCGTTGTTATCATAGATCTTTTCCTCTATTTTTTGAAAATTTCTTCTGAAATTTTCCTTATAGATATATTTTACATTTAGTGAATTGTTTATCACTTTGATTTTCAATTTCCTAAAAAATGAAAACGGAAAATTTCTGCAGAATAATATTTTCTGATATTGTATTTTTCTTACTAAAGCTGAGTATTAAAAAAAAAAAAATTGTTTCTTTGTGTTGAAGAAGAAAGTCTGATTCCTTGGAAACCCGTTACTCTTTTTCTGCTGTATACAGATATAATATATATAGTTTTCTATACATTTCACTTTCTACTGTTGATTCATATTGTAAGTTATAGAATATTTTAAAAAAAATGGAATTTTAAAGGAAATCCGCCTATTTTTAGGGAATTCTTGGATAAAAAAGAAAGAAATATATATGTGATGCATGTTTAGAATTGTTATCAAAAATCTTTTTCCCTATTTTTGCAATTTTCTTCTTATAAATATATTTTACATTTAATGAATTTTATTTCCACTTTGATTTTAAATTTCATAAAAAGTGAAGATACAATATTTCTATATAATTTATTGTAGAATAAAATTTTCTGATATTTTATTTTCCTTACTAAAGTTGTGTACTTAAAAAATATATTGTTTCTTTGGTTCGAAGAAGAAAGTCTGATTCCTTGTAAACGCGTTACTCTTTTTCTGCTGTATACAGATATAATATATATAGTTTGCTATACATTTCAGTTCCTACTGTTGATTCATATTGTAAGTTATAGAATATTTCAAAAAAAAAAAAAAAAAAAGAACGAACGAAAGAAAGAAGAATTCTATGGAAAAAAGGGAAACCTTTCGTTCCTGCTTATATTGATTTCGCACACTGATTTGATTGTAAATCACCTGGCTCAATCTAGCAAGTTTTCTTTTCAAAAAAACAATGCAATAAAAATAAGTAATATAATACCGCTACAAGTAATTTGACCATGATCTTGAACGGAAGTATATTCCGAAGGAACTGTTGCTTGGAGTAATGCGCAAAAAATGTTTTCGGAAGAGGCCCTAATAATAAGCTAGAAGCAGCAGGAGTCTTTCGGTAGCTTCATCGCCCCGAGCCCTCCCTTCCCGCTTTTCGGTGTCTTTAATTTGTGTAATTTCCCTTTTAAATTTGTCCGGTTTCAATTTTTGATTTTTTTTTTTTTTTTTTTTCAATCTGGATTTCGCTAGAGAGTCTTTCATTCGGGACGTGGCTGGGGACGTAAGAATCTTGCTTCCGCAAAAGAGTCGGACTAGAGTAGAAGAACAAAGGGCTGCGGACGAAGATGGGCCGCTCGCCGCGGCGGTTGACCCCCCCGCCCACCCCCAACCGCCGCCGAGACTAATAATAAGCTAGAAGCAGCAGGAGTCTTTCGGTAGCTTCATCGCCCCGAGCCCTCCCTTCCCGCTTTTCGGTGTCTTTAATTTGTGTAATTTCCCTTTTAAATTTGTCCGGTTTCAATTTTTGATTTTTTTTTTTTTTTTTTTTTTTTTTTTCAATCTGGATTTCGCTAGAGAGTCTTTCATTCGGGACGTGGCTGGGGACGTAAGAATCTTGCTTCCGCAAAAGAGTCGGACTAGAGTAGAAGAACAAAGGGCTGCGGACGAAGATGGGCCGCTCGCCGCGGCGGTTGACTTATTGTTGGCCATAAACTTGTCTTGCTATAAACTTGTGATATGCATGAAAATAACTTTTTAACAAAATAAAATAAATAAAACAGTTTTGAAAAGATTTTTTCTTACCTTCGGGTTTTATGGCAATCCTATATTCTTACCCTCATTAGAGTCCTGCACGGTTCGCGTTATACTAACCCAAACTCGAAAATTCTATTTGAAGCCAACTCGAAACCCGACACACTTCAACCCCATATTTTAATGCATTCGCATATATTTTAAATCAATTACAATAGATTACTCTGTAATTATATTTTTAATATCTCACACGCACACACACATATATACAGTCGGACCTCGTTATCCCAATACCCGGTTTTCACGTCACTCCGCTTATCACGTAAGTTTTTCAAAGTCCCGATTTTCTGTATATAATTTCAATGTAAATAAACTCCGGATTTTACGTCGTTGAATAATTTTCAACTCCGGATACCCCGATGGTTAAGGAAAATTGTCCATTTTTCACAATCCATCATATAAGCATGGAAATTAAGCAGTAAGAAATAGCCAAACTTTTCACAAAAGTGTCTAAAATACCCATTGAGATAAATGAGAAATTTTACTTTGAGAAATCCTTTATCTGAATAAATAAACCGACACACTGTGAATAACCCACTTAAGCTCCAGATAGACGTATCAGTCAAGTCGCGTTCTTTTTGTTCTGGTCAGGCGGCGCTTTCTTGTAGTTATATGAGATTTTTCATCCGACTAAAACCAAAGCATTGCATTGCACAGAAACGATCTAAAATTATCTAACATCCATTTTTGAAACAATGAATATCGATTACATTTTCTTGTATAATATCGAAAAAAGAATTGTAGAATGCACATCTAGGGATAAGCAAACCGTAATTCATCAATATTGCATGTAACAATACAAAAACAAGTCATCATATTCTTTTCAATTTTATTTTTATGTTTATTTTGTTTAATAATAATGTTTTATTACTTAAAACCGCAAGACCGGTTATTAATTTAAAATTGTCTTAAATTAATTAAAAATAAAGCTTTTTTTAAACATATTTTTCTCCAACTCTGGTTACCGCGACACTCCGCTTATGACGACACTTTTTTCTGGTCATTAGAGTGCCGGGATAACGAGGTTCGACTGTATATACTCATTTATATGGAGATACAAAGTTTAATATTGGTGGCATTCGTTTGAAAAAAAAAATAATAAATAAACGGCTTACCAAAATCTATCCGCAAGAGTCAAAACCCAACCCTAAACAATTAGAGTCAACCCAACGCGCAACGAAAAAAATATTGCCTATCCGAACCGATCCGCTCTAAATAGCGGGTGTAGTCTGATAAAATGACCTAATGCAGGACTGTAATTCGCATTAATTGTAAATCTCATGGTTTAGTATCAATATCACTTATTATGGTATTAAGTAGACGATGACACAAATAAATTTTCTGAGGTGTACCTGTAAATATATATATATACATATATAATAAAATTTTTGTAATTGTATATATATATATATATATACACGAAACGACGAGTATTTTGTAAACATAAAATTGTACTGTATGCCTTATTTTTTCAACAAAATGTACGTTTAACTTTCTTAAAAAAAAACATTTAGATCTTTTAACTGCTTGAATGCAATGGAATATGCCAAACATTTTGCGTTCAGAACCCTATTAGATTAGTTGTTGTATATTATCTTGCTTGCGTTACAATTCTCGAAACGCGTTCTAAGTAGGAACATTTCTTTCTCCCGAAAAAATTAAGTCCAGATGCACTAACCAGCCACCACATGTTTTCGTACATCTTGACATTTTAAAAGCAATGATAGTATACGGGTTGAATGGAAATAGACATATGCTGCTCAAGTTAATCGATAATTAGTTAAGCAATGGTTAAACGTCTTCACTAAAACGTAGTCACAAAAAAGACGTGCTTCTAAATGCTAATGATTTGCCTATTGACATTATGTATTTGACAGCAGATTTAGTTAATGATGAAATATCACTTGGAAACTAACTAGAATGTTTGTTGAAGGAAATTAGAAAGATAACAAAATGTCATTTTACACAAATGGAATAAGAAAAATAATTTCTTGAAAGCCAAAAATTGTTTCATGCTATGGGTGTAGGCAGTAGGAAAGCAGAGGTAGGGCATTTTTTTGTTTGCTTTATGAACTTTCGTCTATTTTTTTTTCTTGTGTTCCATGAATTTGCTAAACATTTTTTTTCTATTTGTCATATAAGAATAAAAAACATTAAAGCTCCTGTGCCTGCCTGCGAAGGTACTCATCAGCTGATGCTAATCCTATGGGGAGGGATTTTTCTAATACCTCGCTCCCATTTTGACATTTTTAAGTTTTTTTTTTTTTTTTTTTTTTTTTTGCATTGGATAGCCGAGGTCTGTCTCTACAGCGCACCTTTCTTACTTTTTCGATTTTGGTTGCTGAAAATTTTAGGCAAAGGGAAAGAAAATTACTTCTTAACTGCATCAGAAAAATTTTCGTTATTGAGTGAAAGAAGAATATTTTTAAAGATCTTTAGAGATGGGGGAAACGTATAATAATAAATAGTCGCCTACATTTAATGAAAACTGTTCGAAAGGGGCGTTCATGCCCTTGTGCTTTTTTTTTCTAAATAAGATTGAACAAAATTCATGAAACACATGTAAAACGTATGCAAAAGAAATCTATGTTATCGCTATTTAAATGAATTAAATCTAAGTTGTTTTCTTTGAAAAAAAAAAAAAAAAAAGGATTGTATATAATATTAAAATTACAATCTCTTTTTTTATTATTAAGTCCAGGTATGTTTAAAAAATATGTAATTAATATATATTTGTAATAATTGATTCATATTTAAAAGGATATAATCATATGCAGAATTTTAAATTTATTTATTATTGTGAATTGTTAAATGGTTAATTTTATAAATCATATTATTAATAAAATAAGGTTAGGTTACGCTCGTTTTAAAGAGAAACAATATCATCATTTAATTAAATTGTATACAAGCAACCGTGATTTTAAAATGACCTAATAATTCAGCAGAAACCAAAAAATTAATAAAATTAAATAAATTACAAATAGCTATTAATTATAAATATTAAACGTATGGAATTAAAATATTAAAATATTTTTTAAATGATAATAGCAAGTTTGTGAATTATTCAAATTAATAAATATAGGACACAAAACCATAGATGCCAACATCTCTTTATTATTCCGGAGTCTGATCCAAAACAATCATATTTTAAACTGGAAAAAATATATAAGGAATTGTGTCTTTTTTCGATAAGGTACATTTTAGATTTCAGTTTAAAATTTTTGATTAAATGAAATTTCCTGTTGAAAATATTTTCGTCTTGTAACAGACTCCGGATAAGTGTTGTTGGCATCTATGCATAACTCAAAAACATTTGCAAAATCTCAAATTTTCGTTCTTTTTTCTATATATTAAAAAATTGGACAGAATATGATATTTAAATCTATGCAATGTCTTCAATTTAAAGAAAAAATATGTGAAAAGAACTGTATCCTACAGTAGAGGTCTGCACGATCCCGGACTTGACTGAAGCCTGTACTAGGTCGGAACGGCGAAATGAAGGTGAAGTTTCAAACGGGCCGGGCCGGCAAAATTTGAACGTGCCTGTCGGACTAGACCGGGCCAATAAAAGAAATTAAGCGGGTCTGTCGGCCCGATGTAAATATTTAAACGCAGACGAGAAAATATGAATCATTTTCAATGAATATGAGTTTCACGAGAATAAGTATAAATGTGCGTTACGAGCCAATACTAGTTTGCCAGCATCAATATCGAAATATAACATTTTCCAGTGTAGAGATCAGCATCGAACAGTTACATGGCGTTTGAGCCCGGGCTTAATTCTTCCAGCAAACTCGTGCCGGACCGAGATCAGGCTTGCATTTTTTTTTCCAACATAGCCAGAAATGGGCTTAATTGTTCTCAGGATGTTTAGGGCAGGCAATTGTTTTGTAAAAATATTAATAGCGATAATGAACTTCTGTTAACGGAATTTTTGGAAATATACTTGAAGGTGGTTCTCAAATTCACTACTCAAAAAAGAAAAACTTTCTGACACATTTTTAACTGTAAAGGCATAAAATTGACAACTCTGTTTATTGAAGGGAATTGGAATTGAAAGCGTTTCCCGTTTTTAATAAATAAATTACTTATAGAGATATAAGAGATTCTTGTCCGTGCTATCGTCTCCAGATATTCGATTCAAAACGCTAACTTGGACAGTATTTTCTCAAAAATATATTGACGTTTTCGAAAAGAAATGAATTTAGAAATGTGTCAGAAAGTAGCTTCTTTGGATTTGAGAAAAGCCTTAAGGAATAACAGAAATATTTTCGCAAATCTACTTTTTATAATATACCCTCAAAAGTTATCATCATGTTTTTAACCTTCCCATTTTTCTTTTATTCTAAACAATATGAATTTTTTAATGAATCCTGATTTGAATGTTGAAACGTCTAAGACTCTAAGTAAATCATTAATGTTGCTGTTGCGTATTTTCTGTCTTGCGAACACATCGTAAATTAAAAATGTGCTGTAAAATTATCCCATAAATATGTATGCAGTATTCTTTAACAGAATCTTAATTGCATGTTAAGAAAAATCTGAATTTTTTGTAGAAATTAAGTCGGGTCGGATCGGGCCTGATTTAATTAATTTTCCCACTGGCCGGATCTATTTTCACTGATTTTTGTACGGCCGCGAACTGTGAAAATATGAACGGGCCGGGCCCGTGCAGACCTCTATACCAACAGATTCCTTTTTCTCAGTTTTTTCAAAACGCATCTTTAAAATAATTGTCATGCTGGGCGGTTGAAAATTTCTATGTTTGTTGTATGAATCGGTGTTTTTGTAAATAAAGATGTACTTTTCTGTCAGAATGCTAGCATGATAAATTACTCTAATTTATTCAACAGAAAGACTGATTTGATTAATCAGCGGTTCAAATATGCATATATATAATCAATGTTCAATAGAGTAGAGCGCTGATAATCCGGACCAATCGGGGCCGATGCCGATCCGGTTAATGAAAATCCGGATAATTGGACAACTTTAAAAAACGGCTATGTTTATGTTATTGCAGTGTTTTTCAGGTAACTTCCCTTCACACTTTTTTCAGGCTTATAACTGGCAATTGTAGTGGTGCACATTTTAGCATATTACAAATGGCCTGTTTAGAAATTATTTTTTTAACTTTTTTAAAATTTTATTTTCTACATAATTGGTACAAAGTTATACATAGTACTGTACATAGTACACACACTGTACGAAAAAACGCGAGCTGAGAGAGGGGAGGGGGGGTCCCTTTTCCGAAGACACCAAAGGACAAAAGAAGCAATATGCTTAATAATGCAATAATTGCAATGGGAATAGAATACAGTGTACAATCCATTAGTTTTCCTTATTAAAATTTAAATAAAGTCATTTTTATGAGGTGTCGGATGCTATCTATTTGTTTCCCATTAAATACAATAAGACCTAAGACTAAATCACACGGGATGGAGAAAAGTGCTATTTTAGGTTGGTTTTCTTAAGAGGTACACCGCCCCTAATTGTTTTATATTCATTTTCCGATTACCATGAAGTATTTTCCGTTTACGAATTTCATTATAGGAAGTTCCGTTATAGAGAGATTACACCTTAGATGGGTTCCTTTATAGACAGGTCCATTTTAGAAGTTTTACTATATTTAGTTTGCTTAAGATATGGATTGTTAAAAGATTTTAGCCCCACCGAAAAAATTCAGAGCCCCCTCTGACTGGACTCTCTGGTTACGGCCCTGCAGTGTTATTATTGCACCTTTATGAGGCAAGTTTCATGGAATAATTCAAGAGACATTAATCTCATCAACGTTATGCATTATTAATTATTTACTTGACCTTTGCTTTTAATATTTAAAAAATGACAATTTTCTTAATGTTTACTAGTTTAGTTTATTACTTTATAATTTTATTTAATTATTTTACCTTATTGTATTACTATAATCACTGTTATTATAATTTGGAGTGCATTATTACATTCAAATTACAGTTTTAAAAATGAATACTATTGGATTATCCATTGACCAATTTAGCCACATTATACAATTTTACATAATTTTTAATTAAATAGCGAAAGAACAAATGAATTAGTAAAACATTAATAAAAGTACAAATAAAAAGTCGAATATAAAAATCACTTGATGATGTAACAAACATATATATCGTGTTTAATGTCAAGTTAATGTGACATTTACGATAATCTATTATTGGCAATTAATTTTATAGCTTGGCAACAGTTTTTTGGTTGACGAGATAAACAAGAAGTACCAAAAAATGTAAACAAAATAGTGACCAGAAATCCACTAAATTCTAAAATCTGCACAACATCTGGTCCAAACCTATGTATATAAGGGAGTCTGCTTCAAATAAAAAAAATAAGATATAGGGTAGATGTGCCAGTAATGGACACCCTTCCAGTAATGGACACCCTTGATGTTTTTGGTTCATAAAAAAATAACTAATAAATATTTAGCTTTAATTATTTTTTTCATAATTCCCCCTTGCATGTTCTATGAAACTGGGTTATTGTTGACACTTTTAATCAAACCAATCAGGAAGCAGAAGATAATGTTTCAAACTTTTGCTGATTTTCTGTGAAAACCTTAATGAAGAGGCTAAGAGCTGGCTTTGTTTAATTAATTTATATATTATTTATTTTCTTGCAAAATTTTAATGTTTTTGTTTGAGTAGCAATAGAAAACTTAGAATTTTATGTACTAACGGCCATTTACAAAATTTAATTTATTTTTAAGGTTTTGAGAGGTGTGTCCATTACTGGGATGGTCAATTAGTCATTTTCCAGTAATGGATACCCCATGTAGACATTGCTAAAAATGCAATTTCAGTAATGTTTATTGTGCATAAAATATTTTGACTTAGCTGCAAACCTAAATAATCAAATTTAATTTTTAAATTACACTTACCAAAATGTAATAACACCAAAACTTTTTATTTAAGAGCACAGTCAAAGAGGGGCTCATTGGGCTTAATCCCCTCTCTGTTTAAATAAAAACAATTGAGTTACAGAAGCTATTAAAAAGCTATTTTCTGTTTTAAATGTTTCCTTAATCACCATTGACCCCCCCCCCCAAAAAAAGTAATATTAATGAAAGTTACATGTGATATTCATGAAACTAGTAAATCTGCAGATCAGTGGCCTCAAACATCAGTTCTACATATACTCATCAGTTTATATTCAACTCACAATATCATTTCTTTCATACTTGTAATATTAATTACTATAAATGATATATCAAGTAGTCTCTGGAAGATTAATTGTTAAAAATAGTGAGACAAAACTAAACACTAATACTGCAAAGCTTTTTTTTAAATTACCCTTTAAATCCCCCACTATTTCAATACAGTATGGAACCATTTATCCAGAAACCAGTTAACCGGAAAACCAGTTATCTGGAATGATATTTCTGATAGACTGATTTCAGAATCTTTGCAGAAAAAAGTGTCATACACTGCCAATTTGACATAGGCTTTGCTTGAAACAATTGTATAATTTGATGACAACATCTAATATTTGAAATGAAAACATATTTAGCTGTATTTTAGAAGTTTTAATTTTTATGCAGAGGAAACAGGAGAATTTTTGTTCCTAAGAGATTCCCATAAATTACCTTCTTTTAAACTCTAGTTAACTTTTGATCTTTCTTGCATTGATTTTTAATCCAAGTAATCTAATAATTTAAAATTAGAAATAATGTCACAACCACACATATTCCACAAAACTTATCAAATGGATGCTGCTTTAATACACAACCAGTTAACCAGAAAAACCAATTATCCGGAATACATCTGATCCCGAGCATTCCGGATAAACGGTTCTGTACTGTAATTTGATAGCTGTAATTGCCTGATATTTAGTATTTTAAACTATGCATCGAAAATAATTAAAACATCGATCTTCTGATAATTACAATAATTCGTGCAAACAGATTGATTGAAAACAATTGATTATCACAAATATTTTATTAATTACTGGTATCCTAATTTTTAAATTTATTTGAAAATAACTGTTTTGTTTCATTAGTATGAATTCAATAAATTCTGGTTGTAAATTCAGTCATAAAAACAATTATATTTATTACTTTTTATCGGGTGTCCATAACTGGAACAGAGGGTGTCCATTACTGGGCTTTTGGGTGTTTTGATATATTTCTGTTATTTAAAAATAAATTTCGATTCATATTGGGAAATGAGACTATAGGAATGGTTAAATATTATTTATAGGTTAATATTGAAAAAACTGGAGTATAATAATTATAACTATTAATAAAAAAATAATTTTAAAAGAAATCCCTTAACCTGTAGCTTACGGGGGGATAACCGTAATCCCAAGAAAAAGAGTGTTGAAAAATACGGGGTTGGGATTACCGCCATCCCGAACATTTCTACCCCTCATAGATGCTGTGCAGGAAATCATTAAGACCGTTTTGCTCAGTTGGGGTCCGTCTGCGTATCGAAAGAAGGGAAATTCTATAGGGAAGATATTACTTATTCTAGGGAAATACGGGGAAGATTACTTTGTAAAAAAGTAAACATTGTTTACGCAGATAACGTAAACTTGTTTCTACACCGTTTGCTGCAAATTAGTTGAAGATAATTCTAGTTTGTGAGACATGATAGTGATACTTTTGACATGATAATGAATAGATTATTTTCAGCAAATAGTTTTAGTAGTTTAGTATTGTTCATTTTGGTTAGACTTTTGTCCTTACAATGATAAATGTAGCATTATTATTTTTTTCTTTCTTACTAACACACTAGATATCTTTAATTATGTACATAACAGGAAAGTTAAAATGTTTATACTTATTACTATTTTAATAAAAACGCAATGCATTTCATAGCATTTTGTATAACAGCATAATTAATCAAACAAAAATTAGTTTTTTTCTTTGTACAGTTAAAAAAAGGGGGGTTACGAAACTTAAGATAGCTCCCAAACCCAAAAGAGATAGCTTTTGGGGCATTTCTCAGTTCATTTTTGTTTGAAAATGTATGAAATTGGCAGATGTTCTTATCCAGAAAGTATGTAATAGAATTGTGCTTTCAGTGTTTTTGTAAAAGCAAAAGCATTTCAGAAAATACTGTCAAAGTTGGAATTTTGAACAGAATTTCTGGACGTGACAGCGCGGGAAAGGTAGAAATCTATTGTCGCGTCACAAAAATAATAAATTGATAAATAATTTATTTATAAAAAAAATGGAACGCTGCATTCGATTCCTAATCCCTTCAAAAATCAGGCCTGCCAATTTTATGCCGACACGTTAAAAAATATCCAGAAACAATGTCATAAAGTTTCACATTGGAAAACAGCATAATTTTATGCCCACAGTCAACTTTAGTTTACTGTTTAGTTATAACCATGTTTTAGACCCTGCCTATGCAATTGTATATTGCTTGTTTCAGAAAATTAATAATTAGTCAAATTCTAGCATTATTTCCAAATAATTTATTTACTGTTTAATACAAGTGAAATAATATTTATCTATGCAAACCATAATAAAGATTCCATTAATAATTCCTTAGTTATTTTTTAACTGACAACAAAAAAAGAAAAGTATGATGTTCTCAATTTGCACGAACCTATTTTTTTTTATGTTAACCGATTACTTTGAAACTACGCGACCGATTCATTTGACTTTTTTTTCATTGAATGACATAGTTGCCAACTTTTACGATTTTTTCCTAACACTAAAATTATATGGAAAATTTTGTTTTATTTAATCGTACAAATGTATAATTTAAATAAGGTAAAAACGTCTATTAAATTTTAGTGGCAACAAAAAAGCGTAAAAGTTGGCAGCTATATTGAAAGAGGATACTTTCAGATTGGTGGCTGTTTAAATTTCATAAAAATTGCTGTTGTGCTTTTTTAGAAAATCTACAAAAGTATAATAAAATAAACACCTTTAAAATATTTCATAGCGATTTTGATCAAATGACGTAGCACTATCCGTTTTGAGAGGAAGTCGTTACCCGGAGTTTTCCCACACTCTTTATACATTTATGATTCTGAAATTGCTCAATGGAAAACAAAAAAGCAATTTTTTAATCGTTAAAAACTTTCATGACGTAAACAATCATTAAAAAATATAATAATAATAAAATTGAAAAGACTTTAAATTCACTCAAAATTTCTGCGGTACACTCGCTTAATTTGAATAACTATATACGGTGTTGAGATTTGTACGCTAACACTGTATGGTTCAAAAGTTTGAATTTAATATAAATTGAAGTAATTAATCTCTCTCTCTCTCTCTTTTTAATTCAGCTTAAAATGCTAAACAGCAAATTCTCAGAGTGTTTTACCTTTACGGAAAAATGGAAAATTCTATTCCATCTCTTTGTTTCTAAATAAAGATACCTTGAAATTTCATAAATATAAGCTTACAAGTGAAATCGTAAATACGTCTAAATAGTAATCAGTTAGAATTTTAAAACAGCTTGAATCTTTTTTTTTTTTTTAATCTCTTGATCACTTTTAACTAATTTAGTTTGGAAATATCTGAGATAAAAATGCCTAGTCTTTCAATATATCCACTGATGATTTCTCACAGAGAACACTCACTTATTTAAATCATTATCGCAAATAGTTATATACAGATGATAATTGTACCTAATTCTATAGAGGTGTTTAAACTCGACATGTCTGATGAGATAAATTGACCCACCGGCACCCTTTCCCACGCCTACCGGAGACAGCGCTCTCCTTTTACAATTTCCTCTGTTTTTTGTTCCTTGATATTTGGTCAGATTATTTTGAATATATGGTATTTTTGTGTTATTTTCATGGTGTGAAAATAGGGTGAGGTCCATTCTGTTGTACACATATAAATAAGATCACTATGCACAAAGTTAGATTTCTATATATGTATAGGACATCTAACAGAAAGAAAGGCGCCTGAGAATTATGATTATAATGGAATATTTGTTACTAGCTCCCACATCCCTACACCCACCCCTCACTCCTGTTCTTATGGATGCTTTGTATTTGTCAAGAGATTAAAATAAAAGGTTACTGAATTATATTCATTGCTAATAGTAAAATTGTCTGCTGAAGAGTATGTTATGCTCATATTTGCCTGATATTGGCGCATGCGAAAATTTCGGTAGGGATTGTCTAAATAGGGAAAATTGATCAAAAATTGGTGAAAAGTGTATAGAATTATTACTGTTTAGAGAAATAAGAAAGGACCCCCCCCCCCCCATATTACTCTATGCGAATACCAGGGTTAACTATATCTTTACTATTTTAATGACAAAATGATTTTCTGAGCATCAAAGGAACACAATATTGTTCCAGTTACTAAAAAAAGGTAATGCAACAGAATAAGCGAATAATTATCTGGGAGAGAATATTATTGGGTGAGCAGTCAATATAAATTGGCGCGGATGGTCGTGTGGGAATAATGGCATTGACTTATTTAAAAATAAAAACAGTGCACTTGTAAAAAATTACGTGCATGACCTTATTTTATTGTTATTATTATTTTATTTTTATTTTATTTTTACTTCTTATGAAAAGTCAGATCTTTTTTATTGTCTAAATTCGGTTTGCCAAATCTAGGGACACTTTAAATATCTGCTCTCATATTTTGCACCTTAAGAAGATATAAAACAGAACTTTTTTCTTAATAATATCATTTTACTTAGAACGAATATATTTATATTAAAATTATTATAGTGCACAATTTTATTGCTATCTATTCTATAAAAAAAAAAAAAAAAAGTTATGGTTTTAAACAGGATTGCTATATGTTGAGAAATATCAGAAATTCCTAGACTTAGTTAAATGTGTTAGACAGAAAATGTCTTACATTAAATATATATATATATATATATATATATATATAAATGTTTTTTCACCCCCCCCCCCCCCCGAGAACAAAAAGAATGTAGAAGGATTACTGAAATTAGAGGACAAATCTAGGATCACAAATCCAAACATTGTCACTGTCTGCATATATATACTATATTACTTTTGTAGATTTCTAAAAAAAGAAGAGAGGGGGGGAGGGGGGGGGATTATTGGAAAAAACTTTTTGAAATTTGTGTAATATTCCATAACTTCCAAAATAAATTATCAATAGAGAGTAAACGGTACAGAAAACAATACATTTATCTGTACAGCATAAAAAGAATTACGCGTTTCAATGGAATAAGTCTTTTTTCTTCAAACCAAAGGAACATGATTTTTTGATACACAGCTTTAGTAGGAATATTATCATATCCAGGGGTCGTACGCTTCAGGGAATTTTTCAGGATGAATATCGATTGTTTTTTTTTTTTTTTTTTTTTTTATTTTTATAGAAAAATAAACCTAGGTTAAAAGCGCGAAATTTTACCTTATTTAAGAAGAAATGTACTATAAGAAAATACTGCTACCGAAGAATTTCCTGGTCTTGAAATTTCAGGACGTGTTTGACCCCTGCATATCAGAAAATACTGATTTAAAAAGGAAAATTTTCTATTTTTATTGTCTTATAAAATAAAAAAAAAAATTAGAGTCGATTAATAAAACTTTTTAGATAGAAAATAGAATTATCAGGCAATTTTTAAGAGAAAATCAAAGGAAAATTGTAAAAATTAGAGAACAAATCTATGATAACAACTATAAACATAATCAGCTTTATATCATATCACATATCCGCATATATATACATAAACATATTCTTTACTATTGCAGAGTTCACTAAAGTAATAGATAGATTTCGTTTGAAAATTTTATTTTTTGAATTAGTGTAAAATTCTATTTCTAGCAAAAAGTATTATTAACAGCATTGTATAGAAAACAATCTATACCTTTTTTTAAGCTTAAAAAATGTTATGCGAATTAGTCTTTCATCTTCAAAGAAAAGAAGCATGTATTTTATTTTTAAATAAACAGCTTCTAAAAAAATATGTATGCTAATCACTTATAATGAAACGAAGCTAAAAAATGCTATAAAAGTGATATAATACCTTTATTTAGATTAACGCTCGTTTCATCGCACAAACATTTTCAAAATCCTTCATGATAGAAGTATTTTTGCAAACGAATTTTAAAAACAATAACATGGTAAGTAATGTCACGAGACTTCATGCAGAATGAAAATTCATGCAAACATAAAATATAATGAAATGGGATATTTGTGAGCGTGGATTAATTTTTACTATTATTACTATAACAGCTTAGCATGTAATTCCAAATTTTAGGTAACTCAAGGGACACTGAATCATTGTAAATATTCTCCTTGCGTAAAAATCTCTCTATTGATTCTCGGATAATGGATGGTAGATAAAATCTTGACGGATAAATTATTCTGCTATTTTTAAAATCGATCTGTAAAGGTTCTTTGTTGCATAGTCTGACCAAACCTACAACAGGAGAACCACAGCTTTGGGAACTGTGGAAATTGAGTCGGGTCTGATTTAATAGATTTTTGCTCAGGTCGGGCATGTTTTCACTGTTTTTAGCACGGACCGGACCGTAAACTGCGAAAATACAAACGGGTCGGCCTGGACTGAACTTTTAGTTTTTGCTCCGGGCCGGGCCAATATAGCTTTGCTCAGGTCAGGCCTGGGCCTGAAAATTCCAGCCCGTGTAGATGTGTAATTCCGCCTAACTTTTTCTTTGAGCAATTTTGCGACGAAATCGAGGCTCTAATTATAAAGCCTTGAAACAGTTTTTTTTTTTTTTTTTTTTTTTTTATAAATGCTTTTTATGCTCTCATTTATTCTGGCTTTTATACATTAAATTTTTATCGTAATACAAGAGATTTGTATGCATCTTATCAATTTTTAAATGCCCTTGAAGGCGTTTTAACACAAAAATCTCCCTTATTGCTGTATCGATAACATTTCATATTCAGATATCAGTCAATATTTCTTAGTAGTAATATTTGACAAATTAATTTATAGATTAAATTATAGTACCGTATTTTATGGAAGAAACGCCGCACTCCTGAAATTGGCCTGATTAAGCTTAAAAATATCGTAATCGCCGCACTCGTTGTAAACGCCTCATCCATCGGAACGCTACTTTTGTCGACAGCGTCACATTGACCTAACTTTAATCAAAGTTTTCTGAGCAGTGTAGGATGCCTCGTTTTTAATATCTTAAGATGTCTGAAGTTTTATTTGAAATATTTAAATCCGATTTTAAATATTTTTATGAATATTTAAATTAAGGAAACTCAGTAGGTATTTAAAAAAATCGTAAAAGCTGCACATGGCGTAAACGCCGCACTTGGGGAAAAAATAACTTTTAAACTCGTAAACGCCGCGGCGTTTCTTCCATAAAATACGGTACTATTCGTAAATAGTGGTCTTAGTGATAGCTAAAAACAAAGACCCTATTGGAAACATGGATTCCGTTAGAAATCACTATTATTTTTTATTATATTGTTTTCCTCTTCCTTATATATTAATTTCTAAAATTTTCTGCTCTTGAAATTTCTTTTTTAATTTTAATTTAAATCGCTATAATACTAACTAAGATACTTAAGGAAATCAATTTTGTATTATTTAATTATATGAAAATTCAACGCCTTTTTAAATAATGTATTTTTGTATTACCATACGATTTTAGCTATTTTGCCTATAACAAACTTTTATTTTTATATTATAACTTTCAAGAAACATAATCCAGTTAAAACATTCAATGAACATTCATCAATTTTTCTAATTATTTTTTTTAAAGACCGCTCAATTACTTCTAATGTATAATGTTTTATTTAATGACACTTACTTCACAGAAAAAGATCATTTTTATCACATATACCTTTTAAACCTTATCTACAAATTTAAATCATTACTTCCGACGACGGGTGAACAACCCTCTTTTAGGGATAACAAATTCCCCAATATTCTCACGAGTCGCAAATGATTATCACATGTTCCAAATGATTGCGGCTTTGCTCTGACCACCCGCAGCGAATAATCATTAAGAAAGGGGGTCAAAAAGGCTAGACTTTCCCGTAGTGAATGAACATTTTAGAAATTATTTTCCCGTAAGCTATAGGTTAAGGGTGTCCATTACTGGCACATCTACCCTATATATATATATATATATATAAGATATTTATACATAAATGCATATATAAACAAGCGCAAAGTTGAGTAGGTTTGTTTACCTTCGTTGTAGCTGTTTTATCATTTGACCGCAAATCTCACTTTCTGAAGTTGAATTGCTCCAACTTCTTTCAAAAATGCCAAGCCCCTTATAATGAAAAAGTACCATAATTTTATTAAATTCATCAATAGTAATTCAATTCAACTATAAAAAAAGAGATGAAACAAAGAAAAAGTGATGACATATCAATAAACAATATATGTTGTAAAACAAAATGCATAAACTCAACACCTGAACACAGAGGATTTTAGAAATCACTGACATTAGAAAAGTAACTGTGACATTTTTATCCTGAAAAAACTATGTTGTTTGCTTGTTTTGATTCAGTAAGCATTAGGCTTGTTTAAAGAATATTTTGTAATAGATTTTTAGATTTAGGTGAGTGCCATTTGCTCAGTTATTTGGTGATAAATTATAGATATGTTTACTCTTGATGTTATTTTATGTCAGTGTGATAGGTTTGGATTAAAAAGTGTTTATTCCTTAAAGTTGAAGAGTTTATTTTAAATGTTTGTATTTTTCAATTAGAAAGTTATTATAAAGTTTTAAGGTTTAATTCAGC
Source organism: Maratus speciosus (assembly GCA_963932465.1). Lineage (NCBI taxonomy): Eukaryota > Metazoa > Arthropoda > Arachnida > Araneae > Salticidae > Maratus > Maratus speciosus. The sequence goes on along the minus strand of OZ010794.1, from coordinate 71,457,356 downwards.
TGTCACATATACTGAAGTCCAATAGGATCATCAAACACTCAATACAAATCAGATTTGGTTAAACCCAATTTTTGTAAAAGGAACATTTTTGCAATTTAAAACAAAAACTATATTTTAATATAAATGGTTATAGATATATTCTTTTACTACAAACATAAAACTTCTATTATAATTAAAATATTACTATTATTTTTTTTAATAGGTCAACTTGATATGGCATTTCTTCCGCATAATTAAGTTAATTGAGAAAATAAGCATGAAAATAAATAATCGTTCAAACTCATTATGAAGTATCATTACTACAAAATAAATATTTCAATTGTTTTTTAAACAAGATTTAATAGATTGAAAATTGTAGTTTCAATAATGAAACTACGACATAATGGAGGGTTGGGGAACGCTCTGCGCACCTCATATTAATAAAAAAATTTTGTACTTACATATTATGCAAGCCAGGTTGATAGATCGCCAAAAATAATTGTTTATAGCCAATTTTGTTGTCAATAGCCAATCGTGTTCAAAATGATAATTTAATGTACCTTCAATAAATACAAAATATGATTAAAAATGATAAATAATATAAAAGCAAACTAAAGTAATAAAAACAGTCATTTGCTGTACATTTATTAAATACAAATGTACAGCATTTAGCAATAAAACAATATGAATGATGGCATTTTAATTTTTTACAGTTTATTATTATCCTCCAGAATTAATATACAATAGGCTCCCTCAAATTCGCACAGCTTGGGACAAGAGGTTTCATAGATTTTAGAGTTTTGCAGATTTCTGTTCATTGCTTTGTTTACTTTTTTAAACAATCAGTTGAATGTAATAATGCAATAACAAATATAATGAATGCTTACAATGTAGTAAAATATTAAAATAATTAAGTAAAATAATGAACTAAAATAATAAAAATTAAGATAATTTTAAAAATGATGGAAGTATTAAAAGTAAAGGTCAAATAAATAATTAGTGTTAGAAATTAATGGTCCTTAGTCATCATATGTTACTAAATTATTGGATGTCATGGCAATAAAATTATGTCTAGTTGTCAAATTTGATGCCTAGTTTTCTACCATTTGTTTACAACATGCTTTGTTACAAACATTTACCATTGTTGTTCATATGTTAGCATAAAATCCCCCCCCCCCCCACTACCACACGCAATTCAAGAGCACATATTTTCGCTAAAATAAGATACTGTATCAAGAATGTTTTTAAATTTTAGTGCTATCCCTACCCCCCCCCCCCCTTCCTCCTTAAAAAATATTCTTGTAAGATTTGTGAATATTTTTAAATGCCACACCATAATTTTTATCCAAATATTCTTTTATTTGCTATTTTTTTTCATTTTCTGATGCATACTTTAATCTGCAGGATTTTTTTAAAACTAGGCTTATTTCTTTTTGTATCTAAAAGTTCAAATTTTCTTTTAATAGACATAGTTGCTTGATAATCTGTTTTATATGCAATATTATCTTTACAAAACAAATAAACTAAACCTTTTTCTAGAATCTAAATAATGTAGTTTAATGAAGTTTCACACTTTTATAGAAAGCCAATTTTTATCTTGTTTTAGTGATTAACACAAAGATAAAGTGTTTAATATGTCCAGTCCACCCCATGCCTTTAACACATAAAAATACAAATAATATTATTGTTAACATGGTTGTGAAAAGAAATGAGAAAATATGATACAAGATAAAATTTCAACCATGAAATGCAGTTTGGTACATAGAAAAAAAAATTGTAAGCATCATTTGACGCCTTACTTGGAGTTCCTGATTTCTCACACTGTTAAAAATGTATAATTAAATATACATAATAAAGATGAGACACATATCTAGAATTATTCAATGTAACTTCAATCATTTCATAAAGGTACCCTACTAATTCATATCGAAATCATAAAATAAGGAAATTTTATTCCAGATTTAGTCAGACTTAATAACCAGAAAAGCTTGATTAATACATAAATATATTTGGTAAAAAGATTGCAATGACCAGTGATATCAGCAATATCTTGATTTTTTTCCCTAGAAATAAATTTATACTTCTTTCAGGAAAAAACATGAGTTATGTCATATTAACAAGAATTACATATTAAAATAAATACAGAATTAATATAACAATAAAAAATTCTGTAATTTTGTCCCTACATCTGAACTGAAAGTTTCATTGTTTACATATGTGATGATGTTGTAGATATTAGGGTTGCAGATTTGAGGGAGTCTACTGTATTATAAATATAGTAGATTCCCTCAAATCTCCATAGCTTGGGACCAAGCGTTGTGCAAATTTTAGAATTTTGTGGATTTCTGGTTAATGTTTTGTTTACATTTTTTAAACAATAATTTAAGTATAATATTGCACTTGAAATCATGACGGCTTACAATAAAGTAAAATATTTAAATAAAGTAAAATAATAAAAATTAATAAAACTTAAAAAATGATTAAAATATTAAAAGTAAAGAATCATATAAATAATTAATAGTGCATAATTAAATATGCATAAAAAAGATGAGATATATTTTCCTTGAATTATTGAATGAAACTTGCCTCGTCAAGGTACCCTACTAATTCGCATCAAAATCATAAAGTAAGGAAGTTTTATTTCAGGTTTGGCCAGACTTAACTAAAAAGACATTATTAATGCATAAATATATATCGGGTGAAGAGATTGCAATTACCAGTGATATCAGCAATGTCTTCATTTTTTTTTTTTTTTTTTTTTTTATAGGAATAAATTTATACTTCCTTTATGTAAAAGCATGAGTTCAGTCATATTAACTAGAATTACACATTTAAATACATACAGGATTGGTATAAACATAAAAAAGTCTAATTTTTACTGACGTGAAAGAAATGAAATCATGTTTATTAGCTATTAAATAAAAATAAAGTGAATTTTCTGTTTATGAATGATGAATTTTGTATTTAATGTAATTATTCGATAAATGTTGTTTATCATTAAAAAAGAAATTAAATAAAACAAATTCAGTATAAAAGTGAGATTAGATAACCCCTGAACTGCAGATTTAATAGTTAGAAATGTAATCCATATTTTGTGGGGCCTTTTTACGTGCATTTATAATTATATAAATAGGTAGCACCTATAGTCGTCATCTGTCTGCATATAATAGAGTCGAAACAACCAAACCAAACAGTTTGAAATTTAATATAGGGGAGATGAGGTGCACATGTGAACAGTTCGCATAAATATAGCTTTTTCTCATAAATGGATTAATTTCTATAAACAAAAACTACTTAATATAGTAAACAGAACTTTCTTTTAAACATGGTAATTTTTTAAAAATCACCTGCATAGTTTTTCTTACATTTTTTAATAGTTTTATAAATTCAAAAAATTGTTCACATGTGCCTCATCAGCGGGGTAGTTGTGAACACAAGGAAAAAATATCCTTTAACATGCTTATTGTTCTGTTATTCATTTGTTATCGTAATCATTAGTTATATTACCTTTTAAATTCACCATAAAGAAATATATATATATATATATTTCTCTAGTTTCTGGGTGATATGTTTAAGCAAAAGATTATAAAATGAAAATAAGTAGATTTGGAGGGGAGAGGCTTAGATGATTCATTAAATATTGCTGCAATAAAATAAAAAAATAAAGAAGCAATTTAAAAAAAGAAATTAAAACTTTTAAATTTTGCTTAAGGGTTTTTGTTTGGGGGAAACTTTAGGGCGGGGACATTTACATACTACACTGCTCAAAACAATTAAAGGATATTTGAAGTTTTATATAAAATAAAGATATAAACGAAATTTTTTTAGCCGAAAATAGAAGAAGAGAATCACAAATGCAAATTTTTCTGGTTTTCAAACTGTGGAGTATGCAAATTTTGAGTTCGCCGTCAAAAACGTCACTTCAGCGGCAGCGAATGAAATTTGACTTTCAACTGGATAAAAGAGAATGAAGACAAGGATGATCGGCATTCAGAGATTGCTTTGTTTCGATGAGTACGATGTCTCAGCGAAGTCATTTGACAGATTCAGAAGCTTTGAGAATTGTTGGTAGGTTAGAAGGGGGCCAAACTCAAGCCGAAGTAGCGCAAGCCATTGGAGTGTCACAAAGTGTCATTTCCAGGATCTGGAACCGTTTTTTGGAGAGTGGATGTGCAGGCCGAAGACCAGGGCAAGGTCGTAGACGGGCAACAATGCCCAATGAAGATCGGTATTTAGCATTAACAGCTCAGAGACACCGAACCATGAACGCTACTCTTCTCCAACAACACCTTCGCTCGGCTACAGGCACCACGATTTTAACTCAGACTGTCCGAAACCAGCTCCATGCTGTAGGTCTGTATGCTCGCCGACCGATGGTATGTGTTAGATTAACATCAAGGCATCGTCGCGACCGCAGGGAGTGGGCAACCGAGCATGTCAACTGGAGGAGAAATGAATGGAGCAATATTTTGTTTTCTGACGAGTCCCGTTTTTCTGTGCATGCGGATAATAGGCGTATTTTCATCTGGAGGGACCGTGGCAGTAGGAATAATCCTGCGTTCGTGCACGAAAGTGTCAGATTTGGCGGTGGAGGAGTGTTGGTGTATGGTGGCATCTCCATTGACGGGCGCACTGACCTCTACATCATTCGAGATGGAGCTCTGACTGGTCGCCGATATAGGGATGAGATCCTCAGACCTATTGTAGTCCCTTACGCTGCAGCAATCGGAGATAACTTCATTTTAATGGACGATAACTGCAGGCCACATCGTGCAAACCTGGTGGAGGATTTCCTTATCGAGGAAGGAATCGTTCGAAAGGAATGGCCAGCATGTTCTCCAGACATGAATCCAATCGAGCACGTTTGGGACGCTCTAGGAAGACGAGTTTCTGGCCGCCAACAATCCCCACAAACTCTCCAAGAACTGGAAAGAGCTCTTCTGGAAGAGTGGGGCAGAATACCCCAACTCGTCATTAATAGCCTCATTGAGTCCATGCCTCAAAGGTGTTCAACGTTGCTGGCCGCCCATGGAAACCATATCCCCTACTGAAAATGATTTTCTTTGAAGAAAACACCTTTTCTTATTCTTTTTTTCTCATATGCACAAATTGTGTTTTTTTCCTTTAGTACATAAATGCGCAATAAAATGCATTTTTTTCTGCCAAACATGTGTAATTTATTCTCATATAACCTACTATGTCTGTCGACCATGTATCAATCAGCTAAACAGTTTACCAGATAAAAAATCCACCTAAAACTGCAAAATCCTTTAATTGTTTTGAGCAGTGTATTTATCGGAAATCTGCCGAAATACGAAAGATTCTCACTCCTGTATTTGCCTTATTTACTTGTAAATTATAGATAAAGAATTAAAAAAATCTAGTTATCAGTAGTTATCAGTTTAAAAATTTTACTTTCTTAAAATATTACTTTTATTTATGGATATGGTATTTTGAATGGATAGCTCCATTCAAAGCATCATATACATAACTGTTTTAGAGATGAAAGTAAGTCATCACTGCAAGGTTAGAACAAATGTAACAGAAAAATTTGCAAAGTTGTTCAAGGTAATACTTTTGTATTAACAATGCATAAAAAATATTGTTGTAAACCGTTTAGTAAAATAATATATAACACTTATTGCATTTTAGAAAACATTAAGTTTATTTAAAGTACAATTGAACGTAAACGAGCTTGTTGCTCTTTATGTATTTGCTGAAAGATGCGTTTGCAGAAGTTTCAATACAAAATAAACTTTGTGTGATGAAAATATCTTCTATTTCAGGAAAATTCTAGATAATAGAACTTACATTATTTCTCATTAAGTTAACTGAAAGAAACAGAATCCTAGAATGATTATTGGGGTACTTATGAACTGTTCATATCTGCCCCAACTAGTCTGTCTCCACATTTCTGCTTTTCTTAAATTGATAAATCATTAACATTTCTCAATTTTAGAAGAAAAAGAACTGTATCAAAAATGTTTATTAGTATTCATAGTATATGTTAAAACACTCAAATTCAAATAAATGAATAAATAAATAAAGTTATTCGCTTATCAACTTGGAACAAAGATTTCACTTTTGAGATCTAAAAACAGTGTTTTGGCTACAGAGGACAAACAAAATGTCATAGAGCTTTAAAAAATTTTTACCATATGTCTACAGATGCTATCATCTTTAGTAATTTTTTTCAAATAAAAAAACTTATAACTATCGAAAAATTGCGATGTTCACATGTGCCCCCATCTCCCCAATATATTATAGTCATCGCAGATTTATGTCAAATCATTTAAAATTTTATGAACTTGAATAAAAATTTGAAATGATATTAATAAAAATTTTCCTCATTCTATTCAATCCTATCCTACATAATTAACTCAATGCTATTTCATATGATCGATCATGATTTCAAGTTGCCAGGGTGATGATGTCCTATTTAAAAGAGGGTCCCATTACTTCTGTATAACCTGATTTAATCTAGAGTATCATAATAAATTTTGTACTCATGCCTTTTTACATAAGAGTTTCAACAGCTATTGCACAAAGATATAACTATTTATAAAACGAGTAAGAGTACAAATGCAACTCATTGATCACGTTTGATGTACAATTTCCTACTTGTTATGTATAGATTTTTTGGGTGTGGTGTTGTTGTTTTTTACTGTGATTATATATCCTAATGCGTTACAGTTTAAAAAGCTTTTTGATTATAATTGTACTAGAAAAAAAGAATCTCTTTGTATTGAAGTATTTGTAAAAGTATTCATACGGCTTTCAAGTGTGGGGTGCTGAATTTTTATTTTATGGCCATCTATCTGTATTTAATGTGTTGTATATCTGTTTTTAATTTTAGAAATGTAAATTATCTTATTCACCCGAACAAATATTTATCGAAGGGATCAAAATGGGTAAAATGGAGGCTCCTTCGAAGAATTCCATTTACAAGCTTGTTATCTTTTGTGAAATTTCATTTCATAAGATCAAATCTCCCCCCACACCCCCTTTTTTCTGTCAGAGTTTGAAATGAAAGATGGAAGGGGGAAAGATTCTTCACATTCAATTCCTAACCATTTAAATATAAACATTTTTTTTTAAGCATTGAATTGTTTCAAAGACTACAGGCTGGCACACAAAAAATGAAAACAACTTGTTAACATATGTAAACTGTTAGATTATAATATATTGAATAAGAATGTAATCCGACACAATATAAGTAATAACATAAAAATATTATTTATTTTCGATACTAAAGTGCTATTTAGGGTTAAAAAATATAAAAACTAGAAATATAACATACCACAACAATGATTCGATTAAAGGCTGGATTATTCTGAAATGATGCTGCCAGTCTTAAGAGGCAAAGGAACACGTTTGTCGCGTTGAAATTTTCCGACAGATGGCTCTGATTGCAACAGGGTATCCGAAGTTTGGCGAAATGAGATTTTTAACGAAGAAAAAAAGATAAAAAAATAAAGCACTCTCGCGCCAACATCTGGTAATCTTATCACTCACTGGAGGCGGAGTTTATTCCCTACCAGTTGCATGACGTGCCTTAGGATCTCCAATCATGAACATCTTGGAAGGAAAAAGATGCTTTGTTGATTTTTTTGGGAACGAACGGTACAAATTACTGGAACGTGGATATTTTAAAGAAGTCTGATTTTTTAAATAAAATAGCAAGAGCACCTTTTTTTTGTATAAAATTTTCTTTTTCAGCAGAAAGGGGGGGGGGGGGCTAGAGGTCTGCACGGGGCAGAATTTTCTGGCCCGTCCCGGCCCGAAAGAGAAATAATTAGGCCCAACTCGGCTGGTTTGTATTTTTTTTTCATTTCACGGCCTGGCGCAAAAATAAAAGAAATCAGACTCCACTCAATTTCCACCAAAAACGCCGACTTTTCTTAACATACAATTGAAATTCTTTTCTGGAATACTGCATAAATATTCATGGAAAATTTTAACAGTATATTTTAGAATTTAGATTACTATATATTCGCGAGGTAGAATATACAGAATAGTAGCATTAATAAACACTTAGACTCATTAGACTCTTAAATTTAAGTTTAGATTCCTTAATATCATTAATATGTTCAGAATGAAAGAAAAAAGATGGTTAAAAACATTATAGCTTTTGAAGCTATATATATATATATATATATTAAGAGATTTTTGAAAATATTTTTCTATAATTTATTAAGGTATATTTTCAAATTTTCCGTTACCAAAAGTTGTTTATTACTACTAATCTTTTTTCAAAACAAATTACTTGCCCGAGGAGTCTACTTCAGTCATGTGAAAAGACCCGCTCGCTAATGTTAGTTCAATGGGAGAAATTTTTTTAAGAGGCTACTTCAGTCAAACGAATAGACTCGTTCGCTAATGATAATCCTATGGAAAAAAATTATAAAGATATCTCGGTCGCACTTCAGTATTTTAAAATAATTTTTTTTTTTTTTTTTTCATTGGATAACCGAGATCGATTTGTATGCAGGCCGTTTTTTACTTTTTCGATTTTGATTGCAGATTTTTTTTTATAAGGATGCTTTTACTTTCGAAACCGGTTTCGAAAATGAAAGTGTCCTCATTAAAAATACATGTAAACAAAATGGAAAAAGTAAACAACGGCCTTTGTACAGATCGATCTTAACTATTCAATGCAAAAAGAAAAAAAATTATTTAAAATTACTGAAATGCGACCGAGATATATTTATAAATGTCTTCCATAGGATTAGCATTAGTGAACGGGTCTTTTCGTTTGATTGAAATAGCCTCTTAAGATATTTCTTTTGCATTGCAATATTTTTAACAGTTTTTTTTTTTTTTTTTTGCATTGCATAGCTGGGGTCGATCTCTATAAAGGTCTTTTTTTTTTTTTTTTTTACTTTTTCGATTTTGTTTGCAGATTTCCTTTATTTTCTCTTATTTTCTTATTCTTTATTATTTTATTTATATTTTATATTTTCCTTTCATGTTCTAAACCGGTTATCCTGATTAAAAACAACTGCAAACAAAATCGAAAAAGTACAAAACAGCCTTTGTTGAGATTTAACTCAGATATTCAATGCAAAAAAAAATTGTGATTTAAGGATATTGAAATGCAAACGAGATATTTTTAAAAAATTCTCCCATAAGATTAACATTAACGAATGGGCGCCTTTCGCACGACTGAAGTAACTACTACCGGCCCTCGTATTTTATCGGCTTAATTTCTGTATCTGGTAGATCGGCCCATTTAAGATTTAATCTTTTTATGGTCATGGACCGGGGCCATAATTTTGGATTCTGCTTGATTTTTTTCTGCCGCCCGGTCCGTTAAATAAATCGACTTCAATCTACCGGTCCGTTAGAAATTTTGACTTTACTTTTCCGACCGGATACGGGCCCCGATCCCATGCAGATCTCTAGGAGGGGGCATTTCAAGAGTTTCCGTTGTGGGGCAAAGTTTTCTTTGAGCGGCAGGCTATGAAGTAACGTGCGGCACTGCGCGAACCATCCACAAAGTAGTAAAATCCCGTATAATAAGAAATGCTGTGCTCTATTTTACCTTCCGTAAATTATTTCACGAACACTTTTTAATTTCCATGGAAGTGATATTTTTTTTTTCTTTTGCAGAATTTCGTAAAGTTAATTCGTGACTTGTTCGCGGAAAAGACTGCGAATTTCTACAAACAATAATGGAAAAATACCGTGAATTTTTCCAAGATCACGGAAATAAATTTCTTCAATCGGTCGCAAAAAAAAAAAAAAAAACGTCTACCAACTGCAGAGAAAATAAATTAAATAAAGTATAAAAATGCTAGTTTACAAAATCATTCCCTTTTTCTGATACAAAGTTTTAAGCAATCAATTAAAAGAATATACAATTAGATACCTTTGGTAGAGATAACAGAAACTTGCTTATCTAATTATCTGCACTATATATTTATTTACACTTTAACACTCGGCTAAAAACATACTAAAATAATTTTTCTGTATATAATCAAGACGTACTCAAAACTCAAACTTTGACTCCATTCTCTAAAAATTATGTTTCAGTCATTTTCCGCTTTTATGTAAAAGCGGAAAAATAGTTTGATTACAGTTTCTGAACAAGAGCACTTGCCAGTCTGATACGTTTACGAACAAAAATTTGTCAGAAAGTAGCCAGTTTACATTTGAGTCTTCTTTTTTTTCTTTTTCAATTTTATATAATTATATATTATATAATTATATATTATACAATTATACATTAATAAACAATTTAAAAAGACGTAATGCTGTAAAATCCATTTTCAGCAATTGCTTACGATTTCCATAAGAAACAAAAGTTAAGCAAAAGTATGTTGTAAAGATTTACATAAGTTTAAAAATGCATACCACTCAAAATTTGGTAACTTTATAAAAATGTGTAAGATGTATTAATATATCCCACAGTGGAGAACTCACTTCCAGCAATTATGGATTTTAATCAGTTCCTGTGCCTGTAAGCAAATTTCGTGTCTCTCTGTAAAGGAACGGTAATTGCTATAGAAAATAATATATAGAAAAATATTTTGTGTACTCCAGTAAGTTTCATTATGTTTGATGTATCATAAAATTATTATAATGCAGCTCAAACGTTTTTTCCTCATAGCTCATAATGTAAAGGAATTCTTTTGTGTGTCTTTGTAAACGAACCACAAATTCTACACACTTCTTTTTTACTACCGAACATTCTGTAAAAAACCTCAATAACATAAAAATTTTATGGCAATCCGAGTTCTATCTTTATGAGAGTTTGAGCATGGCAGGCGGAGAAACCAAATTCATAAACACTTTTCAACTGTGTTTGGAAAGTTTTAAAATGCATACGTATTCAGAAATGTTTAAAAATCTGTCACAATTTAAGAATAATTTTTTATGTGAGTATGATCTGTTTATTTATTATGCATTCATTTATTACACATGTAACAAGTCCAAGATTTATACACTTGGAAGTTGTATTATTAACATTATTTAATATATTTAGATTATAATTTAGTTGTCATTTTCACCAGCGCTATAAGGTTTAATGTCATCGGAATGTTGTTTCAATAGGTTAATGTACCACAATATTCAAGTAAGTTATATAAAGCAGGTCAACTAATTAAAAATAAAAGTAAACAATTTATGTATTGATATTTTTTCAAAACATTTTTAAAGCAAGCCTGTAGCTGGAGAAGGGGAAGGGAGGGTGGGCAGAAACAGTATTAGTCATTATTCGTGCTGGAAATGTTTTTAACCACCATAGCATGTTGACTCAACATCATTTTTCTCAAAGAGAATACAGGCTTGGGCATTTCTTACTTTGTGCCGTCCCTTATATTATAGTACGTCTTTGCTCCTCGCCCCCACACAGATACAGGTTTCTTGTTCCTCCCACAAAGGTTTCAGTTTCTCCTTCTCTACACCAGACCAGTTCCTTCCTATAGGTGTTTATACCATTGTACCACTGAAGTATATACTGCCTTTTTACTGTGAAAAGATATTCTTATCAGTAAAACGCTTTTTCATCTCTGATGACAAATACAGTAAACCTCCCTAAAGCGACCACGTTCCGTTCTAATAAACATTGGTCGCTTTGAGAGGTGGTCTCTTAACGGAGATCAAGTTTAAATCTAGATTTTAAATATTGAAAATAAGTAACAATTAATGTTACTAAAATTTATTTTTCACATTAGGAAAAAATACGAAAATTTAAGTATCAAAACAAAAGTTATTTACATACGTTTTAATTACTGCAGAGTTAAAAAAATTAATACATTGACATTTGCTTTGATTTTACAGTTTTATCTTCTTCAACTTTTATTTCGAAGTTCAGTTAAATAAATGCATTTTATTTTATTTTATTTATTTATTTTTATTTATTTATTTTTATTTATTTATTTTTATTTATTTATTTATTTTTATTTATTTATTTTTATTTATTTATTTATTTATTTTCATTTATTTATTCATTTTTATTTATTTATTTATTTATTTTTATTTTATTTTTTTGACGGGAACAAATAATGAAGATTTTATAAATTTATCTATTTCTTTGAGAGTTTCCTCACAGAATAGGGCAGGGGAGTTTATTGACCGTCATCCTTAATTTGTCATTAGAGTTAAATTCATTGCCTAAAGAAGCACAAAGGGGTTTAAACAAAAGTTACTGGAATAAATAAAAATTCTAAGTTTGATGAGTAATGCACTCTCCGGAATTATTCGCTGAAAAATAGCGTCTTTACCGAAAAACGAAAAAAAAAAAACCCAGTTCGTTCACATAGTTTTTGAATAAGAGCACTTGCTAATCTGATACGTTTGCAAACAAAAGTTATTTTTAAAATGTGTCAGAAAGTAACCAGTATAAACTTGAGAAGAAACTGCTGAAACTTTTTTTTCAATTTTAGTTTCTCATATAATGAAATGCGACATCTAAAAAAACAATTCAAAAAATTCATAATGTAGTAAAATTTATTTTCAGCAATTGATGACCATACTAATGTGTACGACTTCTTTTTTGCAGTCCTTATAGGATCTACAGAATTAATACACACCGCGTAACACACTAAAAATTTGATAAGTTTAAACTTGCATTTCACAGCTAAAAACGCAAATCCATAGCAATAATAGATTATAGTCAATCTTAAAACCGCCTTTTTATGCGTAAAGGAATGATAAGTGTTATGGACTCCATAATCTAAAAAACGTTTGTAAACAAATAGTCCAGGCAATAGGGAATTTTACCTAGTAAAATTAATGGTAGTTCTGGAAATCGGATTACTTCATGTTTTTTGTGTCGCTGAATCCGAATTTGTAACTTCCCACCAAAATTTCCCCCGGCAGCCCCGCCAAATTTTGGTAAAAAGCCCCCCAAAAAAGGTTTTTTTTAAAAAAATCAATTTTTTTATTCTTTTAGGGGAAAAGTATCTAGAAATTCAGAAAGTTGACAAAATTTGCAACAAATTAGATAGATGACATTATGACTTAGGATGAAGGGGAAGGGGGGATCTGCCTCGAAACATGCACGCGGTGCTGTGTGAACTAAGTTGCGCAATTCCACTTAACCACTCACACGTTTATTTTCGCCCTCCCATCTCCCCTCCGAACTTTCCTTATAAGGTTTACTTTAAGTTTTTTGGGTGACTGAATCCGAATTTTTAACTTATCCCAAAATCCCCCCCCCCCCCCGAAACCCCCAAAATAGTTATTATTAACTTAAATTTCTTATTATTTTAGGGGAAAAGCATTACAAAATTCAGAAACTAGACAAAATTTGCAACAAATAGGATATACGACATTATGACGTAGGATAAACGGGGAGAGAGGGGGCTGCCTCGGAAATTCCCCGCGCGCTTTTCTCAAAAACCAAATTTTTTCAAAAAATCAATTTTTTGGGGGGTGGGGGGTGGGGGGGGGAGGGTTGCCGTGTGAAATTTTGTTGGGAAGTTACAAATTCAGATTCAGTGACCCAAAAAACATAAAGTGAGTCGAAATCCAGAACTAGTATTAATTTTGCCAGGTAACATCCCCTATTGCCTGGACATCATAACTTAGTGCACGTAGCGCCGCAGTGCATGTTCAGAGGCAGCACTCCCCCTCCCGTTCATCCTACGTCATAATGTCATGTATCGCATTTGTTGCAAATTTTGTCTAGTTTCTGAATTTCTTAATGCTTTTCCCCTAAAACAATAAGAAATTTAAGTTAAAAACAACTATTTGGGGGAGGGGAGTTCGGGGGTGGGGGAATTTTGGAGGGAAGTTAAAAATTCGGATTCAGCAACCCAAAAAACTTAAAGTAAACCTTATAGAGAATGTTCGGAAGGGAGATGGGAGGGCGAATGTAAACGTGTGAGTGGTTAAGTGGAATTGCGCAACTTAGTTCAAGCAGCACTGCGCGCATGTTCCGAGGCAGATCCCCCCTTCCCCTTCATCCTAAATCATAATGTCATATATCTGATTTGTTGCAAATTGTGTCTACTTTCTGAATTTCTAGATACTTTTCCCCTAAAACAATAAAAAAATTGATTTTTTTAATAAAAACATTTTTTTTGGGGGGGGGGGGGATTTTATCAAAATTTGGGGGGGTTGCCGGGGGAAATTTTGGTGGGAAGTTAAAAATTCGGATTCAGTGACCCAAAAAACATATAGTAAGCCTTTTTCCAGAACTACCATGAATTTTGCTAGGTAGAGCCCCTATACGGTCTCTATTGCCTGGACTAAAAAGTTATTTTTAAAATGTGTCAGAAAGTAACCAGTATAAACTTGAGAAGAAACTGCTGAAACTTTTTTTACAATTTTAGTTTCTCATACAATGAAATGCGACATCTAAAAAAACAATTCAAAAAATTTATAATGTAGTAAAATTTATTTTCAGCAATTGATGACCATACTAATGTGTACGACTTCTTTTTTGCAGTCCTTATAGGATCTACAGAATTAATACACACCGCATAACACACTAAAAATTTGATAAGTTTAAATGCATTTCACAGCTAAAAACGCACATCCATAACAATTATCGATTATAGTCAATCTTGAAACCGATTTTTTATGCGTAAATGAATGATAAGTGTTATCCACTCCATAATCTAAAAAACGTTTGCAAACAAAAGTTATTTTTAAGATATGTCAGAAAGTAACCAGTATAAACTTGAGAAGAAACTGCTGAAACTTTTTTTTTTCAATTTTAGTTTCTCATACAATGAAATGCGATACCTAAAAAAACAATTAAAAAAATTCATAATGTAGTAAAATTTATTTTCAGCAACTGATGACCATACTAATGTAATTCTTTTTTTCAGTCTTTATATGTTCTACAGAATTAATACACACCGCGTAACACACTAACAATTTGATAAGTTTAAACATGCATTTCACAGCTAAAAACGCACATCCAGCAATTATCAATTATAGTCAATTCTGAAACCGAAATGACGCTCCGGTAAAGTGTTAGGTGAAGACGAAAGAGCAGTCGTAAAAAGTTAGAACTCTGATTTTCTGGTCAGAATGGGGGAAAAAAATGGCCATGCCTTTTTTTTTTTTTTATGTCCAATTTTTTTGCCATTCTGACCAGAAAATCAGAGTTCTAACTTCTTAGGACTGCTCTTTCATCTTCACCTGACACTTCATTTATAATGGCTGTTGCATAATAATGGAAGCCACCAGTCCATCAGAAGGAAATTATCCATTCCAAAGGTATAATCCTTCATTTGGTGACCCTTTCTTCTGCCGCCCGGGGCACATGCTCCACCCCCCCCCCCTTATTTTCGGCCATGTGAGGAGGTATACAAACCACTTAGATGTCACATTTTGACTTTCAAAAGGTTGTTAAGGTCCCTTCAGATTTCTGAAAGGGATCCTCTTTCAGAAATCTGATACTAAAAAATAGATGTGATGGTTATGTTTCTTAGCTTTCGATAATTGGTTCTTATTATTTTTTAGTGCTGAATCCAAAAATGATCTTCATTTTTTACCATACCATTATGTCAGGATTTTGCACAAATCGCAAATTTTTAAAAAGTCGAAATATTGCGAAAATCTGCTACTATAAAGAAGACGTAACCTTTTTTTTCATAATAAGTTATTCATATATTTGTTTATACTATGCATTTTTACAGTTAAGCATGTAAAATAATGTGTATTTAAAATCCTTAAAATTTTATTCATGTGTGGAAGTTTCTTTGAATCGCTCATGCTCTACTTCGCGCTTTTTCTTTTATCTTCTCTTTGGAGTTCATCTCGGTGTTTTATTTTGGAGGTTGGTAAGACTGGGAAATTTCTCGCAGATGTATTTAAAATATTTACCTGCTTTTGTTAAGGCTTTGACAAATTGCTTTCAGATATTTTCGCTATTTTTTTTACTTTTTAACTTTGAAATTTATGATTTGCGAAAATCCCGACATGATAGTTAAAAATAAAGGTCATTTTCGGATTCAGCGGTATAAAATACATATAAATCAATTATCAAAAGGTAAAAAACACAACCATCGCATCTATTTTATAGTAGCAGATTTTCGCTATTTTTTTACTTTTAATCTTTGAAATGTACAATTTGCGAATGATTCTGATGGGGTGGTTACAAATAAAGGTCATTTTCGGGTTCAGCGCTAAAAAATGCGTAAAAATGAATTATCAAATGTTTAAAAATACAATCGTTGCAGGCTTTTGTTATTAACGTTGTTAAAACTTCACTATAACTGAAAATAATAATAATAATAATAATTACCATAGTATATGAGTAAAAAGAAAAAGAAAAAAATAAGACATCTAATAAATAAATTCTGTTATACCGTTTTAAATTTTTAGACCTAAGTAACAACAAATCATATTTTGATGAGACGGGGATTATATAATAAGACTGTTGGTTAACCCCAAGTGTTTCGGTTAATCGGACGTAGGAAAATAGGAGTCTATAATACTTTGAAATCGCATTAATTATTTCATATTCATTTAATAATTAACTGCAAGGAATGATTTGACCAACAGAAATTATGATTACATTGATCATATGTCATTCGATATCGCCCCCCCCCCCCCTCACACACACCAAAAAAAAAAAAAAAAAAAGATTCTCTGAATCCGCCCCTGGGTCGGGTTGACTTTCTTTATTTCGGATTGTCTTTTGACATTTGCAGGCCGGGTTCAAGTTGATTGATTTTCAAGTAAATGTCCAAAAATATTTTTTCAGGTGAAAACCTATATATAATAGGGTTTTCGAAAATTGGATATATTTATTGAACACTTTTTCAATTACCAACACCTTTATAATTTTACGTTTTTTCCTCTGAATAATGGATACCACCAAATCTACAGACACATAACGTGTGTGCGCGCATAAGTTATTACTGATACTTTTTTTTTTTTTATGGTGCATAAATAACGAAATGTTGGCAATATTTTTCATATTCCAAGAGAAGAACAAGTTGGAAATTGTACGTCAAATGTGGCAAATGAGGTGCGTTCGTACTATAACTAGTTTTATAAATATTCAGATTTTGCTACATCAGTCGTTGCACTCTTATGCAAAAATGCCTGAATACAAAATTTATTACGATTCTATATATTTAATTCAGTAATACAGAAATAATATGACTCCATCTTAAATCATCATCACTATGTCATCACCATGGCAACCTAGAATCATTACCTATCATTGGATATCATTGAAGTAATTACATATGATAGCATTTAATAGAACGAAGAAAACTTTTAATAATCTCTTTAAGTTTTGATTCGATTTTCATAAAATTTAAAATGACCCGACAAAATTCTGGAACGATTATCTATATTATATTTCAATCCATTCGGTTGGGTAGTTTTTGTGCCGTTATATGCGAACAGACGGACGGACCAGACGACGGCTGTACGTGCTACGTATTTATATTAATTACATTTCCCCATAGATCATAATGCAATGGAATACTTTTGAGTGTCTCTGTAAATAAACTATGAACGCTACATACTTTATTTTTCAATACCGAACATGGCATAATAAATCTCAATAACATGTATCAATTACAGAAAAATCCAACTATATTAATATGCTTAACCACATTCATTAATCAGATACATGATTCAATCAGTGGAAATAGTGTCATAATTGAAAAGAAAAATTACAATGGATTTCATAAAATGTAAGCAAATTA
This sequence comes from Maratus speciosus, assembly GCA_963932465.1. Lineage (NCBI taxonomy): Eukaryota > Metazoa > Arthropoda > Arachnida > Araneae > Salticidae > Maratus > Maratus speciosus. The sequence goes on along the minus strand of OZ010794.1, from coordinate 71,439,750 downwards.
AAAGGATTGCATTAAATTATTCACTAATTTTGAAAGAACAGAATACAGATGATTGTGAAAATAGTATTAAGTAACCTGTGTAAACAAAATAACAATAAGTAATGTATCTTAGAAATAAAATATATTATAATAAAAAATAAAATGTGAAAATAGCGCGCAGAGCATAATTTAAACGTACAGGTTTTGAAGGCTACGAAAAATACCAAATTCGAGCAAAATGCGAAAAAATGAAACTTCTAAAAAAAGAACATTAGCCGCTCTAGGTCTACTATCTCCGAACTATCTCCGTAAGTAACTATAAAGAAAGATAACAGCTTAGCGCGAAATCCTTTGTGAATGAAAGAAAGGAGTGAAGTTCCTCCTCAGTCCTCAGTAGGGTCGCTATTGCCTCAGGTCATATAAGAGGGGCTTTGTTACTGTAGTAGCCAGAAACTCACTCATAGCTTAACTTTATCTACAGAGCAATAATTTACGGGCGTATTTGTGTTACGCATTTTCCTGAATTTGTGAGTGAGCAATTTTCTCGTCATCAGGTTTTGGAAATCTTTTTTTTAAAATAAGTGTTGCCTGCTACAAAAAAAGTTTACAAAGCCAGGTCCTGATTTATTAGGATAAGCAATTATAAATTTATTATTTTTGGAAGCCCCTGTTTCAGTATACCTGAGTAGAAGTACATAATACTATACTAATCAAAATATGAGCAAACATTAGGTGTCAGGTTGTAGTTTAGGCTAAATTATATAAGCAGGGTCCAACTCAAACTATTTAAGGGTCCGGGGCAAGCAGGGCCGAAACTAGGGGGGGGGGGGCAGAGGGGGCGTGTACTCCGGGCGCCAAATGAAGGATTATACCTTTGGAATAGATCATTTTCTTCTGATGGACTGCCGGCTTCCATTATTATGAAACAGCCATTATAAATGAAGTGTTAAAAAAAATTATGGCCATTTTTTTTTTTCATTTTGACCAGAGTTCTAACTTTTTACGGCTTCTCTTTCATTTTCACCTAACACTTCATTTATGACGTCTGTTTCATAATTATGGAAGCCGACAGTCCGTCAGAAGAAAATAACTCGGTTAAAATTCTCTTTGTAAATATACTTTTCGGAAGAGGGGGGGGGGGGCGGGGGCGCCAAAATCCATGTTTGCTCCCATGTTGCATGAATCCATGTTGCAAAAGGCTAGTTTCGGCCCTGGGGGAAAGCCTCATTCTGGGGCCCTCCTTCTATGTATTCATAGAAATTGCTTGTGAATTATCCTTAAGTGACTAATAAAATTTTAGTTGTAATAAATTCATATGCATTGTATATACATAAATCATTGATTTTTTTTTTTTTTTTTTAATCAAAAAGGATTTGGATTACTTATGACCAGTTTTAATCATTTGACATCATCTTATCTATAATTCTGATTAATTTCATGAAGGCTCCTCAAATAAACCCGATCTGTGCAGTTCTCTAATTTTTTCTCTCTCTGCAAATATATATATATATATGTGTGTGTGTGTGTGTGTGTGTGTGTGTGTCGCATTAAAAAAAATAACTACGTTAATTTTACTAGTTATCTTCAATTATATTCAAGCCGGAGTTACAATAAGTATAAAATGAAATAATGTATTCTTATTGGAACTTATCAACTGAAAGATGTGTGATATAAATCAGTTGGACAGTTTGTGTGGGGAAATAAATGCAAACATCTAAATAACAACAACAACAACAAAAGTAGGGAAAGTGGGAGAACGTAACACACAGTTAATTTCAACACAGTTAATGTTAGCAAAATAAATTGTGCTACTTTATTAAAGAAACTAGTGAATTTGATTTTTTCATGATATAGTAATTAACAAAATATTTCTTTTATTTATTTATTTATTTGTATTCTTAATACTTTGCAGCATTTTAAAAAGTTGTTTATAACTTTTCTGACAGATAATTATCGATGAACTGTCATAAATATGCTTGGATCCAAATGAAATAAGCATATCTCAAGTCAAAAGGATTAGCACGAATTTTCTCTAGCATGACCCCTATTGAAAACAAAGTGTGTATAATTTATATTTCGTTCACACATTTAGAGGGACACTGAAAAAAAATTGGAATATATATATGGGAGATAAATGTTTGAAGTATGTTATACTAATATTATACTAATTCAAATATTACGAAATTTATAAACACAGTAATATGTTTTCTGTAGGAATTGGTGCGCGTAGTACTATGCAGAAATTCTGGTATGATGGCAGGTGTTTTTCTTTTTCTTTTTTTTTTTTTTTTTTTATAAAAAAGGTGGTTTAGTTGGCAACACTGACTTGTTGACAACTCTCAAAATGATTTGCAGTACAATTTATTTTACCTAATTTTATAGAATCATTTAAAAATTAAATAAGCAATTTGAAACAATTGAAAAAAAAAGTAATTTTCTCTCTATTTCTTTTCTTTTCTGTTTCTCCTTCTTTTTTTAAGTAACTCATTAGTTAGCATCTAATTCATGGCAAGCATTTCCCCCCACAGATCATAAAATAACGGGATTATTTGTGTGTCCCTGTAATTGCTCTATAAATATCTCACATTCTATTTTCAACAAAATATGCCATGTAACTTCAATAACATGCCAATTCAGTAAAAATCCACGTACAGCCGTCATCCAGAAGCAATTTCTACGCACCGCAAAATTAAAATAAAGCTATTCGATTTCTAGAGACGGACAAATGGCAGACAGAAAACCGAAGTCATAAACACTTTTCAACTATGTTTAAAGTGTTAATAAAAATAAATAAATACCAACAGGATAATTACAGTTCACCCCTACAACCTCCCTCTTGACAGTCCAATGCTTTGACACAGTACCTTCTGTGATTTGCAATCGAACAGTTTTTAATTTTTCGATAAATGAATTACATCTTGAGTTATAGGCGATTGTTGTCTGAAGATAAGTGGTTTATTTCTTCCTTTCCTGTGCTGTCGCGTCCAGAAATTCGGTTCAAAACAAAACGCCAACTTTGACAGCATTCGCTGAAAATTTGTGTCTTTACCGAAAAACGAGAAAAAAAAAAGTTCGTTTACGTAGTTTTTGAATAAGAGCACTTGCCAATCTGATACATTTGTAAACAAAAATTATTTTTAAAATGTGTCAGAAAGTAACCAGTATAGACTTGAAAAAAAAAAAAAAAAAAAAAAAAAAAAAAAAAACTGGTGAAACTGCTTTTTTTCTTTTCTTACAATGAATTGAAATATCTAAATAAGCAATCTAAAAATACATAATGTAGTAAAGTTTATTTCCAGTAATTGCTGTCCATACTAATGTGTCCAATTTCTTTTTTGCAGTCTTTATATGATCTTTAGAATTCATATACACTGCGTAATACACAAAAAATTTGGTAACTTTAAACATGCATTTCACAGCTAAAAACGCACATCCAGCAATTATCAATTATAATCAATTCTGAAACCGAAATGACGCTCCTGCAACAATGAATTCCCGGCCCGACCCAAATCTGCAGAAAATCTAGAGAAAAAAAAAATCAGCCTTAGCCCAGTCCGCGTATTGTGAAAGGAAATTGGCCCGACTCTGTAGATATTGTCGGAGGTAGTGTTGCCAATTTATCGAATTTTTTTATTCAAAATATCTACCAGAATTTCCGAATAGTTACATTCACGTTATTAAACCACGGAACGTCTACCATTAAATAAATAGCAAATTATTACTCGAAATTTCTGGTTGATCAATAAAATAAAAAGAAAATTGCCCAGTTAAACTGATGATATTGAGCTCACAGGCTATTCGCACTAATTGTATATCATACTCTTATTTCAAAGAATAATGCCCTTCGAAAAATAAATGAAGGGATTAGCCCCCGTTTCCCCCCTTTATACTTAACCAAAGAACCTCCAAACTCTTTAACGTAATAAACTGGCATACCAAATTTGAAGCAAATCAGATAATTATGCATGAAAAACCATTTCGCTAAATTAAAGGGTGTATTAGCTCCCCCATTTCCTCTTTTATGCTGAACCAATAAACCTTCAAATCTAATCAGAAAAGCTCCTTATCAGAATGAACCTAGAAAAAAAATTAAACTAAATTAGATAATTTTGCATGAAAACCCATTTATCTAAATTAAGGAGAGGGGGCACCTGCCCCACTTTTCCCCTTTTATACTTAACCAATGAACCTCCAAATCAAATTAAGAAAGCCATATCGGAATAAATTAGTATATCAAATTTGAAGCAAATCGAATAATTCTGCATGAAAAACCCATTTATAAAAATTAAAGGGGGGGGGACTAGCCCCCGTCCCTCCTTTATACTTAACCAATTAATCTCCAAATCTAATCAAGGTAGCTCCTTAACTTAATAAACCGGTAAACGAAATTTGGAACAAATCCAATAATTCTGCATGAAAAACAGTTTCTACCCTATCACTACATTTCAATTAAGACCCTGCGACCCTTGGGGCCTGATACAGGGGCCCTTGAAGTTTTAGTGCATTAAATTGTTAATAAATTGCTTTCTTTTTATCTGATCTTCATTTTTGGGGTACTTTTTCCATTTAGTTATTCTCCCGTTTCTCCATTCCAGTTAAGATGATGAGCCAGTCTAGGGTCCCGTAGAGCCCGTTTCAGGGCTCCTTGAACTTTTTATGTGCCATGCATTTTCACCCCCTAATTTTCTCACCTTCCCAGGCGTAATTTTAAAATTGAGTCTTGGACTCTTCTCCCTAGACTAACACCCACATATTTTATTGGGGCCCTAGGGCACTTTCTTAAGCATTTCTCCAATTTTTTGTGCATTTCTTTCAAATTATATTCATTTAAAAATATAAATTCATACAAAATTGGATTAAATTAGACATGAAATGAAAATTGAAATGTTAGTTCTAGAGTTGATATTGATGCCTGCGATTTTTTAATTAAGTTTGAAGTCAACTGTATAGTAAGTACTGCTTACACTCTTTTAATTAACTCAACTTTATTTTTTGTACTTAAAGATTGTAAGAAGTATCTTGTAATCGATATCACTGCCCTTTTTTCCCCCTGTTTTTATGACTTAGAAACGAAAGAAAGTAAATTTATATATTTTTCAATCAATTTTATTTTGCCCTTGCTAACAAGCCTAATTTTAGCGGTGGATTTGAAATAATTGCGATCCAAATTAAAGAATTGTAAAGACAGTTTTTTGAACTTCATGAAATTCAAAATTCCCATTAAAATATTACAAAAGAGTGTTTTTCTTTTTTTTCTTTTTTTTTTTTTTTACTTTTTATGAGCATATTTATTTTCCCAAACATTGGAGATAGATAATAAATATTTAGAAAGCTAAAATTATATTTGATCATTTGTACTAAGACTGGAAGTACTGCCTACAGGATTTCACTTCAGTAGGAAAGAATTTTTTGAATAAAGTAAATACTGTAATGCAAGTGTGTTTTCCGAAAATATTTAATAAAAATAAAAATAAACAAACCATAGATTTATTTATTTATTGAAGAAGAAATTTGAAAGAGATCTAAAGCTAGAAGAGGAAGAAGGGTTGGGGGGAGGGCCAGTATGGTTAGTTCTCAACCTGAAAATATTTTTGCCCTACATATTCGAGTATCGATTTAAAATAATTGTTGATAAGTGATTCTCCGCTTCTTTTTTAAGCTCAACTTTTTTGAATAAAACAATAAATCGCAAAATTTTCATACATTTTTCTCTGGATATTCTCCATTAATAATAAATTTGTCCTGCCATACAAAATGCAGCTTGTAGCATTTTTGCTTTTGTAAAGATTTCCATTACTGCTTCACCATAACTGAAACTAATGAGTTGATATAGCTTGACTGTAATCGTACAACTGTCATCACAAAAAGAGAAAATTTATCGTGAGCAGAGGGTGATTCTTTGAAACCTGAATGCTGAAGGAATAGCATACACCATCGTTTCACATACCGGCCGCTTATATAACCGATTACTTACTATCCTGTCATTGTTATGCCTTGGGGTCTTTTCTACTACGTCCAAATCATTCTTTTGCTATCTTTATTATAACATCACAGATGGTAAAAATCTGTGGAATCACAATTAGAAGGAATTGGAATATCAAAAGCATTATTCAGAAAAAAGAGGAAAGGATTTGCATTGCGAATGTCATCCATAACTAATTGAAAACTATTTCGTAGCTCTTCTCAATTCAAAGTAAGACTTCTGCATCGGATCAGTAACGCACTGTTATTTGAACCCGACTTGTTTTTTACTTTTGCAGGTCGGGCTAGGGTTGATTGATTTTCAACTAAATGTCCAAAATATTTTTTCAGGTTAAAATCTATATATAATAGGGTTTTCGAAAATTGGATATATTTAGTGAACACTTTCAATTTCCAACACTTTTATATTTTACGCTTTTTCCTCTGAATAGTGGATACCACCAAATTTACAGATACATAAAGTGCGTGTGCGCATAAGTTATTACGAATACTTTTTTGTATGGTGTATCAATAACGAAATGTTGGCAATATTTTTCACATTCCAAGAGAAGAAAAACAAGTTGGAAATTGTACGTCAAACGTGGCAAATGAGGTGCGTTCCTGCGTTCGTACTGTAACTAGTTTTATAAATATTCAGATTTTGGTGCAACAGCTGTTGCACTCTTATGCAAAAAATGCCTGAATACAAAATTTATTACGATTCTATATATTTAATTCAGTAATACGGAAATAATATGACTATATCTTAAATAGGACGTCATCACCATGGCAACATAGAATCATTACCTATTATGGGATATCATTGAATTAATTACGTATGATAGGATTTAATAGAAGGAAGAAAACTTTTAATAATATCTTAAGTTTTGATTCGATTTTCATAAAATTTGAAACAACTCGACAAAAATTCTAGACCGATTATCTTTATAAATTTCAAACCATTCGGTTGGGTAGTTTTTGCGCTGCTATATGCGGCATTCAGACGGAACCGACGATGACTGTAGGTGCTACGTATTTATATAATTACATTTCCTCATAGACCATAATATAATGGAATGCTTTTGAATGTCTCTATAAATAAACTAAGAACTTCGTAATTAAATGACGTTTTCTATTTTTTTGATAAAGCGAAAATATCTGTTAGAAAATACAATCAAAGTTAGCGTTTTGAATCGGATTTTTCGAAGCGATAGCATAGGAAAGGATAAAAAGCTGTCGTCACGTGACAAAAATCTCTTGTAACTCAATAAGTAATTTATTTATCAAAAAATGGAAAATGCTATTTGTTTTCAAATCGCTTCAATAGTCATACCTGTTATTTTTATGCTATTATAGTTAAAAATGAGTCAAAAAATTTGTCAGAAAGTTTCGCTTTGAGGAGCAGGGAATTTGAGAACCAGACATATTCCCAATGATTCCATTATGGCTGTTACTATTTTTACAAAACATATTGCCTACCTGACACATTCATGGCTTTGACATCTCTAAGCTTAAGCCTGGGCTCTGACACAATGTAACTGTTTGATGGGGATCTGATCTCGACGCATTTTTGTACTGATGTTGTCAAACTAGCATCGGCTTCTGTGTCACATTTATACTTAAATCGTTTCTCAAGTGCACTGCTCAACAAGCCCGAAAATTTCTGACACATTTACATTTCATTTTTAAACGTAAAAACAACACAAGATTGGCAGGGATGGAAGCGATTTCTAATCGAAATGAGTTTTTCGTTTTTTGATAAATAAATTGATAAGTAGTGTCTATGAGCAATAAATGCTGATATTCCGTTTTCAATTGTGGTATGCTTCTTTACCATTTTTAACCTTTTTTTCCCATATTATTTGGTGTATCTAAATTTAGAACAGCCCTGGTACTCTAGTGTTTTTAGTGATTATTTAAAAGTCGGGATTCACCTCAGCTCATAAATACTGCGCTCCGAAGACCTGCGGAACAGCGCTTCTGAAATACGGAAGCCTAAATTGTCTTTTTCTATTCCTCCGATCTACCATCTTTTGCGTCTTTCTTCCGAAGGCCTTACATATTTGATGTAGCGTGTCGTACACATAGGAGCATACTTCCATCTAGTGCTTACAAATCTGTCTCAGTCCGTTTTCTGTCTCAGTATTTAAAAATGGCGACGAGGAATTCCGGAATTATTCGCAACAGTATCTGCTGTTTTTACTCGCTGCTTTTTGTTCATGTTTGTAAAATATTCTTAATGATCAACTTATTAGCTCCTCGCGTTGCTTAATTTGCACTGAAGTTCATAGGAACGCAGCTCCAGTACTTCTTAATTTTTAATTAATATTTAAATGTTAGTCGGCACCCACCAGAGTTTATAAACAATGCTCACATAATCCCCGAGTGTTCTGTCGATACAAAGAAATCCTTGGTGAATACGATTTTTGGAAATTTTCCCACTCCCTGATTTCATTCTTTTTGCTCTCTTTATTTACTAGATTTTATTATATAGAAATGAATATTAGATGTAGTAAAAATATATTTTGTTATATACGAATATAAATATATATATATATATATATTCTGAAAAAAAAGAAATTGCTTTAAATTTTTTAAATACTTTTTGAAATTAAAAAAAAAAATGTGAATATAAGGGGGGGGGGGGGCTGTTGCACTAAAGTTTTTATTGGTGCAAAATGTTAGAGCTCTGGTACGTTTTTTGTTATAAATTAAGCCCTGTATGTATATATATAGATAGATATGTATATATCATACAAAAAGCTTCACAAAAGAATTCGAATATTTTTCTGCCTATAGATGGTAATTGCTAAAAATTGATTCACAAATGTGTTATACGTTTTCCAAATTATTTACTTAGACTCACCTTATTACAGTGTGAAATTTTGTTAGAGTATTCTGGATGTGTTGGGAAGTCTTTCATAATCTATGCTTTATGCATAATTTTTGTTTCCTTTTACTTACTGTAAATAAATTGAAAACAAAATATGCAAAATTGTTTAAATGCCCAAGATTTTACTCAGGCTCCAAAATATTTGAATACATGTAATATATTTTAAAATAAAAATCAGTCATTCACAGCATTTTGGTAAAGTGTCTTTCACGTGATTAACCTACACGTTAAGCTATCTAAAAAACGCGAAATGAATAATTAAATAAAACAAAGAAATCAAAGACGTTTATCATTCACTTTTTCATAAATTAAGAAAGAAAGTTGCCACAGTATTACTAGTAAGCGGGAAAAAAATCTCAATTGATACGGCTAGGAAAGAATGAAATACAGGCCCGGTTGCGGCCGAATCTCGAGAAAAAATTTAAGGCCTCATCCGTACTGGCAGGGCTGATTCTGAGTAGAAATTTTATTCCTCTGCTTAGTTGCAACATACCTAAATTAAGAAAAAAAAAACTTATAGGGTACAGCAGGCTTCAGGGGCTTCGTCAGAGAAATTAATTCAAAAATGGGCACCGCGAGACAAAAAGTTTGGGAACCACTGATTTAAAACACAGAATTTGATTTTTGGAAAAATGCTGTATTTTCTCTCTCTCTCTCTGTCTCTCTCTCACACACACAAAAATAAATAAATAAATAAAATAAAAATATTATTCGAGAACTTGACTAAAGGTATCAGATATCGGTTCCCCTTTTTTTTCTTCTCCCTGTCTCTCTTTCTATTTTCTTTTTTGTTGCATTATCTGCAAAGCCTGGTTCTTTGTTCTTACATTTTTTGTATATGATATAAATTTAATAAATAAATGGTATCGTTTATGGAGAGAAAAGAAGAAAATATGTGTAAACTTAATCTAAATAAGTAAAAAATAAAAAAGTAACAAAGTTTAAAAGCTTGTTAGCTAAAGGTGTTTTGCTAATGTACTTTGTTAAAGAAATTGGACAATTTGATTTTTTTCATAAAATAGTAATTAACGAAATTCTATATTCTTAATATATTCAACATTGTTTAAAGGTATTTGTAACTAATGTAAATCTTTCTGTCAAAATACCGCTAATATATATTTATTTATTTATTTTATTTTCATTTAATGAAAATAAACTTGAAATAATATATATTATCAGAATATATAGATATATATACCTTTTGACTACAAGAGTTCAATGTTCCGTTTTACCACATACGAAACCAAAAGTCAAATTTTTTTCTATGGCATTTTTCTTTTTGGCAAGTGAGAACAAAAAAAAAAAAAAAAGAAAAAGAAAAAGAAAAAAGAAAAGAAAGAAAGAAACCGGAGCGAAATTTGAGAAAATAATATTATCTACCGAAAAATTAAAAATACATTATAATTTTATAAACTAAGTAAAAATAAAAGAAAAAAAATGCTAAATTTTCTTCCCTTTTACCGCGAATCAAATCAAAAAAGGGAAGAAAATTCTTTTTCCAGCAAAATAGACATTATTCAAAGTTGTGTTCTTTCGATTAGTGACTGGTTTTAGTTGTCAAATTGTCGTTATGTTAATTGTCTAACTAAAGGAGGGTTTCTTTTCAGTAGAGCGGATGTTGCCCATGGAAGTAAGGTGTTTCCTCAGGCAAAGACTGCTTGTATCTTCTTTTCTTCAGGTCATATGAGAGGTTGTGATCAATATTAGGAAGCCAGAATAAGCTTATCTTTATCTCCAGGAATCTTGTCTGTGATTCGCACTCGTTTGTGTTTTCCTGAATTTTGGTTTGAATATTTTTTTCCTGGTTAAATTTTAGATTTTTTTTTTTTTTTTTTTTTTAAATAAATGTTACTTGGCACTAAAATTGTCCTTAATGAATTTCTCTTAAAAACAATAAACTACTAAGCTGTTATATTAAAATTTGAATCATTAATTTTCTTATGACGTAACTCTTTTTTTTTTATATAGAAGGCGTAGTATATGGGAAGCAGAGAGCGCAAGGGAAACACCCGCACTCTCTTACTAAATCTTTGAAAATTGTTTTGGTCAAAAAGAATTTGGGTGACTTACGGCCAATTTTAATCATTATTTCATCATCAGCCAATTTTAATCATTGGCCGGGACAGCTCCCTGCATGCCCCTGCATTAATCAGGCACTGATAATACACAAGTCCAGTCTTAGAAGTACACAACTAGATGCTTACTATAGAATATAATGTACAAGGCATTTACCATTAATTTACAGTGACATACAAAATAATTGGGTTACAGTATTGCCTGTGGATCATAATTGCCGAAAGGATATTTTCCATTGTATATGCGTTTTTATTTTCTAACACTGGTGAGAAATATTTAAGAATTCAGTTCTGCAATCCTTTAACTTACGTAAGTATACTCGTATTTTCATGTAAATGATATAAGTATTCAGATTTACCATGGCATGTTCGGTATTGAAAATGAAATTTGTGGTATTTATAGTTCATTTACAGGGGCACTCAAAATAATTCCATTACATTAGAATCTATGGGAAATAATCTTTTTGTTGTATTTTAATGACATTATAATATTTTAAACATACTGAAATGAATACATAACGCGGCAGTGCATTACAAGATGCCTACTATAAAATAGGGTATGATTTATCATTCATTTACAAAGACACACAAGAGCAGCGTTGAATTCAGGGGGTGGTCCGGGGGCGGCATTCACCACGGAGCAGTGAGCTGTCCCCCCCCCCCCCGGAAGTTTTGAGATTTTGTGTTTTCAATAGTCAAAAAGTGCAATCCCCCCACAATAACATAAACCACGCCCGGATAAAAGTGTCTGAATTCAACACTACACAAGATAATTCAATTACAGCATTGTCTGTGACAATAATTGCTGAACACAGAATTCTAAGCCTAATTTAAGTATTAATCTTAGAATTCTGTGTTGCTGAAAATGCGTTTTTACCTTTAGCAGGCGTTTTTAAATCACAAAATTTTGCAATATTCCTCTTTTTTTTGCAGAAATTCTAGAAAAGATATGTACAGCGCACAAAAGAACGGTCTATGGGTAAAATTCGTTTGCAATGTATTTTTATAATGCCGTAATGTAACGGAATTCTTAATTTCAATGTTAATATTGTCAAACATTATTCAAAACCCTCTTCAAAAGGTTTTCCCCATAGGCAGGAATGTAACCGAATTCTTTTAAATGTCCCTGTAATGGAACTGCTACGCACTTCATTTTCAATATCGAACAAGCCATAGTGAATATCAATAACATATATCAATTTCATGACGATCTGACGGCATTTACGTGAGTTAGAGATCAGACAGACGGCAGACAAATCGAATACAAAAACACTTTTCAACTATATTGGAAGGTGTTAAAAAGCGTAATCGACAGATTTTTTTTTTCTCGCGTCTACGGAGTGACTAACATTAAAATGAAAATGTTAATTTCTTCAAAGATTACAATCATTACATCAATTACATTTTTTCTATCTTAACCACTCTGAAGCATAAATAAATATGCAAACATGGCAGATTTTAATTTTGGATGCCTGAAATTAATTTTTTAAAACTTTCCATCGTAGCTCAAAAGTGATTATGCATACGGTTTGTCTGTCTGCCATCTGTCGTAGCTCTAACTCGCGTAAATGTACTCAGATCATCATGAAACTGATATATGTTATTGATATTCACCATGGCATGTTCGGTATTGAAATTGAAACGTGTAGCAGTTACACCTTTTTTACAGGGACATTCAAAAGAATTCCATTACATTACGGTCTACGGAGAAAAATCTGACCCAGTCGAACCCTACTGACACACACAGTATTAAAAAAGAAAAGTGCCCAGTTAAACTAATGGCATTGAGCTCACAGTCTATTCACACTAATTGTAAATTATACTTTTATTTCAAAGAATAATACCTTTCGAAAAATAAATTAAGGGGGGATTAGCCTCCTCCCTATTTCACATCTTTATACTTAACCAATGAGCCTCCAAATCTCACCAGGGAAGCGTCTTATCAGAATAAACCGGTATACAAAATTTGAAGCAAATCGGATAAAAATATATCTATTTATCTAAATTAAGGGGATATTACACCCCCCGATCCCCCCCTTTTATACTTAAACTATCAATCTCCAAATCTAATCAGGGAAGCGCCTTATCGGAATAAACCGGTATACCAAATTTGAAGCAAATCGGATACGAAAACTCATCTTTGTAAATTAAGGGGTATTACACCCCCCCCCTCCCCCGATTCCCCCTTTATACTTAAACAATGAACCTCCAAAACTAATCAGGGAAGCGCCTTATCAGAAATAACCGGTATACCAAAATTGAAGCAAATCTGATAATTCTGCACGGAAAACCCATTTATCTAAGTTAAGGGTGGATTAGACCCCTCCCCCGTACCCTCCCTTATACTTAACCAATGAACCCCAAAACTAATAAGGGAAGCGCCATACCGTTATAAACCGGTATACCAAATGTGAAGCAAATCGGATAAGAAAACACATTTTCTAAATTAAGGGGATAGTACCCCTCCGATCCCCCTTTATACTTAACCAATGAACCCCCAAAACTAATCAGGGAAGCGCCTTATGAGAATGAACCGTGAAAGAAAATTGAAGCAAATCGGATATTTCTATCAAGAGTTATCGCGTTACGTACGTGCGTACATACGTACATACATACATACGTACGAACATACAGAATCTGCGGGCACATTAGCTCTTAGGCTTTGATAGCCTGTGAGCTAAAAACTGAATATTTCACTTTTTTAAATTTTATAATTGAAATCGCATTACTCAGGGGCAATTCTGAGTAAAAAAATATTTTCTGAAATCCACAGTAAATTTTTTTAAAAAGTTACAGGAAAAAAAGGGGGTAGGGCGGGGAATCCTCTATTTTTTTCCAGACCGGTTTAACTCTGTTTTCGGTCGGGTCAATTTCAGGTTAAGTGTAGATTCCTGCAAGTTCGATTCAGGTTAACGCAATTTTTCTAAAGTTAATTCAGTATCTTGTTTCTGATTAAAAATTATGCCTGCAATAATAAACATAAACGGGTGAGCTGTTTTCTAAAGAGACTACTGCGTTTTTCTGCTATCCTGTGACAAAATTTCCATTTTTTTTCGCGATCCTCTGAAAAAATTCTCGTTTTTTTCGTGGCCCATTGGCGAAATTTACGTTATTTCTAGCAGTTCTTTGACGAAATTAGCGCTTATTTGAGCTTTTTGACGAAATTTGCGTTTTCTCTGCAGCCCTTCGACGAAATTCGCTCTTTTACGATCCTTCGACGAAATTCGCGTTTCTTCCGAGATACTTCGATGAAATTTGAGGATTTTAAGCAGCCTTTTGACAAAATTCTTTTTTTATGATCCTCCGACGAAATTCACATTTTTTTCGCGTCCTTCGACGAGATTTACAGTTTTTCCACAGACTTTGACGAAATTCTCATTTTTCCAGCGATCCTTTCACGAGATTTGCGTTTCTTCAGCAGCCCTTTGACGAAATTCACGTTTTTCCGCTGCATTTCGACGAAAGTCTCATTTTTACAACAACCCTTTGACGAGATTCGCATTTTTCCCAAAATACTTTGACAAATTAGCGTATTTTAAGTAACTTTTCGACAAAATTCTTTTTTTCCCACAAATTACCGACAAAATTTACATTTGCAATCGCAATCCTTCGACGAAATTTGTGTTTTTTACGATGCCTTTTGACGAAATTCATGTTTTTTCTAGTGGTCCTTTGTCAAAATTTGCGTTTTTCTTTAGTTCTTTGACGAAATTCGTGTTTTTTCTAGAAGACCTAATACAAAATTCGCTTTTTTACCCGCAACACTTTGGCGAAACTCGCATTTATTACGCGACTCTTTGACAAAATTCCCCTTTTTTGTGAACCTTTGACGAAATTAAGTGTTTGTTTCCGCAACCGTTTCGCGAAATTTGCGCTTTTACGCTGCCCTTTGATGAAATTCGTGTTTTTTCCAGCTGCCCCTTGACAAAATTAGAGGTTTTTTCCTCAGCCCTTTGACGAAATTCATGTATTTTTTAATATGCCCTTTGACAAAATTCACTTTTTTTCCCACAGCCTTTTGGCGAAATTCGCATTTCAACCGCGACCATTTGACAAAATTATCCTGTTTTCGCGATTCTTTGATGAAATTTGCGTTTTTTTGCGGCACTTTGACGAAATAAGTGTTTTTCCTGGCGGCAATTTGACAAAATTCGCATTTTTTTCTCTGTGCATTTTGTCGAAATTCGCGTTTTTTTTTACTACTGTGTGACAAATTTTGGATTTCTTTTGCAGTCCTTTGGCGAAGTTCGAATTTCTTCCGCCACTCTTTGGCAAGATTTGAGTTTTTCCGCGGCCCTTTGACGAAATTAACAATTTTTGCGCAAGTAGTTCACGAAATTTGCGTTTTTGTGCGATCCTTTTACTAAATTTGTGTTTTTTTCGAGATACTTTGACGAAATTAGCGTTTTTTCAGTAGCATTTTGATAAAATTCTTTTCTTTTTCCAAGATCTTCCACCGAAATTCACTTTTTTTTTTCGAGATACCTTGACGAAATTAACGTTTTTAAAGCAACATTTTGATAAAATTCTTTTCTTTTTCCGCGATCTTCCGACGAAATTCACGTTTTTTCGCGATCCTCCGACGAAATTTGTATTTTTTACGCTGCCTTTTGACGAAAGTCGTGTTTTTGATAGTGGTCCTTTGTCAAAATTCGCGTTCTCGTTCCGCAGCCCTTTGGGAAAATTAGCATTTCTTGCACGACCCTTTGACAAAAAATCTCTTGTTTCCGCGAACCTCTGACGAAATTTGCATTGTTTTCGCAGCCCTTTGACGAAATTCGCGATTTTCTGCGGCCTTTCGATGAAATTCGTTTACTTTTCGTGACCGTTTTGCGAACTTTGAGTTTCTATACTGCCTTTTGACGAAATTCGTGTTTTTTTATAGCGGCCATTTGACAAAATTGGTTTTTTTTTTCGAAGCCCTTTGCGAAATTCTCATTTTTCGTGATCTTTTGACGAAATTCGCCTTTTTTGTACGGCCCTTTCACGAAATTCGCATTTTCGCGATGTTTTGAAGAAACTGCATTTTTTCTGAGGGCATTTGACAAAATTTGCGTTTTTCCGCAGCCTCTTGACGAAATTCGTTATCTTTTCGTGATCTTTCGATAAAATTAGCTTTTCTCCGCCGCCCTTCAATGAAATTCGCATTTTTATCTAGCGGCTCTTTGACGAAGTTCTCATTTTCTCCTCAATACTTCGTCGAAAGCATAAGCATTTTTTAATATCGTTAAGATAGCATTTTTTAAGCAGCATTTTGACTAAAATATTTAGTTCACAATTCGTCGACAAAATTTCCGTTTTTTTTTCCTCGATCCTTCGACAAAATTCGCGTTTTATATCCGCGGCCGTTTGACAAAATTCGTGTTTTTTCTAGCGGCCTTTTCACAAAATTCACGTTTTTTCTTCGCGGCCGTTTGGGGAAATATTTTTCTGAAACTCTCTATTTATTTAACTCTCGTTTTTCGAGGTCCTTTAAACGAAATTTACGTTTTTTCCCTGGCTGTTTTACGAATTTTTCTTTTTTCCGCAGCCCTATGACGAATTCGAATTTTTCCGCGGCCCTTTCTAGAAATTTGCTACTTTTTCGTGATATTCGAAAATTTCACTTTTCCGCAATCCTTCGACGAAATTTGCTTTCCCCCCGCGATATTTAGACGAAATTAGCGTTTTTAATTCAGCCTTTTGACGAAATTCGTTTTTTTTCAGGATCCTTTGACGAAATTTACGGGTTTTCTGCGATACTTTGATTAAATTTGCTTGTTTGCGATCTTTTGACGAAATTCTCGTTTCTTCCGAGTTACCTTGACGAAATTAGCGTTTTCTAAGCATCCTTTTTATAAACTTCATTTTCTTCACGATCCTGCAACGAAATTCACATTATTTTCGCGATCCTTCGCTGAAATTCACGAACCTTTGATGAAATCCGTGTTTTTAATTTGTTTTTCTAGCGACCCTTTGATAAAATTCCCGTTTTTTCCCCCGACTCCTTCGGCAAAATTCACTTTTTTTTCTGCGATCCTTAGACGAAATTGCTTTTTCTCTGCAATCTTCGACGAAATTTGCGTTTTTACCGCGATACTTCGACGAAGTTGCCGATTTTTTTCTTCGGACGATTAACAAAACTGATTTTTTTCAGCGACCATCTGTCGAAATTCGCGTCCTTTTTTATCCCAAATTTTCAGACTGATGATCGATTTTGAAGTGTTTTTGGAACCGAAAGCCGTAAATTTTCGGATGAATCTGAACAGAATCACCTTTGCACATACTGAACAAAATAAAATAATTACTTTTATTAAAAAAGACATATTTTGCTCTCTGTAAATAAAATCCGCTACTGAAGTAATGTTTTCAACCAATTTTCTTTGTTTCATTCATCAAATCTTGCAGGTAATTACCATCTAGATGGTATTCCAAGTGCTACTCACCTTTTAATTTTTTTTCGGTATCCATAAGAAGAAAATATCGGATACTTCGAATTTTTCAGCTACCAGTTTGGGATTTATTTATACAGAGGCGACTTTTATTATCCTTTAAACTGCTGATGAAACATTCTTCCAATTGTAAAAAAGCGTATAAATCAATCTTTTGTTTCATAAGGGGTTGTATATATATATATATTTAAATATGATTTTTTTTATATGGCCCCTGGGTCCTAATACCTTATATTTACAAAAATATTGTTCTACATCTAGGAAGGAAATTAAAAAAATCCCCACTTGCGATATTATGACACTTTCAGTTTTATGAAATTTCAATGTTTTTACCTGCACTAAAAGTATTTCTTTCCTTTTTTAGTACCAGAAAACACTGAAATATATCGTTTTGAAAGAAGGGAAGGGGTGCCTAAAGAAATATAGCCCAGGGGTAAAAAGGTAGTTCAAGGGTGATTCTGAGTAAAAAGAAAAATTTTCTGAAATTCACAGCAAATTTTCTGAAAAGTTACAGCAAAGGGGGGTGGGGATGGGAAATCCACTCCCGGCACTAACTACGCGTTTTTCCGCGGCCCTTTGACGAAAATCGCGTTTTTTTGCGATCCCTTGACGAATTTTGAGTCTTCGAGATCTTTTGACGAGTTTTGCGGTTCTTTCGCGATTTTTTGAAGAAATTTTGGGGATTTTTTCGCGATTTTTTGAAGAAACTTGCGTTTTTCCGCGAATCTTTGACGAAATTTATGTCTTTTCCGCGATTCTTTGTTGAAATTCACGTTTTTTTTTCTGCAAACAGTTGACAAAATTTATTTTTCCGACGACCATTTGTCGAAATTTGCGTTATTTTTTATGTCCGAATTTTCGGATTGATCGAATTTTATGAACTTTCGGAAATGAATGCCTTAAATTTTCGGAAAATTCAGAAAAGAATCGCAGCTAGGTAGTTTATCCGCACCCCCCCCCCCCCGCCCACACAATATAATAATAAACAAATACAGAAAACCTCTGAATAACGGAAACCTCGGGAGAGTATAATTTGTCCACTATTCGGAAGTGCCCGCTATTGAGATGTAAAATTGCACAAATAATTGTTAGGCATAGGGGAAATGTACTCTTAATAAAGGTGTCCATTATCAGGGAGGAACTGTCATAGACGTTTAACTGTACTTACAGAAGTAGAGAACAAGTTCACTTGCTATAAAACCTTTGATTAAAAAATTAGAATTTTTTTTATTGTAATACAAATTGCTGATTGATTATCAATTATAGTCATAGTCAGGCTTTAAAAAAAATACCACCGAACTTTGCCTGGTTGCTAAAACCTTTGTTTTACACTCACATTAAAAATAAATAAACAAATAAATTCCCATTCAAATTGCAAACTTCAAATGATAATGGAATAAACTGAGTATCCACTTTCCTTGTCGCAGCAGTTCGAATATACATACATACATTCTATACAGAAATAGCACAGGAAAACATTAATCTTCCAACACATCAATTGAAACCCCACCCTAACAAAGGGGTTGCCAAAAGAACTGGTAACATTAAATCGCCAACACACTCGCCAAAATGTAATCTCGTTGATATTATGATAAAACTCCGATAAATCGACTAAATTTCTTAAATATAATTGCTGTTCATAAAAGATATTGAAGCTTGGTACTAATCTGAATTTTCTAGACCCAAATTAAATTTTTGGGGGCTTATTTGCTAGTGTTTAAAATTAAAAATGTACGGAAAAGATGTTATATGGAATATTATTTTTACTTTTGAAAGGAAGATGGCAGCACCAGCAAACGCTAAATTCAATAATTCGGAAATGTTAACAGAATTGATTTTATTAGATCTAGCTAAAAAATTTGAAGATTATTAATTATTTGCTGAATATATAACAAAATAAAATATGTTAAATGAAAATTTTTATATTATATTTCACTAAATGCCAGTTGTAAAGAACATGTATCAATCTTTTAATTACGAAAATGAGAAGTAAAAATCCATAGTCAAAAACTGGAGGGTACACGTCCCCCTTAAACATTGATTTTTGTTGATTTATATTACATATTATTCTTATTACATTATTTGCTCTTATTAGCTATGCTCAGCTATATAGCTGTAAAAAATTAAGGGTTAATTTAATCAGTATAATTGACATCATGCTTGGCACATTTATACCTGAATTTGCACAAATAATGCGGAGTTAATATGCGTTACCATCATTTAAATAAATTGTATTATTTATATATTTTTTACAAATAAGCAATATATGACGGTAAAAATTTTCTTCCACATCCTTCAAAAAATTCTCTTTCATTTTAAAATATATGTTTTAGAAAATAAAAAAAAATTATGTTCACAACCATGAAATTTAAAATTTTATTAATTAAAAAAGTTTTCTTAAATAATAATTCAAAGCATAGTTTTTACAGTGTAAAGTTTACTGTAAAAAAAAATTCTTGATTATCAAAATGAAAGCATATGTTTTAATTATTACGTCAAATTTAACACCTTTATAATCTAAAATATTTAAGTATTTGTCCTGATAGTAGACCCTAGCAAAATATTCTGTTTACCTGTATGCCGATTATTTTAAATGATATGTCAACAAAAATGAAAGTTTCACACAAATTTTGTGCCATCCTATGAACAAATCACAAGTTGTAGAATTTTCAGTAGAAGAATAATAAAAAAAAACGTATCTTACCGTTAATTTATTTTAGTAAAGAGTATGGATCAGTAAATGGATTTTAAAAATTGGCTACTGTAACAATCGGAGAACACTCTTTTCGCCTATGTAATCACAAAAGTAAAGGGACCCCACCCAACACAATGAATGAATCATGAAGGAAGAATTCATTCACGAATAATGAATACATCAAATATTCTTTAAAACATTTTTTTATAAAAGAAAAAAAAGGAATAGAAAGCATAAGCCAAAATTCGCAAATCTAACACTTAGACATGCACACAGGTATAAAATTTAATGCAATTTGATTTTGAATAACTCATGAAAATTTAGCTTAGATTCTTTGGTAAAGCTTTTTTCTGTTAACGGCTGTCTGATAGCCAGTATTACAACAAGAGATAAAAATAAAAATACTGGTCATATTGCCATTCCATCTGTTTAATTAATAAATAATATTAGTAATTAGTCAACCACATGGGCACTAACCATTCCTTTTCAAATGAATGATGATTAAAAAATCCACGACTCATTCTTGCGTTGGCGTCTTGTCTCTTTCCCTATGTGTATTTTTAGATAACTTTTACAACGTTTATTGATCCCACCCTCATTACTAAAATAAGTTAATGCAATAGTTTCTTTGATTATTGTTCTACTAAAAATTCTACACATTGCGATTTGATCATATAACTGCACGAAATTTTATGTATCCCAACTTTCATTTTGCGGTTAAGTTAGTCATTTAAGGAATTATTAAAATGTTTTATTTATATCAGATAATTTTATTTATTTATATATTTGTAATAAGTTCGTCGAATATTATTCGAATTTAAATTTCAAAACAGAAAATTGGTTTGAATTTCTTTGGTTTGTATTGCTCATACATTGAATTTGGTTGAATTCTGTTCTATTGAAAGTAAATATTTTTTAAATAATTGATAGCATACTGAAGTTCGTATATAAATTTTATCAAATTTTACATAAAATATTAAAACAATTTCAGAAACCAAGAATCTGAAATTCCAATATCTTCATAATATTAGATCTGTTACCAATAAGTGCTGTGGTTGGACTGATAAAAAAAAAAAAAAAAATACATTTAGAAAAAATGGCACTTGTCTATGCTCCTGCTAGGAAGTTACACTTGTTAAAGTGTAGTTTTTGTTTTATGGTAATTTATATTTTGTCTCACGTGAACTTAGCACACATGATAATGTGCATTGATTAGTTGTTCATTAGTAACAGACAACTAAACTCGTTGTATCTTATAGAAAATGTAATAGCAAGTAGGGTGTCAATGATTTTAATCAATTGATTTAAATCAGCGATTAAAATCATGATTTTAATCAACCGATTTTTTAAAAAAAATCATTGATTTAAATCAAAAATTTTCTAAATGTTTAAAATGTCAAAAAATATATTAAAATCTAACATAAACATAATCTGAAAGTTTCTACAGGTATTTTGACTTATGAATAAACAAAAAAAGAGCTTTTAATAATTGTTTCTAAGTTTAATTCATGAGTATTGTAACAAAATTAAAAACAGCTGAGTTTATAAAAAGGATTGTTTTTAAGTTTTTATCCAAATTAAAATTCAATTTAATTTAAAAATGATATTTAAATCTAATATAATTTGCAATGTCATAAATTCCTTTAGGTAATCAATTTATGCATAATTTTATGTAAAATTACACATAGCAAGTGTAATACATTTCTACAAGTAAAAGAATATATAATTATTAGCAATCTCAAGTTAAAGAAGAATGAAAGAATGACATCTTTTCAAAGCTAAATTGTAAATGAATGCATAAGAGAAAAAGAAATAATTGGTATAAAAATGCTAAGCTCAGCAAGAACTTCTTCAGTATAGGTTGAATAAATGTTTTTAACTTTGTAGCTCACATAATACTAAATAAAAAATAATGATTAGGGATTGAAAAGGCGGCAAAATTTTTCTTAAAAAGAAAAAAAAAATTGAACCATTGAAACCTAATAATCCACACTGAAAGGTAATAATGCTGTTACTTAAATATTTTGAGCATTTCAGATATAAGTGTCTAACTTAGATTTATCCTATACGAATGGGTTTAACTCATTTTCATAATTCTTTTGGTTATCATACACATACACGTGTGTAAGTTTAGATTTTGGTGATTTATAGAAATTTTCCTAAATACAAATGCAAAACGAGCTGCAAATAATATTTCTTAGTTTTGTTATTTGTGTTACTAACTAATGAATTACTTATTTGCAGTTTTTATTAATCCTGTAATTACTTATACTATTTCTTCTAGGACTTTTTGTAAATGGTGCCACACCATGCCCCTTTTGAAATTGGCAAAATGCACCGTGCCTTAAAAGAAATAGTTGAAATTCACCTGTAGTTGTAGCCAAAGATTTCTTGTAAAAAACCTCCCCATTCAACAGTATTTCTAAACTCATATGGCCAAGATCTCGCAAAAATGTAGAACTTTATTTCTTTAGAAAATACAGGATATTATTAAAATATTTTATTTAATTGTATTTTTCAATTTGTTATTCATAAAATTATTAAAAATTAAGGACACTTTATTCATCATACTAAAAATTATTCTTTTTTTCCCCCTTATATCATTACTAATATATTTTCTCATGAAATAGTACTTCTTTTTTGGAACTAGCATCCTGTCCCTTTTCCTTTCTAAAATGAATACTACATTATTATCATTTTAATAATTAAGGCTTAAAAATGTATAATATGTTCCTAATTAGAGAGTTCATTGTTTAATAATTATTAATTTGAAGCAGTGTTAACTATTTAATATAAAATGCAGTTAATAATTTTAATTGTTAAATATCACTAGTATTTATAAAGTTTTATGTAAATATTAATGTATATAACATTATTGTATGATACTACCTAATGAAACTAATAATTTGTAGTTTTTATAATTTCTGTAATTACTAACTAATAATTATAATTTTATTAATTAAAGTGTAAAAAGATTGATTATGTTAGCAATTAGTGGTTTAATTGTTTTGGAAACCTAAAACTCTTGGTAGCTATTCCGTATCTGAACGCTGGGAAAAAAATCATAAAAATCCGATTTAAATCAAAAAAATCTGATTTAAATAAAAAAAATCCGATTTTTTTGATTTTTTAAAAAAAATCATGATTTTTTTTTACACCCTAATAGCAAGTAATGGCTGTCCTTTCCTATATTGATGTTATTAAAATTCATTTCGTAAGTTTTTTTTCAAAATAATGCGTTTTATCCATATTGATGTTATCAAAATTCATTTCGTAAGTTTCTTTTCTAAATAATGCGTATCTTTCTTTTAATATGTGTACTATTTCAAATATCAATCGACTCAAAGCTATTATAACTCTGCATATAAGAATACTACCGTAATTTCCGGCCTATAATCCGCAGCGCGGTATAATCCGCAGCCGCAATTTTTAGCCCTTATAAAAATATTTCAGCAGATAATCCGCATCGGCGTATAATCCGCGGATTATACGCCGAACTATACGACAATTACTCATTGCTTTCAACATTCCAAAGTACTACTAATAAACCACCTCCCTATTTATTTAGTTGCTCAATTTAAATGATAATTGTAATAAAATAATTGAAAATAATTATAATAAAATAATTACAAGTTATAAAATACAAATATTTTTTTTTCATTGAATCTTATATCTAAAACGTTGAATGTTTTGTGAATACAGATAATTGTGTTATAATTGCTGTTTTTAAATCATCTTCCGCATTTTAAATAACGTCTTGTTTAAATTCTGCAGTGTTAAATAACAGGTTTTCTCTTAGACATTACTATAACTTTCAACGTGATATACCATCAAATACGTTTTGGTTTTTAATATACATTATAAGGACATAATTGTATTTTATTATTCTATCCATAGAGGGCAGCAGTAAAACCGCGAAATTACGATACGATAATGATTCATTCGATTATTGTGTGGTGGATTTCCATTGGCTGCATCGTAATATCAATCATTGTAATTAGTAAAACTGCCGTAATTTTGGGCAGAACTATTTCATAAATGATTGAGGTTGCAATTTTTGAAAGGGATGAGTTGACAAATGCTTTGTTCTTCATAAAAACATGTTGCCAAAAGGTTAAAAAAAAATAAAATCATAATCGGAAGCCACTCCCACTAGCACGTTCACGTCAGATGTGAACCAATCACAAGCAACTCCACGAACGGTCGATAGCAGACAATCGTTTGATAACTGTTTACATTTTTATTTTATGACTGCCGGTAGAAACTGGATGTCTGCCCTGAGCTTCTTCTTAAAAAAGTTTTCAGCAGATAGTCCGCACCGGTAGATAATCCGCACTTAAAAATTTTGAGGTTTTTTCACAGATAGTCCGCAGATTATAGGCCGGAAATTACGGTAATATTTTTAATAGGTTATGGGCTTTTCACCTCGCTTTGAATTGCGCTAATTAGCGCAAGTCTGATTGATTAGAATTAGATATAGATAAGTTAGGTTTTGCTCATAGAAAGTGAAGTAAAACATTAGTTTATTTTAGTAGAGAAGATTATCATTAAAAGATTTTGAAATCGCATTAAAGTTTAAGAAGTAATGGATTTAACAAAACAAGTTAAGTTATTGACAGGTGTAGTGGACTGGTCAATATGGAAACACAAGATTAGAGATTTACTTGATTATCACGAAGGAGCACTTGATGTTATAGATGGTAAACTAAAGAAACCTGAACAATTAAGTAGCGCTGCTGAAGATAGAGAAATCAAGGAACATAAAGTACGTTCTGATTTGTATCGTAAAGCCAATAGTTACGTAAAATCTGTGATAGCAAGTGCCATAACTGACGTAGTTTATCAAAAGATTATGGATAAAGAAACAGCGCATGAAATGTGGGAAGCCTTAAAGAATCATTTTGAAGCAACGTCAAAAGATCAGTTAAGATATGTACAGAATTTTTCGCATTTAACTGGGCGTTAGGTGATGATGTCTCAACTCGCATAGCTAAGTTAAGATCCATTTGCAGCGAATTAAATACCGGACTTAAAGATATTGGTGCAAATAAGTTACCTGATTTAATGTTAGTCTGTAAAGTATTGCAAATTTTATCACGCAAATTTGAAACCTTTAAGTCTAGCTGGATGTTGTTGTCTTAAAATGAAGACAGAACATTTGAAGAGTTATTAGAGCAGCTTTGTATGTTTGAGAGAAATTTCATCAAAGTTGAAAACGGCGATATTGCTGTTCAGGAAGCACTAGCAGCTTCAGGATTAGAAAAACAGAATAAAGATAAAAATTCCAAATTTATCAAGAAGTCATATAGAGCTGACATTTGTAACTACTGTAACTGTAAAGGTCACTGGGTAAGAAATTGCAGAAAATGAATTTCTGATGGAAAACCAGACAAAAAGTCGCCAAGAAGTGATACTAAAGATATAAAGAAAACTGCCAATGGTGCAGCGATGTCTATTGCTGTCAAAACGTATGCTTCGGAAGAATATTCTAAAACTTTTTGGATTGATAATGGAGCAACTCAACATATTAAGAACTGTTCAGAGTACTTTATTGATTTCACGCAATTTCTTAGTCCTTGTAGCATTAAGGCTACTGGAAAGGAAAGAAAGGAACTATTCGTTTTAAATCTTTTGTTGGTGGAAAATGTCAAGAAATTCAGCTGAAGAATGTCTGGTATGGACCTGAAGTCAGGAAAAAGTTATTTTCAGTATTAGCTGCTCAAGGCAGAAATGAAGACAGTGAATTTCGATCGACATCTACTGAATGTTGTTTAAAGATAAGTGATCAAGTGGTACTGTATGGAACACGCAACGTGTCTGAATCTTTGTTTAAGGCAATAATTGAGCCAATCATGTCAAAGCAAATTTTAGAAATAAACAATACTGAGAAAAACGATTCTTTATTACAACTTTATCATGAAAGATAAATCATCAAGATAACTGTCATATCAAACAAAAGCTTGAGAAAGAGTTAGGAATCAAAGTTCAACTGGAAAATAAGTTATGTGAACCATGCATTTGTGGTAGTAAAGCTCATCGCTTACCTTTTAGAAACAGAAAAAAAGCAACAGAACCAGGTGAACTTATTTCGGCTGATGTCTGTGGCTCGTTTCCTGAATCTTTTCAAAAGAAATGATACTTAGTTGTATTTAAAGATAGCTTCACAAAGTTTAGGTATGGTTACATCCTAAGACAGAAGTCAGAAGTCAACAATATGTTAAAACATATGCTTGCTCATGCCAAAACTATGGGACACAAAATTAAAGAATTTTTGAGCGATAATGGTAGAGAATTTGATAATAAAGAAATTGAAGCAATTCTACGTGAAGAAGGAATTACAAAAAGACCTACCGCACCTTTTACACCACAACAGAATGGATCAAGTGAAAAAGAAAACAGAACAATTGTAGAAATGGCAAGAACATTCAAATATTCGAATCCTGAAATTAGTTTTCCGGATGCAATGTGGGCTGAACTAGTGTCTTCTGCAATATATATCCTAAATAGAATGGGAAAATCTTCAGTAGAGGGAGTTAGTCCTTATGAATTGTGGATCAAGAAGAAACCTAGAGTAAAGCATTTACGTGTAATAGGTTCTACATGTTATGCTCATATTCCTGTACAAAAGCAAAGAAAAATGGAGAAGAAAGCTATCAAAGGTTATCTTGTAGGTTACGATTCTAATGAGCATTACAGAATTTGGATTAAAGAAGAAAACAGGATGATTTTTTCTAGAGATGTCATTTTTCATGAAAAATTGAATAAATGTGATAATTCAGTTCATTTACCATTCAACGACAATAAACAAGAAAATACAAGTGATCTTTCTAATCAGGGAAAGTATGAAGATGAACAACTTGAAGAAGATGAAAAGCAAGACGATTTAAGTGACAGCGATGTTGATAGTGATGAAGAAGTTAAACCATCACATGATATGCAATTGAGAGAATGTGACAACATCCGAAAGCCTGCACAGTTTGATTATTATATAATGGAAGCTGAGTCACTAATTTATGAAAATGAAAATCCTGAAACATACATAGAAGCAATCAACAGCAAGGAAAGATCAAATTGGAAAAAAGCGATGGAGAATGAAATAAAATCTTTAAAGGAAAATGAGACCTGGGAATTAGTTAATTTGCCAGAGGATGCCAAAGCTATACCATGTAAGTGGGTTTATAGAATCAAAACAAATCCAGATGGCAGTATTAACAAGTATAAAGCGAGGCTTGTTATAAAAGGTTATAGTCAACATCAAGGCATTGATTATACTTTTAGTCCAGTAGCAAAATTAGAAACAGTACAAGCTGTATTAAGTATTGCAGCAGAAGAAAAAATGTATTTATCACAATTTGGTGTATCTACAGCATTTTTGTAGGGAGAATTAGAAGAAACAATCTACATGCAACAACCAGAAGGATATGAGGACGGCACAAAGAGAGTATGCAAACTCAAGCGAAGTTTGTATGTTTTAAAACAAGCTCCACGTTGTTGGAATAAGTGTTTTGGTCAATTTTTATTAAAACTTGATTTCAAAGTGAGTGATGCTGATCCATGTCTATACATTCGAGATAAGAATGGCAAAAAGTTAATTATAGCATTGTATGTAGATGATGGATTAGTTGCTGCAAATGATCAACAAGAGTGCGAAATCTTCATTGAAAAGTTAAAAGCCAGATTCAAGATAGTTACTGGAAAAGCTTCTTGTTTTCTAGGGCTTGAAATTGAATATCAGAAAAACGGAGATATTACTATTAGTCAAAAAGGATTTGCCAAGAAAATTCTTAAGAGATTTGGATTTGAAAATTGCAAGCAAGTAACAACACCGATGTTAAAAGAATCAAGATCGCAAAATACTAAAGAATCTAAGAAAGTTGCCTTTCCATATAGACAAGCAGTTGGAGCTCTAATGTACCTAATGGTAGGAATAAGACCAGATCTAGCTTACAGCATAGGAGTTTTATCAAGAAAGCTAGAAAACCCATCTGCTGAAGATGTAGTGAGAGTAAAGAGAGTTTTTCGCTACATATCAAAAACAAGAACTTTTGGTATTACTTGTCGCGCAACAAATTCAAATAGAGTATTAAAGTGTTACAGTGATGCAGATTTTGGAGGATGCATAAAAACTGGGAGATCAACATCTGAGTCAGTGATAATATATATGCTGGAGGTGCAATATCGTAGCAAAGTCAAAGACAAACTATCGTGGCTACTTCAACAACAAAGGCTGAAATTATAGCAGCACCTGAAACAACTAAAGAAATTCTTTGGCTCAAAGGATTGTATGAAGGGTTAGTAAAACTAAAAGAAATACCTATTCTTCAAGCAGACAATAGTGCAGCTGTAAAACTTGTCCATAATCCAGAATATCACAGAAGAACAAAACGTATAGAAATAAAGCATTTCTTCGTTCGTGTGAAGGTATTAGAACGCAAGTTAGTTGTAGAGCAAATTTCTACCTAGAAACTGATTGCTGATATTATGATCAAGCCGTTAGCCAAAACTCAATTACTGATATTGTGTGATCAAATGGGATTATCAGGCAAGAGACTAAATATGTAATTAACAAGGGAAAGTGTTAAAATATAGCTTTGGTTTTATGTTAATTCATATTTTGTCTCACGTGAATTTAGCGCAGATGATATCGTGCATTGATTAGTCGTTCATTAGTAAAAGACAACTAAATTCGTTGTGTCTAATAGAAAATGTAATATCGAGTTAATGGCTGTTCTTTTTTATACATATTATGCTATTAAATTCTTTTACTAGTTTGTCATTTCGTAAGTTTCTTTTCTAAATAATGCGTATCTTTCTTTTTAATGTGTATTTAATTTAATTATCAATCGGCTCGAAGCTTTCATACTCTGCATATCAGAATAATACTTTTTTAATAAGAATAACTAAAGAAACATACCTTACCAATAATTTCTTTTTGAAAAGAAGATGGGTCAGTAAACTGATTTTAAAAATTTGCTACTGTTAACAACAGAGTACGCTCATTTTGTCCATTCTATTGGAGACGGCAACAAACACAATGAATGAATCATGCAAAATGAAATCATTCATGAAAAATGAATCACTCAATAAATGGAACACTGCGGAAATGTTCAACTAATTTTTAATAAAAAAAAAAACAACGAGATATTTATTTATTTTTTTTTAAATGGAAAGTATTTTCAAAATTTATGAATCTAGCATTTAAATATGCTCTCGGGTTAAAAATTGCACGCAATTTGATTTTCGATAACTCAAGAAAATATAGCTTTGATTCTTTGGTAAAGCTTGTTTCTTTTAACGGCTGTCTGTTAACCAGTATTACAACCAGGGATAAAAAAAATTACTAGTTACATTGCCATTGAGGCAGTTTAATTAATAAATAATATTAATAATTAGTATATGCGGGATGGTTTTCAGTAACCGTCCTTGAATGCAAGAATGTTATTCAATGAATCATGATTCATTCTTTCATTGTCGTCTTGTCACCCCGTTCTTTATAATAACAGGTAACTTTTAAAATATAAATTTATTGTACTCACCCTCTTTACTAAAATAAGTTAATGCTAAGGTAGGGTAGTTTCTTTCCTGACTCTTCAACTAAGAACTCCACAATTTGCTATTTGATAATGACTGCACGAAATTTCATATGTCGCAACTTTGATTTTTGCTGATTTATCATTGAGTCATTTAAAGCATTATTAATTAAAAATTACAGCATTATTTATTTATAGCAGATAATTTATTTTATTATTATTATTTATTTTTAAGCAGTTTAGTGGATATCATTCAAATTTCAATTTAGATACTACAAATTGGTTTTTTTTTTTTTTTTTTTTTATGTTTAACTTTAAAACATTGTGTTGCTCATAAACTGAATTTGATTGTATTCTGTGTTTTGAAAGTAAATACTTTTCAAATAATTCATCGCAGAGTGAAGTGCCTTTATAAAGTTTATCGAAATTTACATAACAGAACACATACGCATAAGAAACTACGGCGGTATCCTTTAACAAACAAGATACTTGGCAAGGCGATAAATGAGTTTTTGTTGTTACCAGTTCGTTTCTTAAATTCCTTCCACACCTACTGTTTCATTTGGAATTTGGATTGGTTTTGATCAGATTGTATGGTTTATTGTCTTTTGGATGGTTGGATTTTATTTTAAATGCGTTTGTGACATGAGTTTTGTGTATTTTGTGAAGTGATGGTTTGACGTACAGTAGTTATCGAGAGTTTTCGTGTGGTTTTGTCAGTGAAAATGGATGTAGTTGAAATTTGTTTTTGTGGATTTTGCATACATTGCAGATTTTTTTGCGAATAGGTGTGCTTTGTGAATAACCATATTTAGGAGTAAGTTTAATATTTGACATGTGGAGTGAGCAGTTCTGTTTTTCATGGTCATTTTTCGTTAGTTAACAGATGTGGATGGTGAGAGAGAGAATTTTTGTGTCTCTGTGTGCTAAGGATGAAGATGATGTACAAAAATCTGGTCCGAAATAAAAGAAAGTATGTGTGAGAAATAAAAGAAAGTGAATTTTTATTGATTTTATTTGATAAGTATTTTATTTTATGCATTTTAGAAAGTGGTGCACATGAAGGTTTGTATATGCAGTGTTGTTTTTATAGGCAGAAAAAAATGTTAAAAATTCATAAAAATTTAAAAAAAAAGGAGGAAAAATTTGTAAAAATCCAAAAAATTGTTAAAAATCTAAAAATCCAGAGTGAAAAATTTGTAAATCTTAAAATCATTAGTAAAAATTTATAAAAATCAAAAAATTTGTAAGAATCCAGACCACAGAAATTGTAAAAATCTAAAAATCCACCATGAAAATTTTGCAAAAACCTGAAAATCTAGAGCGAAAATTTATAAAAATCTGAAAATCTCAAATGGGAAATTTGTTAAAATCAAGAATCCGAAGAAAAAAATTGTAAAAATAAAAAATTTTGGAGCTAAAAAGTAGTAAAAATCTAAACATTTGGAAGGAAAAACTTGTAAAAATCTAAAAAAATCCAGAGTGAAAAATTTGCAAAAATCTAAAAATCCGGAGTGAAAAATTTGTAAAAATCTAAAAATCCAGAGCTAGAAAGTTATAAAAATGTTAACATCTGGAGTGAAAAACTTGTAAAAATCTAAAAAGATCCAGATCAAAAAACTTGTAAAAATCTAAAAATCCAGAACAAAAAACATGAAAAATCCAGAGTGAAAAATTTGTAAAAAACTAAAAATCCAGAGTGAAAAATTTCTGAAAATCTGGAATGAAAAATTTGTAAAAAACTAAAATCCAGAGCAAAAAATTTGTAAAAACCTGTAGTGAGAAATTTGTAAAAGATTTTAAAATCTGGAGCGAAAAATTTGTAAAAATCAAAAATCTGAAAAGAAAAGTTTGTAAAAATCAAAATATCTGCAGGAAAAAATCTAAAAATCTATAAATTGCTTGAAGTTTGTGTGTGGAATGTTTACCTTAAGAAAGAAATTCTCATTGGAACTGTGTAGGAAGTTGTCTGCCTAAAAACATGTGTTGTGATTGGAGAGAATTTCCAAGTTGCTGAATTCTCGGTTGGCACACATATAAAAAATATTGCCAAAATCAGGTGTGTTGCTTACCTTAGGATTGTGCTGAAACTAATTCAAGTATCTAAAATTTCAATATCTTCATAACATTAGATGAGTTTCCAGTAAGGGCTGTTGTTGAACTGATTTTTCAAAAAATGTTCTATTGTTTTCTTACATTTAGAAGATTGGCACTCATGTATCACAATGCTATGATACACAATACCAACAATGATACTACTTACAACAAATTTTTTTTCTTTGTACAGTAAAAGCTCAACTAACCGGCATGCTCGGGAAACGCCGATTGCCGGATACTTGAAAAGTCCGGATAGTTGAGCGCTACAAAATCTGTCATGAAAGAAGGGGGGGGGGGGGAAAGGCATCGACATAAAAATGAAACAGGAAAATGATTTTAAGGCTATTTTCCTGCCATTAGGAAGTCGATCAAATAACTCTTATCATTATTATTAAATTTGCAGTTGATAAAGTTATTCTTTCCGAATAAAAAATGAAAGTAAACAAATTTCTATATTTATTTATTAATCTTTTATAAAGTTGTATTATTAAGTTGTATTATTAGTTGTATTATTTGACATCTCCCCTTTCCGGAAAAAGCACATGAAAGATTGGAAAATTAACTCTGGTATGATTCACTTGTGTTACCTCAACTAACCTCACAGTAATAATGAATCTTTTCTGCATAGCTAAAAACGTTATCAGATGCAAACTGATAATGCCCAACTTCTCCAATCACGATAAAAACAAACTACACTCATTAGCTTTTTTTGTTTTTCTTGTTGGAGTGGCTCAGATAGTGAAGTCTTTTGGGGGGGATTTCTAAATTTCTGAAAACTCATTGTATGTTAATAAAAATTAGGTAAACGGCCTAATCTATTATTATTTGAATTCAGTGAAAATTTGAACACAATTGGGCAATTAGCAACAGAAAAAGCAATTTTTTTTTTATATAATAAGTAAAGGGGGAAAAAAGAGTACCGTTTCATTCTTTCTTTTTATCTAGAATAATATTATTATTATTTCTGTTTACTGTTTAGGTTGATGAAAAATATTTTTCCTCGCTAATTCAACAACGCAAAACTTTGATGCAATCTCCCGGCTGAGGAGGAAAAGTTTGAACTGATAAAAATCCAACAATAAAACAAAGCAAAAAGAAAGAAACTTACCCTGCACCTGCAGTGTCTTTTCTTTTTTTAATTTCCAGTTAAGTGTAGTTGATCCAAACACATCCAATAAAAAAATATTCTTGAGTAAATATATTTAAACTACAATATGGTATAAAGATCTTTGTTACATAATTCTTTTTAAATAATAATTTCTTGTTCTTGAGTAAATAAAGAAAAGAAAAAGTTTGGGATATAATTTCTCAGCAGTTACTGTGCGTTTGATTGCGTTTCTTTCGATGTGCCAGGAATACTACGAAACGCATGTCTGATGTCCGTCTGTTTGAAAGAAAGTTCTCTTTTTTTCATGAAGCGTTCTTTTATGAGATGCAGTTCTAAAACTTCTCTAGCTGAATACTGCGAATTTTTTTCACAAAACTTTAAAAAAGTAGATAAACTTTTCTCAGCTTCACTCCACGAAATTTTCTCCTCAATTTCATTTTCGGATTCTGAGGAACTATCGTTTGTTTCTTCCTCTGGAGCTGTCATTTTTTTAATTACCTGCTCTTCTGTTAAAGTTTCGGTGACAGGAATATTTTTATCTATAGCTATCCAATTTTCGATT
Organism: Maratus speciosus; assembly: GCA_963932465.1. Classification (NCBI taxonomy): domain Eukaryota; kingdom Metazoa; phylum Arthropoda; class Arachnida; order Araneae; family Salticidae; genus Maratus; species Maratus speciosus. The sequence goes on along the minus strand of OZ010794.1, from coordinate 71,406,419 downwards.
TCTGGAATTTCCAGTTGCGATAAACATAAGTTAGTATTAGGCCCATTTTTTAATGTTTCCATAATTTCATGCAATTTGTTCCTTTTCTTGGGTTTAAATCCTTCAAATTCTTCATCTGATGAATCAGAACAAAAGTTTACTGTAAATAATAATTTTCTCCATCCCCTTTGAAGAGTTTTCGGTTTTACGGCATTCCATGCACTGGCAAGATCATAAATGGCATCTTTTATTGTGAAAGCTGATTGAAATTCTGCCACCATTGCCTGTGCATTTACGAGCTTACGCATGAAATGTTTTCGATAAATCATTTTTACATTTTGTATGATCCCTTGATCCATAGGTTGTATCAGAGAAGTTACATTGGGGGGGGGGGGGGGGAGAAATATTACTGAAATATTGCCATATTTCAATTCTTCCTCGCTGGGATGCGCTCGGCAATTGTCAATTAGAAGAATTATTTTATTATCTTCCAGTTTTTTTCCCTTAGCTTCAAGCTCGCTAATTACAGATGGCACAAAAACTTTTTTAAACCAGTAGGTAAAAATATCTTTATCCATCCAAGCACTTTTTTGATTGGTGTAAACTACAGGGAGATGTTTAATTCCTGTAAGTGCTCTTGGATTCTTCGACTTTCCTATTACTAACAGTTTTAATTTATGGGAGCCAGTTGCATTAGCGCAAGTCAGAATCGTTAGTCTGTCTTTGTTTTTCTTAAAGCCATCTGCTGACGTTTCATTAGGACCAGCTAATGTTGAGGTCGGAAGGCAACGGAAATAGATTCCGGTTTCATCAGCATTATAGATGCGGTTTAGATCAATATTATTTTTTTTAATATAATCTTCAAAAAAAAGTAGAATATTCCTCTGCACTTTCGTTATCTGCTGATTTTCGTTCCCCAGATATGTCAATTTTTCAATTCCATGGCGTTTTTTGAAGCAAGAAAGCCACCCATCTGAAAACTTGCATTCCGTCGCAATATTTAATTTTTCTGAAAAATCTCTTGCTTTTTATATCAGCATAGGCCCAGAAATAGGAACCCCTTCTTCTCGTTTTAATAGAAATCACTGATATAGACTTTTATCCAGTTTTTCATGCTGAGGTTGCTGCAGTGTTTTCCTTTCATCCGTTGCTTTGCTTGATTCTGCAGAGGAAGCAAATGCCATCAACTTTTCTTTCTGCGATTTAATATCGTAAATTGTTGAGGATCCAATATTAAATATACGCATCAATTGTTGTTTATTTTCCCCTCTTTCTAAACGTCTAATAATGTCTAGCTTCTGAGTTATAGTTAAAACAACTCGTTTCCTTTTATTAGGATTTGACTGATCTGCCATTTTTTAATTTGGCAAAAAATATGACGGAACACGATTAATAAAGGTTGAGAGCAATTTACTAGGCTAGCTGATTAAACACAAGTGAATGGCAGTAAAAATATGCCAAAATGAAAAAAAAAAAAAGCATCAGTGTGATTTAAGTCAAATTCTAATTGGTCAAACTGAATGTGTAGACCCAAATGGGCCGGACAGATGGAAAGTTCTACAGACAGATGGAATTTTCTAGTAACTCCAGGGAGAGGGGGGCTACTGTGCATCTGGGGGGAAAAATACGATATCTGAAATGACCATATCCCTATCCCAACTCTTAGAAAACAGTTTTCCTTCATGCTTCTGGCTTCCTCACTTAGCAGTTCAGTTTTCGGAAAAGATGTAGCTTTCTACCGTTTATCACGCCTCCCCCCCCCTCCCCATCTAGTTTCGCTGAGAGCAGAAAAGAAAGATCAAGCCTCTCTTCTCTTGTCTTCATCTTCCACCCCCTCCTTCTCTCTTTCGGAAGGAAAAACAGCCGGCGCGGTGGACTATCGCGTACTATGACGCAACATGAAGTTATTCTGCGCTAACGAGCTATAGACAGTTCTTTATGCTATATTTTTATTTTATAATGTTCACTGTTATGAACATACACACAGATCTGTTTTACGCCGAATTAATCGCTGAGATAATTTGAGAATGCTAACAGTAAATTTCCTAAAATAGTAGTAAAAAATTTTCAACTGTTTATGGGGGAAAAAAAATAAACGATTTCTCTGAATTTTTCTGGTTAGTTGAGCTTTCCGGTTACTTGAATGCCGGATAACAGAGCTTTTACTGTAATTGCATATTTAATATTATATAGTTGCCATATTAAATGCAGTTAAAAAAGTATTTATTATGTTACACCGATTATTTAATATGATGTAGGGTGTTTTTTATTTTTAATTGAAATAAACACAACAAATTATTATATAAAAATGTATCTTATTTTATGATCTACTTATTTCACCTCACTTATTAAGTAAAATTTCCTGTTGCAAAAATATTTATTCCATTTGAATAAAACAAGAAGAGTATCACAATTGTGGGTATTTCTTTGTTGAAGCTACCCACACAACTACGATTACACCAAGTTGCAGTCTATTTTGATGAATTCTTGGAGCATAAAATGCAAGTTATAAAAATAAATATCTTTCTAATTAATAATTAGGCTATGTTAATAAGAATATGTGACATTTTGTTATTTGTACTGATATGTTTATGTTTTTATCCTTACTTTTTAGCTAAGTTTTTTAGAATTTATCATCAACTAATATAGTAAGCAGACTGTAAATAAATAACACAGAAATGAAAGAAAATGCATTTATATATGCATATTTTTCAGGATTATGAATACACTGGTGGAAATTGATTTATGAAAACATAGTTTTTTAACAAAAACTTCTATGATATTCATGGGGTATACATAGTATGTATAACAAATAAGTTACAAAAATAAAATTTCATATATAATATTAAATATAAACAAAAAGCCAAAAATTGGATTTTTATAATATTCAAACATGGAAGTTGATTTATGAAATATCACATTTCATTGGCTATTCCGAAATAATGTGACAAGAATTTGCCTACAACAAGGTAACGTGACGTACACAGTAGGCATAAAAAGCATTATATAGTTGAAGCAATACGTTCCACTCATACTTTGCACGATAGATAAACGAAAGATGCTGTCTGAGGAAAAAAGAGCTAAAATCGATGCATATCTAGAATGTGGAAAGTCTGTTCTGGAAATTAGTAAATTAATTAAACTATCAGTTGGTGTAATATATAACTATAGAAAAGATCCAGCAAAGTATGGCAAAAATTTTAATGAAAATGGTAATCTAAGATTAAGTAAAAGAGAGAAAAGAGGGATTCTTCAACTTGCATTGAAAGCCGATCACAGTTCAAAGCAGATTTGTACAGATCTATTCCTTCCTGTTACTTATAAAGGAGTTAGGAAAATTTTACATTCCTCATGGAGCTTGAGATGGTTGAAAATGAAGCCTGGTTCCAAAGTTACTTCTAAGTCGCAAGCAGATGCATTTGCAGTATTGTGAGAAATACTTTGGCAATAGGTAACAATTGGAAGACAGTCGTTTTCTCTGATGAAAAAATATTTAATTTGGATGACCTGAATGGTTAGAAGTTTTATTGGAGGGGTCTTTGAAAAGAACCAATATCTACATTCAGCAGAAATTTTAGTGCAACAGTTTGATGATTTGGGCCGCGATCACCACGGCAAGCAGCCCATCTTCGTCCGCAGCCCTCTCTTTTGCTACTCTAGTCCGACTCTTTTGTGGAAGCAAGATTTGTAGGTCCCCAGCCACATCCCGAATGAAAGACTCTCTAGCAAAAGCAAGGATTGAAAAAAAAAAAAAAATCAAAAATTGAAACCAGACAAATTTAAAAGAGAAATTACACAAATTAAAGACACCAAAAAGCGGAAAGGGTTGGGCTCGGGGCGATGAAGCTACTGAACGATTCCTAGACACTTCGAGCTCATTGGGCAAAAGTGAAATTGTATTTTTAAACAGTCGTCACATATATTTTGATTACAGTTTAGTTTTAGAAAATTCATTTCTTCCATTTTCATGGCATTATTATGGTTTAGATTACATCTTCATGCAAGACAATGCTACTATTCACATTTCAAATGCAATGTAAGATTGGTTTGATGAACAGAATATTGTTCTTTTAGATCATCCACCTATTAGTCCTGATCTGAACTCCATCGAAAATGTTTGGGGACAGCTTGTTCGAATGGTTTATTCAAATGGGATGCATTTACACATCATTTGTAGAATTGAAAGCTTCAATCTTCCAGAACTGGAAATTAATTGATCAAAAATACATTCAAAATCTTGTTTAATCAATGCCGTCTAGAATAAAAGAAACTCTGATGAATAAAAGCGGCTTTACTAACTGTTAATTTCAATTAAATGTGTTATTTCATAAATCAATTTCCATGTTTTTATATTACTAAAATCTAATTTTTGACCTTATGTTTTCGTTTAGTAATATGTATGAAATTTTATTATTCTAAATTATTTGTTATACATAACTATGTATATCCCATGAAATTTCATTCATTTTTAATGAATATTATAGAAGTTTTTGTTAAAAAACCTTGATTTCATAAATCAATTTCTACCAGTGTGCATTTAAATGATGTAATACAAAATTAATAGAAAACATTTCTACTCATTTCTAAATCTATCAACCATTGCAGTGATAGTGGTTTGCTTTATTGCTTTTATGCTCAGCAGTTTCATTTTGAAGTCTTTTGAGTGTCAGCATATTTTGATCAGTAACAAAAAGTTTGTTTTTCTAATAAACTGGATATATATGCTCAAGAGCTAACCCTTCTTTGAAAGCAATTTTATCTTTTATATAGCCAGTGAATGTGTTCAGAATATACATGTCTTAGTAGTTATATTTACAAGATACACAGAGCATTTCCTTCTAATGAATGCAGAAATGCATTAAAAATTTCTTAATAAATTCATTCAGTCAACTTTTATTATGGTCAAAGTGTACATTATCTTGCTTAAAAAGAGATTTTAATGATTTGTTTACACCTTCAATAGAGTGCAGATTGTAGGCATTTGTGGATTATAGGGTTATGGTTTATAGGACATTGACAATATTTGCATTTTTTTAAAATGTAAGTTTACTAGTGTTTTTCTTCTTTTTAAATCCAATTACAGCATCCAAATGTGACACAGGTTTAAATGTTCAGTGCGCTATGCTGGCATTAGTTGAAATGTTTGAATTCCACTCAATTAGCAGAAATTTTAACATTGTTACACACTATCGGTGCAGATTCAAAGTCGCCACGTGGTGACTAAATTTTTTGCTTTGGCCACTAACTTTCGATGTCTCAGTCGCCATGTACCCCATGTCGCCAGGGTTGCCCCTTTTCTGCGAATGGTGGATTTCTACTTTTTAAAAAAATCAAATCCTTCTATCCTCCTTCATAATTCCAACGTGATCCAGAATGATCTGTTTAACACAGCAACCTATTGCATTACATAGAAAAACAAATGTCTGAAGTGTGTTTTGATTTTTGTAGTGCAAAATAATTTCACACATTCACAATTTTTTATATGTAATTTTATATGACAAAATCAAAATATGAAATTATTTTTCTATTATTCCTCACTACCATAATTGCTTAGCTTATTTTTTAAAGTATCTTGCCCACCTATATCTTCTGAATCAATATAGTTTAAGATTTGTATTATACTTAGAAATCAAATTTAAAAAAATGATTAAATTAAACCTACCCATTTGATGTAATTAGTCTGTGTTTTCTTGTACATGTGTATATATTAAATAAATTATTTTTCACTTTGAATTTAGTCCCTCCTCCCCTCCTTGTACAAGCACTGTTGTTTTTGTGTGTTTGTTTCGCTATGTGGCACTGGATTTTTTGAGGTTTAGGAGCCACTCCCTCCTACCAGTTTTTGGCAATCTGCACCTATATTATACACAGGCAAAAATAACTAACATATTTCTTGATAAAGCATAAGGAAAATATTATATGAAGTTAAAATATTGAATAAAAATGGCTGACTACACTCATAAAATATATACTTTTTAGATGTAAAACAAGAAGACTTTACAAATATCCTGCTTGCTGAAGAATACGATGATGGTGATTTTTCCTGTGTGACACTATTACAAACTAAAATATATTTGCTGATAACACACCTTGCTGCATTGTAAGTAAAGTGCTTCAAGATATTTCTTAAATAGTTGGATTTCCTTGAATTTCTTATCTTTTTTGAGAAAAATTCTTGTAAGTTGTACTTTTGTTTTGCTTGTCTTATCAGTTATCAGTGTCATATTACATCCCTGCTGATGGTGCATTTTTCCATAATTTTATAAATTTTAAACTAATAAAGACAGTTTTCTATTTTCTTTGTTTTTTCCCCTGTTTAATCAGTAGCATGACTTTTGCACCATAAAACATCGATACCAAGCATGGTATGCAAAAATCACAAATTTTCTTTCTTTAAATAAAAAAATCTGATTATTTTGATTTAAATCATATTTTTTAATTTAAATCAGACTTTTTTAAAATGGAAATTAACTAAGGCTATACCATGTCACTTATAGTTTTATAAATGCAATTAACACAGAGGCTTGAAAATAGCATTTATTTTTTGATTGTATATAAGTTTTTATACTTGTGTGTAATGATTTCATCACCTACCTTAAGAGCTGTTAACACCATTAAAGGTACCTTCCATTGCCTTACAGCTCCAACTCACCAAAACAATCCCCATCATTGCATACTATTTCAAATATATATTATTAGTACAATATATTAAAGGATTATGATTCACCTGTAAACAAATGCAGGACTAAACCTAGAATAAGGATCCAGAAGAATACCAATAAATCCTTTGTTGAAATGTTAATTTTATAGCTGACCATATTATAAATCTATTCTCTTTTAAACTCTTTTATAATAAAAATGTGCTTATAAACAGGTTGTAACTAACACTTGTTGGTCAGTTGTCAAAAGATGGAAATACTTCTTTGCTATGTATTAACTCTGGTATTCAAATTCCATTCCATTCAATAAATTCTCTTAACTATCCAGTAATAGTCTAAGAAAAGTGAGCAGAAGTTTGCTGTTGAAAATGAAAGAACATTCTTAGAATGTATTTAGAACATACATGTTTGTTTTTTAAAACAACATGTACTCTTTTCAAGATTATTTTGATTTACAGTATAGTTAAGCATTATTAATGAAAAATGTAATTGTGTGATTTTAATCAATGATTTTTTTATTTTAAAGCAAGTGATTTAAATTATGATTTTAATCAAGCTGACTTAAATCTCAACAAACAATTTAAGAAAAAGTAACTGCACAAGGGAATAGATAAACTTGACAAGTTCTGTGTTCCTCCTGTGAGCTGTTGTGTTATCGAAGTTTTGCTGCATTTTAAAAAATATTAATCATTTTTTGTATATAATGTGATTTGCATTCTAACTGTCATATGTTAAGTAGGAGGTCTACGACTACCAACTCATTGTTATTTTTTAACTCTCTTTTTAAAGAAATTAAACGAATCATCTATACTCATAAATAAATCCTAAGTCAAATAAAATGTTAAGACGTCAAAATTTCCATTGTACAGACCCGTTTATGAAGTGACATACTTTCGATTATTTGTGAATTGTTTATAATAAAATCACAATTCAAGTGAGCTTTGAATAACGTTTCTTTTTCAGAATATGGATTATTTTTTCTATTTTCATTTTTTAAACCAAAATTTCAATCTTTTGGCATTTTATTTTAACCCTTAAATGTCGTGTGTTGCTTTTCGGCAGCATACCTAATTTAGTCTTCTAAAATACTATTAGAGTAATATTGAAGCTCTAATGCTTAATGTTGCTAATAAAATACTTACTGAAAATATTATTAAACCAATTTTCAACATGTAGATGGCAGATCTAGTGCTGTTTAAGAATAAAGATAGATTTATTTTTTCAGTTGTTGCCGCATGTGCTTTTTGATTTGTTTGGAAGCTTGCGAAATACCGTATTTTGTTCTGCTGTGAGGAAGTAAAATTTATTCCTTATCATAGTTCTTAAAATACATGTGTGTTTAATATTATAGAATTTTATCAAGAAAAATTATTTTTTCAATTAAAGCGTAGTATTGCCGATTGGCAACAACCTTTTTTTATTATATTAGCCCATTTTCAAATGTTTAACTGATCTTAATGAACCATACATAAAAACAGCCATTGGATGTCTTAACACAGCTGATTCTACCTTAAAAATTTCCCAATGGAAGGAAATGAATGTAAACCCGTTTACAGGAAGATTGCCACTCGTTTTTTAATTACATTCCAATCTTCTTATATATGAAGATTTCATGAATTCATAATTTGGGATATAAAGGGTTAAAAAAGTCTCGCTTGCATTTCCATATATTTAAATGATTTTTTTTTTTTTTTTTTTTGAGTTCACAGTTGAGGTCGACCTCTACAAAGACCGTTTTTTACTTTATCAACTTTGTTTGCAGGGTTTTTTTATGCCAATGTTAATTTTTTTTAATTCCATATATAAGCCCCCTTCTCATTTTCGCAAAAATTTACAATACAAGAGCTTATTATAATAGCTTATTGTAGACTAATAATAAGCTCAACGCAACAGCGTTCGTTCGGTAGCTTCAAAGAACCGTGCCCTTCCTTCCCGCTTTTCGATGTCTGTAATTTGTGTAATTTCCCTTTTAAATTTGTCCGGTTTCAAATTTTGAATTTTTTTCAGCCTGGCTTCCGCAAGAAAGTCGGAATAAGAGAGGAAAAGGCTAAAGGACCGCAGACGGAACGTGTGTGCCGCTCTCTGCGTTTTCTGCGCCAGTGGAGCGTGCAACGATGTATTTCCCCACCCCTGTTGATAACAATACCATTATGGCGGGGGAGAGGGGTGTTCCAGGAATGATAATGTATGATATCATTAGGGAAAGATGGGGTCCAAAATTCCCATAATGTTGATAACATTAAATATGTTCAGCTCCAATATATCTTGATAAAAAAAATTCCCTCTCAAATGAGACTCAGAACATTTTTTTATAATTATTGCAGCAGCGGAAGGGAGCTGCTAGGTGATAATATTCACTAGCAAAGAAGGGAGTGATGTCTGTTCCTAGGTCACCCTTGAATTATTCATTAATTGTACGGTTTTCAAACAATGACATTATCCATCTTTATCCTAACCCGTGAATCTTTAATGTTCCATTGATTGGAGATATTGCATGTTTTGGTTGTTAAGTTTTATTAGATGTATCATGTGACTGCTTGTGCTCATAGAACAGACAAAATCTGAGCTCCCTTTATTCAGTTACTGACATGAATTTGTAGTTACTTGATCAAGGATGATGCCACTGGGGAAAATATAAAAGCTAAAAATGAAATCAATATATTTAAAACGTAACCAGCGGGGTCGGACAAGGCATGGTGTTTAATATGTAAGACAACTGTGGTGGCTTCCAGATCAGTATACTCTTTAAAAATATTTTTACCGATGATTTTACGTCTTAGCACTGATCTCAATAATTCAACTCACTTCTTGTCTCATTTTCAACTGTAACCTGATTTAAGGTACATTGCATGCACACATATATATGTTAAAACAAAACAATAAGTTGCTATCGAAGGCATTAATTTTCTTAAATACAAAATGGCAAAACTTATTTACGTGTTTCATTACCGAAGTTATATTCAAACTGAAAAAGATCAAGAAGTAACAGAAATTTCATGACAACATTTAAAATAATTACCATCTCTTATCTCATAATAAATAATAACAACAATACTGCGAATATGATGAAAACGATCAAAGTTCTTTCAAAATACTAACTCAAACTTCTGGAATAGAAAAGGAAATAGCGTCGTTACAGATGTCTTGATTTTTTAAACAAATCTCTCAAAATTCCCGAATAATTGCTTTACACTAGGGATGCACAACGTGTGACCTGCGATGGGTAACTCGTGGGCCGCGAACTCACGATCTCCTCTTTCCGCGAAAATCTCAAATTTCGTTGATCGGCTGCGGAAAAATCGCGAGAAAAAATAGCGAATTTCGTCAATTTGCCACGGAAATAATTACAAATTTCGTCAGAGTCAGTTAAGAATCGTGAATTTGATGATCGGGTGCGGAAAAATTGCGAATTTCGTTGATCGAGTGCGAAAAAATTGCGAATTTTGTCGATGAGGTGGTGAGAAGTTCCAAATTTCTGCGGCTGCGGAAAAATCACGTGTTTCGTCAGTTTATCGTGAGAAAAAAATCGCAAATTTCGTCAGTTTGTCGCGGAAAAAATTACAAGTTTCTTCAGAGTCAGTTAAGAATCGTGAATTTGTTGATCGGTGTTGGAAAATAGCAAATTTTGTTGATCGAGTAGAGAAAATTCGCGAATTTTGTTGATCGAGTGCGTAAAAATTGCGAAATTTGTCAATTCGGTGGGGGAAAATGTCAAATTTCGTTAATTGGGCACATAAAATCGCAAATTTTGTCGATGAAGTGCAGAAAAATTGTAAATTTCGTTGATCAATGGCGGAAAAATCGCGAATTTCGTCAATTTTCCGCGGGAAAAATTATAAATTTCGTCTGTCAGTTAAGAATCCCGAATTTCGTTGATCAGAGGATGAAAAATCGCGAATTTCGTGAATTAGGCGCGGAAAAATCTCAAATTTCGTTGTGCGGCTGCGGAAAAATCGCGAGTTTCGTCAATTTATCGCGAGAAAACATCGCGAATTTTGTCCCTCAGTCGCGGTAAAAAAAACCACGAATTTAGATAATTGTTGGAAAAAATTTCAAATTTTGTTAATTGGTCGCAAAAATATCGCGAAATTCTTCAATCGCTCGTGAAAACAGTCCTGAATTTTGTCATATTTTTCCATTTATCAGGAAGGAGCAATTGGTCTACATAAAGTGTTGTATGTTTATTCATACAAATGTGAAGAAGCCCTGCGTACAATTATTTATTTCTATTTGTTTAATTTTACTATATACAAAAAATCAATAGTCTTCAAGAAAAGAGTTATCCCCGCCACCAACATCCCCGATATAGAATTCTGTCTGTGTTACTGATGTGGCCCTCGACAACCCAAACGTTTTTTAAGTGGCCCTACTCTCAAAAAGGTTGTACACCCCTACTTTATACGGATGCTCTTGTTTTTAAGGAATCTTCGCATTATCAAAGAGGGATGAACCGGATATTGATTTTGCCGGATATCCGAAGCTCCTTTGCCTGCCGGATTCGGATATCCGGTACTATATATGTTTTTAGTTACTATATGGTGAATGTTTATTTCTCTATATAATGCCATCTAAGAACAATAAATTACAAACATGTTTCACACATCATTAAAACATATTAAATTTATTGAAATATAATTTTAAAAAAGTACATGTCTTTGAATATCAGGGCTTGAAATTAAGTTTCCCTCCCAACATTTATAAATGCATTGGAGTTGAACTGTTTGAAAGGAAAAAAAATATTTAAACCCCGCTATTTTTTATGTGCTATTTAAAGAACTACGTTCATACAGACATGACAAAATACCATTGAAATAATTTAAATCAACAACTCAAGATAATTATCCAAAAAGTTTAATTTATTAAAACAACGGAACAGAATCAAGCTTAATATATACCGTGTCTATTTTTCATCTCTCACCTAATGTTGTGGGCAATTAACAAATGGGTTGTTAAATGAATTTCTTAATTTAGATTTTTATTCCATTTTGCGTACTTTAGCCTCTTTTACAAGTTACATTTTTGACAAACAGCACACAGCAGCTTTTATAACTTTAGAAATATTGGAAACACATGGTTATGCTCTCTTAAAAATTTTAGAAAGCTTTGCATAATCTGATGTACATTCATTTTTAATTTACTTGCATGAATAATACATATTGGTGATTGCCTTGTCAATATCCTTCGGTGATTGCATGTCACTTCTGAACAAACATGTTTTATTATATCCTTAATAGAATTATAGTCAAAACTGTAATCCCTGGTATTTTCGTTAATTGAACTATGTTCTGTGCATTAGAATTTTAAATCCATACCCAAAGTTTGAAAAGGAAATATTCAATTGATTTATTCTATTACACGAGAAATGGTTCATTTGAAAAAGTCACGTCCTAATTTCTGTGAATTGCTAGTATTGTTTGTTCTTTCTAAATATGTTAGTTTTTTAAGTCAACCAATTTTTTTTTCTTCATGTGTACCACAAGATCTAATCTCATTTTGTTTAGTACTGCAACTGGTCAATTTGGTATTGCTCAGTCTCTGGTGGCCGTTACTGCCCTTTTAGTTATATCCTATTTTGGGCATAGGGGAAACATCACAAAATACGCAAATCGGTCGTATAAAAATATAGCTGATTTCATCGATCATGGCGAAAAAAAAAATTCGTCGACCGGTCGCGAGAAAAAAACTGAAGTTCGCGGAAATCGTCAATTATCGTGAAATTCTTCAGCCGGTCGCGGAGAAAAACCGCGAAATTTTTCAATTGGACGCAGAAAAGCAATCTTTACTTTCATCAGTATGCCGCAAGAAAAAACAGGGAAGTTTGCCAATCGGTCGCAGAATAAAAATTGCAAAATTTGTCAATTGATCGCGAGAAAAAAATTTATAAATTCGTCGATCGGTCTCCAGAAAAAATCTCGAAATTCGTCAGTCGGTCTCAGAGAAAAATCACAAAAATTTTCAGTCAGATGTAGATCATGAATTTTGTCAGTGTGTCGTAAGAAGAAGCTGTGAAATCTGCCGATCGATAGCAGAAAATATCACGAAATTTGTCAGTCAGTCCCGAAATTTGATCGTCGTTTTACAAAGAAAAATTTTCGGAAAATGTTTTTTGGAAACAGGAGCTCCCGCCCACAATATTTCTTAGGCCACGAATCCTGCCATCCGTCTGATCACAGGAATGAATGGATTCTTAACCGAAAAAATTCACTCTATTTATATCTTCTTACCTATTTACTACAAGAAAACAACATCGAAACCTTTTTTTAAAATATATAAATATGCAAATCACATTTCGGAATAGTTTTATACTAATTTAAATTTATTTTTTGATAAATATTCCTTTTAAGCTAATATCTAGACAGGATATGTTAAATTTATGCGAGAAAACTTCGCTCTAGTGAAAATACAACAAACGACACAGAAGAAAGAATATCAAAACCCAATAGGAATAAGCATTGTATTCAGTAGCATAGTAGATGTTACAGTCTGAGAAGCTCTTTTTAAAAGCAACGAATCATCACAGTGAACGAGTGCTTTGTCCTTGACTTTTCCCCAACGAGAAACAAAAAGCAAAGTTTACCATTAGAGGACTCTGATCGGTTGCTCGCAAGCCGTGCATCCCAGCTGTTATACTAAAGACTCAATGATAACCAGCTATATTCTGTATCAACTGGAACTCACCAATAATCAGAGTTCGTTTTCGTTTGATTATTCATGACTTATAAATAGCTGTAGTTATATCAATAGGTGTGGACCAATCACAACGAGAGAGAGAGAGAGAAGTACGATAAGTGTTATTCAGTATTACGTAGACAGGCAGTGGAATAAATTCGCAATCGCTACCATTGATCGTGGCATGTTGAATTGAGTGTGGGAACAATTTGACTTTAGATTTGATATCTGCCGCATCACCAAAGGTTCACATATTGAAAATATGTGAAATAAAACTTGTTATGTTTCTTTCTCCAGTACAGTCAACTTTGTTACTGTATTGATAATATTTTTTATAACCCTTCCAAGCCCCGGAGAGAATTGTGACACACCAACGCATACCTACTTTTGCATAACTTAGAGTTCTATAATCAAATTATGAAAGATATATTTAACTGTTTAGAATATATATGAAATGCAAAGAGGAATTTCGTTCCGGCCGATTAGAACTTGATTTCTGCTTCATAGATTTTGATGGGACTTACATTGTTAGTTAAGATAATTTTTCAGAAAAGATTTTAGCATATAACGTATCGTTCTACGTCCCTAAGTTAAATGATTATGGGAGAGAATTCTAAATCAGGTGAACCCGATTACAAAAGATTGACTTTTCTAAAGGCTCTGATGAATGGACTTTAAAGAGTCTTAAACTGTTAAATAATTTTTAAGAAAAGTTTTTGTACATTTGAAAATTTAAAATATTCTGCTAAGTGGATTTCTATAGCACTTGCTTGGTTAGTTATTTTTTTCAGGGAATGTTTTAATATAAAACACATATATTTTCTAGATTGCTTGGTCATAGAATTGTGGCTGAAATTTCTAGAATCAAGCGAACAAAATTTTGAAAAATTAGCCTTTTTAATAAGTACATTTGGACTTATTTTAATGAGACTTGCATTAATAAATTTTCAAGAAGGGTTTTAGTATATTATACATCGTTCTTTACCAAATCCTATAGTAAAGTATCAACTAAAGAAGTTGGTCCTTAACGGCCCAAATTTTGTCTGACACAATAGAAGATATAATAGCATAATAGCGTCCGTATAGTTTGCAGCAATTCGGATGGACATTTCAGGTAATTGTGCATATTGCTTTCAAACGCAGGATCAAATTCACAGATATAATTCATTTTATTCAAGGTTTGTTTAGAAAAACCGAACAGCGTAGTGGGCGAAGGCAGCTAGTGTTGTATAAAAATGTAATTTAAACATTAAAATATTATGTTTATTTGTACAATGAAATGCTGATAATTGCTATTGGATTTGGATATTGGATTGACTATATTGATAATTGCTAATAATTAATTAATTTGTACAATGAAATGCTAATAATTTGTACAAAAAATTTCAACCAATTAATATGCCTATAATTGTAGAGTATTTTCACAAAAAAATACGTACTTTCCTTTTATAATTTAAACATAAAATATCTGCTAATATACCCATGGTTGAAGAGTTACTTTCTCCAATCATAGGTTTAGTTGATGCCTTTTTTTCTGTTTCAATCATTTAATACTGTTTTGCTTTAAGTCCCATTTAGTGTGATTTTAAGTAAAATTTCTTTGATATTTATAATTAAAAAGAAAATTACTTCTAATTTTAAATATTTATAATGAAGTTACAGAAATAACTATTTCGATGTGCAAATCCAAAAACTTTCTTCTATCTCACACATCTTAATCTTAATATTTCAAAAAGTAGTTACAAATGTTCGGTAGTTACAAAATTATTAGTTTAATATTGTACCAACTTTGATTTTCATCTAAAATTTCTGCTCCAGTCAATTAATCAGAATAAAAATAAGTTAATCTCGATCATGATATTTATTAAAATCAATAATTTATTCGTTATTCTGTTGTACATCAGCTGTTTGCGAATAGCCAGCTTAGCAGGATGTAAAGTTCCCATCGCTTCACTAGCCGCCAATATACTGTACAAAAAAAACTACGAAAAATCGAGAAATTTTACAAAAATCGCTATTACAGGACCACCTTCTGGCGGAATATTTCCAAATTCAAAGAGAACCTGCTAGCCATAGCCAAAAACATATCCCTCAAAATTGGTTCAATTCTATGCATAACTTCATGCACTTTTTGATGGTGCAAAATGAAAGTGGCACAAAAATCGCTCTTACAACGTCCCTTTCTGTTATAATATTTCCATTTTAAAGGAGAACCGGCTGGATATAGTCAAAAACATACACAAAAAATTTGGTTCAAATGTATTTATAACTCCATACACTTTTCGACGGTACAATAATGAAAATGGCACAAAAATCGCAATTACAGTGTCCCATTCCGGCAGAATGCTTCCATATTGAAGAAGGATCTGCTGGCCACAGCCAAAAATATGCACAAAAAAATTGGTTCAATTCTATGCATAACTTCATAAACTTTTCGATTGTACAATAATGAAAGAGGCACAAAAATCGCGATTACAGGGCCCTCTTCCAGTGGAATGTTTCCATATTGAAAGAGGGCTTACTGGCCAAAAACATTCATAAAAAATTGGTTCAATTCCATGCGTAACTTAATACATTTCTTGATGGTACGATGGTGACACACGGACAGATATTTTGTATAACCATGTTTTTGGGATCTCTTACCCCTAAAACATGTAAATCCGTCAAAAAAAAAAAAATTTCGATTACAATACTTTCTACTATTGAAGATAGAAGAAAATAAAAATATGTCTGTTTAATTGTTAAACTTAAAAGAAAGAAAAAAATTGTTAAAGTCATACTTAATTAAACAACTTAATTAATTTTATTTTACAATCTGAATGTAAACATACAATTTTCTAAAAGATGTAAATGTAAATTCTAAATTTATTATAAAGAGCTCAAATATCAATGTTAGGAAAGCTGGCAATTCTTTAAACTTTTGAGAATTACCTTTCACTCATAGATAGTGAACTTGCTATATTTCATATTTTGCATTATAAACAAAAGTTGTTTGCATTGTTTGGTCAAACGATTTCTCTTTTCCTTATACATTTGCTTTGCTGGATATCCGGTAGAGAAGTCGGATATCTGGTGATTGTGATTCGGATATCTGATGGTATATCGGATATTGGAAAATCAGCCGGATATTCGGTGCATCGCTATTGTCAAAGTCAATAAACTAAATACTTTCTTAAGGAAAAATCTTGATGGTGCAGTTGAGATTTTATTGTATATTTAAATCACTCTTACGCTCTTTCAACCTTTCAATGAGTCGACGCTTTGCCACCTTAACACGTTGAGTGCCACGTCAGTCACCGGTGACTGGCACTGAACTTTCCGTTTAGGCCACGTCAGACATCAGTGACTGACACTTATAGATTGTGTAACGGGAATCTTATTTCGTGGCCCAAACGGAAAGACAGACAAAATAGACTTGGCAGTCAACGTGTTAATATAGTATGCATGTTTACTGTCAGTAAGTTTAACGTGTATGAAACTGTACATATATTACGTTACCAGCATTTTGGCAATTTTCTACTCCCTCCCGTTGTACGATATCATGCGTTATCATTCCTCGAAATACTCCTTCCCCATATGATATTAATCTCAGTGTCTATTTTTTATTTTTATTATTTTTTAACAATTTCTTTCTTTTAATATGTTAGCAACGATATACAGATAGGGCTATGCATTTATTATTTACAACCATTATTGATTTTAAAAAAGAGAAAAGTTAATAAAATACCACTTATATGTGAAATAACTTTATATCAAATAACACTAAGAAGCATTTACTACTTAAAAGTTTTTATTAATAGCTTTTTGTTACATAATGTATTCAACAGTAACAGGCACTTTACTCCTTGTACAACAGTAACTTTGCCCTTGTACAAGGGTAAGCAGTGCTACTTATAGACAAAAACGTTGGACAATATTATTACACATTTTTTACTATTACCATTTTTTATATAATGTGATAATTTAATGTATGATCTTTGTACTACACTGGGGAACACACATTTTGTTGACTTAGATCTGGCAGTTATTTTTGAATAATTATTAGCATGTAAATCCAAAAATGACCGCAGTTTGTTTCTATCACGTCAACTTTTTAAGCTACAGGATACCCCAAAAATCATACTTTATGTGGATACAAAGGAAAATAAAGAAAAAATTACCAAATATATTATTCATACAACGGCAGCATATACTTACTATAAGCTACATTGTGTTCATACAAATAGTAAAATCCCTTTACAAAACGAAAAAAGTACATGTTAAGGTAAAAATTTTCGCTTGTAGCTTTTCTTGAAGTGATCAATTTGTGGACAATCTCTCTTGATGCTCCAACAATAGTCAGTCATCATATGTTCATTCCATCTACATTGATACCGTTCTTCCATGAGCATCAATTCTTTGTGAAATCACTCACCTTGTTCATCACTAACTGCGCCAAGATATTCCGGGAAGTCATCAATAGTTTGATGCTCATGTTGCATGGCGTTTGATGCTCATGTTTCAACCAAGCATTTTGAAGCTCTCTAAAAGTTGCTGGACAATTTCGGTGTAATTTTCTACTCGCGCATTTCCAAGAAAGTCTCTGGCATGGTTTTTGAATGCCAAACAAGCATTCTTTTGGAGTTCTGTCATTGTTTCGATGAAATATTCATCTTTAATGAGCTGCCGAATCTGTGGACTTTCAAACCCTTATCTTTTCAAAAGACATGTTTGGAAATTTTGAAATGAGATTCTTGAAAGAGTCTCATTCAGTTGACAAAGCTTTCACGAACTGCTTCATTAGACCCAGTTTTATATGCAGAGGTGGAAATATGATGTTCTTTCTGTCGACAAGTGGCAGATGCAAAATGTTTAGATCATAAGGTTTGAGGTCCAATCTTGGAGGCCAATTCGACTGGTACCAACGCTTCTCACAGGCTCTGCTGTCCCACATACACAAAAAACAGGGATACTTGATATATCCAAGTTGCATTCCCCCCTTCCCAATCGGAGAATGTTTACTTCAGCCATTAGTAGAAACTAAAGCTTTCGATAACTCACGCCCGATTCAGCGTAGAGTAGTCACACTAACATAAGCTGTTGAGAAAAAATTTGACGTGATAGAAGGAGACTAATTGCAGTTTTGAAATCTGCACGCTTTTCTGACTTAAAAACAGCTTTAAAATCGAAGTCAACAGAAATTCTGTTAAAAATTGCTCCCCAGTGCTATTTAAGGAAATGGAAATTGTTAAATCTACAATTTAATTGAGAAATAAAATTTAGTGCCATTTTTTTAAAAATGTGTTGTTTATTATTTTTCTATCTGTTTTTAGATTAAAAATTAGATAAAACTTTTTTGCTGAAGTTCAATAAGTCATTTCCTTGGATGAAAATGGCAGCAATCTCTTCATACGGATACTTCGAAGAAGTTTCTGTTACCATCAAAAACAAAACTTTTTCACTTCAGAAAATGTCATTGCTTACAGAAGAACATTCTTCCGCTGGTGAACAGCACTTTGTTCCTCAAGATGGTGATAAAGAAAGACATTCTTCCATCGATAGAGGAAAAAAAGTTTTCATATGTGAAGTATGTTCCAAAACATTTTCCAAGAAAAGTCTAAGAAGACATCTCTTGACTCATACTGGAGAGAAACCCTTTGTTTGTGAAATATGCTCCAAAGCATTTTCTCATAATCATCATCTAAGGAATCATCTCTTGATTCATACAGGTGAAAAACCCTTTGTTTGTGAAACATGTTTCAAAGGATTTCCTAATAAGAGTAATTTAAGAAGCCATCTCTCGACTCATACTGGAGAGAAACCCTTTGTCTGTGGAATATGTTCCAAAGGATTTTCTCAGAATATTAATCTAAGAAGCCATCTCTTGACTCATACTGGAGAGAAACCCTTTGTTTGTAAAGTATGTTCCAAAGGGTTTACTCAGAATAATCATCTAAGAAATCATCTGATAAGCATTCATGCAGAAGAAAAACCTTTTGCTTGTGAAGAATGTTCCAAAACTTTTACAACGAATAGTAGTCTGAGAAAACATCTTTTAATTCATGCAGGTGTAAAACCCTATGTTTGTGAAACATGCTCCAAAGCATTTTATCAGAATTGTAATCTAAGAAGTCATCTCTTGACTCATACTGGAGAGAAACCCTTTGTTTGTGAAATATGTTCCAAAGGGTTTACTCAGAATAATCATTTAAGAAATCATCTGAGAAACGTTCATGCAAAAGAAAAACCTTTTGCTTGTGAAAAATGTTCTTAAATATTTACTACTTATAGTAGTCTAAGAACACATCTTTTGACTCATACAGGTGAAAAACCCTTCTTTTTGTGAAACATGTTCCAAAGCATTTTCTCTGAATAGTAATCTAAGAAAACATTATTTGTCTCACACCAAATAGACACCTCCAGAAAATCACCGTATATTTTACTGTCAAAATTGAGTATGGACCCTGTATATGTCGTTGCATTTACTATTATCACATCTCTTATGTTTTAGCATATAGTAACAAAATAAAAAATTATAGAATTCTTCCATAATTGTCACAGTTTAAAAATAAGTAAATAACTCCGGACATGTTCATTAGATTTCAGTAAACCTTTGTGTAGAGTTTTTTGGTAGTTACTTTTAATATTTGTTATTTCATTGTAAAGTAATTTTATCCTAAAATAAAAACTTAATCTGACCTGAAAGGATAAATATTACCTCAATATCTTATGCGATAGGAAACGATTTATTGAAGTAACACATTTTAAAAAATATTAGAAATGTGCTAAAAATCTTTTTTGTGAAAAAAATCTTACTTATTTGTTAATTTTTTTTAAGAATTCCACAAGGATTTGAATAAAACATATCTCATTATCATGTAATCTTTGCACCCATCATGAGCTAAATATCTTTTTAAAATATGCAAATAACGAATTCCATATTTATTCGGCATGTTTACTCTTTTCATAAATAACGGTTGTATAGGCTAATCAGCCATGCACTTTGTTTGTAAGATTTCTTTTTTACGTCTTTTTGTGTTTTGTATCATCGAATTCAGAAATTTTTGCTGCACGGCAATATTGTCTTCTATCATCATATATTATAATACGAGCAAATCTTGTGTATTTGGAAATGTTATCTAAAAAATGTCACTGATGATCTTGACTAAATTTTCTATCCTGTTATTTTGAGGTACAAGCAGACCATTGGGATAGGTCACATGGTTGAGAAAATTCGATTCGTTTTGGTGTCAATATAGGTCATTGAATTTTAATGGGAATGAAGATTCAAACAGTTATTAACTTGTTGAAAAGTCGGTAGTAAACGAAGTCGCAAAGCTGGGGCAACATTTTGCCACATTTAGCAGGAAAATTGAATTTCAAGATTATCAATGGTAAAACATTTGCGTCTTGGCGTCAAATAAAATAGTATCACTGAATTTGGCATGGATATGGATCGTGACAAGCAGCAACAAAAAATAATATTTTGACAAAAAAAAATGCTCTTTAAGTTTTTCTGTGCCATGCACACAAATGGAAAGTACAGTCTTTGTTATTTGTTCAAACTACAGCATCTTTCTTTAGGAAAATATTCTTCAATGTATACAAGGTGAAATTTTGTTAAAGAAAGAATAATTGATTTTTGGAACCTTCCACCCTCTTGTTCCTCATTGTATGTGTTACTAGGCTGTAATTTTTTATTTTAATTTCAAAAGAATGATATCGCACATTAACAGCCCCGATTGTTTTATGAAATGTTTGAACTGTACTCTCCTGTTACAAATGGCTTTATTTTTCAATTTTGCCAGTACTTAAAAATCAATTTTTTAAAAAGTTTCAAATCCTAGCAACTCAAGTTTGTTTTTAATTGATGTATGAATCCTTTTAAAACTGTGTTATTAATATTGTACTTTTTTCCTTTTAAAAATTTCTGAGTAGATCGATTGTTTGTGCTTACAATCTTCTTTTTTTTTTAACGAAATTTAAATTCTATAGAGTCAAAACACTGTTTTAAACACAAGTGTCGTGAAGGAAATTTTCACCTTGTTATTAATAAACAATATAATATACTTATAACTACTTAAAAGGTGACAAAAACATATAAAAACATATAAAAATATTATTTAATGTAACCCGAGATCTTTCGAACACACACGCGTTCATTTTCAAAGGGATAAACGATGATTGACTAAATAGAAATACATTTAAAAACAAAAACAAAAGTAGTACGCATGCGCAAGCGGAGTTCAGTCCATTTCTCTGCAGAGGGGTGAAAAGATCAGTTCATATTATCAAGAGGTCGTGAAATATTTAGGATATTCTACCAAATTGCGGGAATATTATAGGAAAGAACGTCGTTACAAACATTATCACTTCTAAGTAAAATTTCAATGGATTCACGGATTATTGATGAGTAGTGGTTAGACGTTGAAATGATAATTTTAGCTTTTTCGAAGTTTATCTTAATATTTTCTGTTTGATGCAATCTGGATAAAGCTGTATTTGGTTTGTTAAACTTGATATCAGAAATGTGCTCTTTTAATCTTTCCTTAAATTTTCGACATGTCATACCAATATAAAATAAATTCTTATGTTGTTCTGTGCTGAATGGGATGATGTAGACTCCAGCTTTTTCATACTCAGGAATAGGATCAATTTTGCTATGAATCAAATCTTTCAATTTTGTTGGAGGTTTAGCTATTAAATTAATATTATATTTTAGTAATGCATATCTTAATCTCTCATAAAGCTGTGGGATATAATCAAATGTGCAATAAATAGACTTGGTCAAACTTAATTCCTTCTTCTGTCTTGGTTATTTTGCTTGATTAACTAATTTATTAACGTGTTGAGGAGGGAAACCATTCTCAATAGCAATTTGTTTTATTATACTAATCTCGTCTTCTAGGTATTTATCTGTTCAAACTTCGAAGGCACGTTTAACGTAAAATCTGTAGGCAGCAATTATGTATGAAAATGGTGAGTTACAATCAAAAGGAATAGTGTTGTTAGATCTGCATGATTTTCTATAAATAGTACGCTCCAATTTATTTCAATAACTATTCTTTATTAATTTAATATCAAGGAAGGGTAAAATACCCTCTTTCTCAATTTCTAACGTAAACTTTATCTTTGTATCCAACTCATTAAGTTTTAACAGGAAATTATTTAAAGACCGCAAATCGTGATCCCAAATTATGAAAATGTCATCTACATATCTTATCCAAATTGATGGCTTGATTTCAAAATCCTCCATAACCTTTGTTTCTAAGGGTCTAAATTTTAATTCGGCTAAATATCCTGAAATGGGGGATCCCATAGGAGCACCATTTCGTTGTCTGTAATATTTACTGTTAAATACGAAAACATTATTTTGTGTAATCAGGTTAATTGCTGATTTTAACGTGGTACGAATATCTTGATTAAAATTTGGGTTATTGTCAATAGATGCTTCAATTATCTTAACAATTTTATTACTATTTATAGAAAGATAAAGAGAGACAATGTCCAGGCTGGCAAGAATGCTACTATGGTTAATTGAGATGTCTTTTATCCTCTTGACAAAATCAGTAGTGGAGTCAATAACATATTCAGATGGTGGGAGAAAAGTTTTTAAGTATGGAACAAAGGCTTTTTCAATATAGTAGGTAGGAGCAGAATGTTTAGTTACAATGGGGCGGAGGGGGGTGTTTTCTTTATGGTCTTTAAGACGACCAATTAATCTTGGAGTAACGGCAGTTTTATTAACATATAATTTAACTTTAATTTCACTAGGCCAACTTCCATTATTAATGAGACTCTTGGCTTTCCTAGATATATTAACATTTGGATCCTTCTGTAGTTCAATGCAATCCATATTATCAATACATGCCTCCATTTTGCTCAAATAATCTTTAATATTCAATACTGCTAATTTATTTGTTTTATCAGTCTGTATGATTGTAATGTCCTTCTTAGATTTTAATCTTTTAATAATTCTGAAGTTGGGATTTTGTTGATTGAAAGGCTTCTTTAAATATGTTTTAACATTATTGTGTAGCAAACTTCTAACTTCATGCTTCATAGCGGATGGGGTTGCCTGTGCGATCCTTTCACAATTCATGATTATAGACTTCAAATCTATTTTATTTCTAAACATATATTTCGGGCCCAGTTGTAAAATATTATCTTCATCTTCATTAAAAACTGCATCGGATAAGTTAATGTAGGGGACCCGTTTCTTGACTGATATACAAGGAGTTGACAATATTAATATAATAAGTTTATGGTTTAGAGTTCTTTCTTTGGTATGTCTTTGAATATCCCTAAAGAGATCTAAAACCCGCTGAAAATTATCAAAGTCACAGCTACTTATTGAATTTGATAGCTTGCCATAAATGTCCAAACATTCCGATGAAATATGATCGATAGTCTTATATTTAATTCTGATGTATGCCTGTAAGTATAACATCTTTAATAGTTCGGAAACTTCTCTAATCCGGACATTTTAGTACATTTATTCGTTTTTATTTTCAATTACAGATCGTAGATGGCACCATCACACATATATGAAGGAATTTCAGAAGAAGGTTATGGAAAATAAAGACACTATCAAATTTACTACTTTTTTCTCAATTTTAAAATTGTAAGAACTTTCTGATTACATAGTAATAAATATAGATGTCTTTTTTTATATAAAGTGGTAAAAATTCGACAGGAATGTTAATTTTCCTATTTTTCTTTCTCGAAAAATAAGAAGATGGCACAAAAATATCTCGAAATCGGATTTTATTATTATTATTATTTTATATTTAATTTGTGACTTACTTGGGTATTTTTTAGGTGCTATATACTTAATTTTTATATGATTAGACTTGTGTATCACTATTTAAAATATGTTAATGTAATTATAAAATTATTTAATTTTCTATAATCCGGAATCGTCAAATCGTACTGATTCCGGATTAAAGAATTTATACAGTAATAATAATAAGGCTTTGTGATAAGTTTTTATTAAAATTCAGACTCATTTAAGCACTTTTTGTAAAATGTTTTAGAAATTAATCAGAATAATTAACAAAAATAAAGTCAACCTAACAGATGGTTATTGGTTGCGGCGACGACAGGAATTGTGCCTGAGGCAATGGATGGCTGATCATTGAACTAAAGATCTGAAATGATTACTGACCAGTGGGTTTGCTGGCACATATGATAATAATTAAGGATCGACCGAAACAGGTTTTTAAGACTGAAACAGAAACAGAATTTCGGTAATCTTCCTATTTTCGACCGAAAATGAAACGAAAATATCCAAAAATTGTTTAAGTAATTCATACATACATAAATACACATAATTATTAATAAATTATATGCGTTTATTAAACATACATAATTATTAATCAATCCTACGTACGGCCCAAGTCGGCTAGCTGTGCCTCTGACCCAAACTTTTTATTTTCATATAAAATAAAAGGTCATTCATTCATCCCGCTTTGTCTTTTATAATGATTTTTGTAAATGATTCATCTGTTATACTAGAGCTTTCTCAAAGAGTATTCGAAACTCTTTTGCAGTTTCAAACTAAAAATTTATTATTACTGTTAAGCCTGTAGCTTTAACGAACACATGAAAAGTGTCTTCAGAGTTTAGTCCTATATGCATTAATTGCATTATAATTTGCACTCACGTCATTATAATTTGCACTAAAGTCACTGATGACTGAAAATTATAAACACTGAAGTTCACAGCAATAAATGAAAAGGGTGTCTCATTTGAGCCGATGCAGTTCAAATCAGGGAATCATGTTGAAAATTTCTTAAGAAGAAACGTGATTTTTGAAATATATATAGTTTCGGTCTGGCCAAAATTTGAATATTGTTTTTGCCGAAAATTCGTTTTCGGCGAAACTCTGATTTTGCGCCAAAAATGAAACAAAACCGAATGTTTGGTCGATCTCTAATAATAATAGAGTGTAATAATAATCTATTTTGCTTATAAACTTCAACTGATTTCTTTACTTTCTAACAAACATTTTATAATTTTGGTTAGTTCTAGAACTATTGATCCAAATTGCTCATAATTTGGTTCATGCAGTTAAAAAACAATAGTCACCATTTTGTATTTTAACAAGTGTCTCTAAAACTATCCTCTCTAAAACATTTACATTTGTGAATATTAAGGTGGAAGTATAGGAGTGCTAAGTGTTATAATCTCCTTTAAAAAATACGTTTGTTTAACTTAATTGGAATATACAAATTGAATTTTTCCAACTGAGTAGAAAATTACAAAGCCGGGATTCAAACCCAGAACCTTTTGACTTACACTGCCAATGATCTGTCTATTGAGCTACGTAGGCCGATAACCGATGGGTATATCTCATTCAGATAACCTTATTGGTAACAGCATCTAGTCTGCCATTCCAACAGCTCAACTAAATAAACCGCATTCGCAACGTAATTAAACGATGGAGCCGCAGTCCTTGTATTTTTTACAATATATCACAAATAACTTTAGCAGCTTGTTACATTACTTTAAGATGAATTTAATAACTTAGGGAAGAGTGTCAAATACTCTAACATGTGAGTATGAGTTTATCAAATTACTTTGTTTTACATCTTTTTAAGTTGTATTACACACAACATACTATCAAATCAAATACATTCTACTTCACAAGTAGAAAGTATTTTTTTCCAATAAATGCAAAAAAATGGCAATTTTCAACTACTAAAGTTTAGATATGATTTAAGTTCATTGCTATTACAATCTATTAAAATCAAAACATTATTTCTGATTTGATAGCTGTTGAGGTTGGTGTTTTGAAAGCATTGAGTTCTGTGAGTTCAAAATGAAATTTGTTTCCCAAATATTTAGTAGAATCTTTTAAAGATAAAATTTGTATTTGAAAATTTTCAGAGTTAGAATTGGTAAAAAAAATAAATAAATAAATAAAATAGAAAAATATATATATATAAATTAATGCAGTAGAAGATCTTTATAAAGCAAACATAAAAACGCAAGGTTGTGTGTTATATAGAATTTTGCATTATATGTATCACATTTCACACATCATTAAATTTATCATGTAAACATGACCAAACATGTCTGAAACATATCAAAATATATTAGAGTACTTTTTTACTGCATTTCTTGTCTTGTGACAAGTTATCCAGATTATAAATATTTGCATTGTATATATCATTCCACACATTTTTAAATTTACTATTTAAATATGGTGCAGATATACCTATACCAAATCATGCATTATATTGTTCATTTTCACAAATATTTATTGTAATAGCATTTTTTTTCATTAAAAAGTTCTAAATTAAGGACATAAAGTTGAACTAATGTAACAAATTTAGTCCTGTAGAGAGTAAACATTTTTTAAAATGTGATAATCCAGGTGCTTCTTAACTACAAAATTCATTGTTTACACTAGAGAAGTTGTGCAGTATATGGAGAATTGCTTTATAAAGATCTTCAACTGTATATGGATTTAGGGGACCATTGGCAAAGTCCCGATATGCCTATGCAATAACAACCCATACAACACAAACACGTCCTGAGGATATACGAAAGACGCCCTATGCAGTATATTGCCTCGTCCGTCGGACGTCCTACAATATCCCATCGTTATCCGGCGGACGTCCAGGGGGGAGCAGAAAGAGACACCTAATCACGTCCTTCGGACGTCATTTTCAGCCATTCATAGGATGACAGTGGGACGCTCATAGGACCAGATAAAATGAATGGAATTGTGCATCCTCTGCTCGTCCGGCATGCGGCATTTATAGGATATTCATCGGATCAGTACCGGACGCTTTATATAAAAAACTAGGAAGGGAGGGAAATTGTCCCACACTGTTTTTCCTAAATGAGGCCTCAGATTTCTATTAATTTTATCGTAAACTGAACAGCGGCATACACTGAAATATTTCTATTAAAAAATAGTGGTAGTCTGGACAATTGTTGTCCAGGCTACCACTATTTTTTAATAGAAATGTTACAGTGTACACTAGGGTGTTTCATTTTGTAAGGCAAAAAATAAAATATAAATTTTTTGCAGACTTTGCTTACGCCCCGAGTCTATGTGATATAAAAGATATATATGCCAAATTTCATTAAAATCGGATAATATTTAGGGGTTGCACACTTTGATCAGTTTTGTAAAAGTATGCAAAAAATACGATTTTTTTAATGTTAATTACTTTTATTGGAACACTAGAAATCACAAACTTCAAATAATACTAAAACTAGACACTAAGATTAATAGATAGCATAGTACGCAAAACATGTGTTATACAGTAGCGCTCAAAAGTATTTTGACAAAGATAATAATTCACTTAATTGAAAAGAATAACAAAATAAAAAAATCAATCATTTATTTTATATAACCATATTCAATGTTTTAATTTTAATAAATTAACAATAAATATTAATAATATTAATAAAATTATATATACTATATATATATATATATATATATATATATATATATCGATAGATAGATAGATAGATAGATATAGATATCCATATTATTTATATATATCATGCTGTAACTCTCGAATTTTTGAACCGATTTGGATGAAATTTTTCATATGCATAGTACATACTAATGACTCGACCGCGTTAGTTGGCCAGCTTCATCCGCCATCTTGTTTCAAAATGGCGGCCATTTGAATTTTGTGAACACGTTTGGAAATTTTTAGGTTTCCTAACTTTCTCTTTAAAATGACCTATGTTGTTAACTTACACTGTGTGATTCTTTTAAATATCTTTTAATGTTTCTAACATTCTGTTTAAAATTATGCATAAAAGAGTTTGCATTTTGTAAAACGTAACATTTTCTATAAGTATACAATGTTAGAAAACATAAAAAAATTTCAAAAATTCCAATGGCCGCCATTTTGAAACAAGATGGCGGATGAAGCTGGCCAACGAACTTGGTCGAGACATTAGTATGTGCTATGTATATGAAAAATTTCAACCAAATCGGTTCAAAAATTCGAGAGTTACAGCATGACAAAATTCAGATATAAATAATATGTATATATGGATATATATCTATATCTATCTATCTATATATATAGTATATATATAATTTTATTAATATTTATTGTTAATTTATTAAAATTAAAACATTGAATATGGTTAAATAAAATAAATGATTGATTTCTGTATTTTATTATTCTTTTCAATTAAGTGAATTATTATCTTTGTCAAAATACTTTTGAGCGC